>JAZHRO010000035.1:16477500-16972500 GCA_037157565.1 Thalassia testudinum
TTTGCGGACTTTTATGATCACGTTCTCAACCACCCCCCTTGGTGTTTTCACTGATCTATCAGCTAGCTGAATTGTGACCGAGGTAGGTTTTAACTCCCCGAATCGGAATCGATCATATACTGCAGTGGGAGTTAGGTTGATGGACGAACCCAGATCAAGAAGGGCCCGATCAAATGGAGAATCCTGCAAGAAGCAGGATATGAGTGGGATACCAGGGTCCTTTTTCTTCGATGGTAAGTCGGCTAGAATCACAGCACTAGCCTCCTTTGACAGTACCATCTGTCGTCCAATTCTCGACTGTCACTTTGGGGTACAGTAGTCCTTAGAGAACCTAGTGATAGTGAGGATGTGATTAATGGCCTCAAGGAGAGGGACCTGAATATGTACTTCCTCGAGCATAGCTCTCAGGTCCTCATAATTCTACGTGTCCTTTTTCCGTACTACATTTCATGTTAGTGCCTCAGGAAAAGGAACAGAAATCTCAGGGTCAAGTGGCCTCTTGCCCTTATCCATCGTAGGTGGCTCCTGAGATGAAGGAGTCGAACCATCCTGCGATGGAGGGTAAGAAAAATCAAGACCCACCTACCTATATGGTGGGTCGAATGTCTTCCTTCCGCTCCGCAACGAGACAGCCTTCGCATCAGCTTGCTGTCCATGAGGTGGTGGAGGAGTGGAAGGGGCAGAGTATGCAGGGTTTTGTATCAAAGGCAGCTGGCCTTGGGCATAACCAGGTGGCGTAGGAGGCACCTGTAATATGGCATGTGCCTGTCCCTGTGGTGCCTGAAACCTAGGCGGGGCACCCTAGTTCTGCACATATCGTGGGTTTGGGATAGGTTGGGAGGTTAAGGCTCCTTGGGTCCTATTCTCTGGTAGCAACTGGTTTTGCGAGTTTCGTATGTTCTGTATCTGGTCGACCATCGCCTTCATGATTTGCAAGCTATCCTGTGTAGACTTTCTCATCGATTATTGCAACTGCTCTTTCAGTGCCTCCAAATCGACTTGCTTTGAAGGGTGATTGGCAGCTTGATGCAGCGGCTAGTATATAGAATAGGGTTACTGCTGTTGAGATGGGAATGGTTGCTGCCTAGGGTACGTGTTCTACGCATTCTCGTACTACCTGGTCTGGTAGTGTGGATCTTGATGTGGTCTCTGTGAGTTACCTGACCAGAAGAAGTTTGGATGCTGGCGAAAACCAGGGTTGTACGTCTCTGAGTACGGGTGATTGCACAGCAAAAATACACCTGCAATTGTGCCGTCTTGTGCTATTTCCTAGCATTACCAGTGCATATTAAGTTTCCATAGTCGCATTTGTGAAAATACATGCATGCATGCATTTAATTGAGAGGGGAGGAGAGTGAAATAAGTGGCCTTGCAATTAACATTTTTCCTCAAGTGCATCTTTGCAAAATTCACCATCTTTTTATTTTTATTTCCACTTGACTTTGAAACTCTTCCCGTGGATGCATGGCAACCTCTTCTTCTTCGTGCCATGTCTTGCTCAGCCTCTCCCTGCCAGCCGTATGCAGCCTCTCCTTGCCAAGCCATGCGCAAGCCATTCACAGCTAGGGCATGGTTGTGCATGCTTTCTTCTCCTATAAAAGCAGGGCGGCTTCTTCCTTTGCAGAGAGCCTAGTCCAGCCAATAAAATCCAACAGCATCTTCTCTTCTTCTCCAGGCCATCTCCTCCCTCTCCCTCCATACGCAGGCCCTCCTCCTCTGAGGAGACACCCTACGGACAGGAGCACCTCACGGTGGTGCACAACCACCATCGTGAGTCCACCACTGCCCAGCTCATCAAAGAGCCGGTGGGTGTGGTGGCTCTTTCCTTGTTTCTTCGTTTGAAGCACCTTTAGCCATTACTGCAAAGCTTCAAGCTGTGAAGCTCAATCGGCCACCGCATGCCCCTGCAGTAGCCAGCTGAGCTCCACAGCAGCAGCAGCAAGGCGGCAGCAGCACACGTAGGCCACCGCGCGTGCCTGCAGGCGCCCTTGCCTCCCTCTCCGCGTGCCCTGTCACGAACCTCTCCGCACCCGCAACCAACCAGCGTAACCCTTCCATGCGCGCGCCAGCCCGCGTGTGCCAGCCGCAAGCCGCCCGCACTCACAGCACCTGCAGCAAGCGGTCACGCGGCTCGCCCGGCCACTGTTGCCACTGTTCACGCGTTTCAACGGAACACTGTGGCTACAGTGCGGTGACCGGTGAGTTTCTCTCTTATCCGGTCACCCGGCGCGCCGCAACCGCTGTTCGCCCGCTCCCGGGTCTCGCCCCACGTCCGCTCCAGCACCCGCCCGCGCGTCTGCGTGCGATCCTCTACCAACACCCATCCCGCCCGCATCTTCGCCCACGTTCACCTGCGTTTGCCTGCTCCAGCCTTCTACGCAGCGCTGTGCGCTGCGGCCCTCTTCCCGCGGTCACTCCCTCCCAGCGCGCACGTCCTCGCGCGCCTACGCGCCTGCGCGTGTGCATGCGCCATCAGACAGCGCTGCGGCCCTCTTCCCGCGGTCACTCCCTCCCAGCGCGCACGTCCTCGCGCGCCTACGCGCCTGCGCGTGTGCATGCGCCATCAGACGATGCTTGGAGGACCCAGCCGATTTAACTCTCCAGCCTCTTCGCTCCAGCAGCCTCTCTCTCGCCCTCTCTCTCTCTCCCTCACAGCACTCTCTCACTCTATCTCTGCACACACACATACACACACACTCACGCACACACACACTCTCACTTATATATTATTATACACTTATATATATATACATATACATATATATATATATATACGTATATATATATATATATATACTTATATTTATACATATAGTAGTACCTATATACTTAAGTATTAGTATACATACATACATACATATATATATATCTATATACTTATATATACATATATATTTACATATATACATATATATATATATATATCTATACATATATTAGTACTTATATAACTATGTATTAGTCTATATACATACATATATATATAGACACACACATATACTTATACATACATACATACATAATATATATATATATATACATTTACATCTATATAGTTACATATACATACTTATACATACATACATACATATATATATATATATATCTATACATATACTTATATATATATATACATATATATATACACATATATATATACATATATAACTACAGATATATACCTATATATTTATAACGATGTATATATATACATATAGATATATTTACATATATATATATTTTTTCACATTACTTACCATAGATGGTATCGCGGGAATATCTGCACCAGTTGCTGATATTCCCCGATACACGCGTACAAAAAGCGTGTTCGCACTCGTCTTCCACCATCCACCTTACACTCCACGTGGCACCTCATCCTGTTGGTTGCGTCTTTCTAGACGACCACGACTCGACATCGTGCTACACTCCATCTTCGCCTCCACCCCCACCCCTTTATACATACATATATATATATATATATATATATACTATGGTTACTTTACTTCTGCTTCTCTTTCTGCCAATAAAAAGATAAAAGAAATATATAAAAGAGAAAAGATAATCCTTGACTTGCAGGTACTCCGTCTTGCAAATAGCAAGACCTGTTTTGGAACCCTGATTTGGCTCAAGGCCAAGAACTTAATTTTGAGGGTGTGCCTCAAGGACAAAAATTATCAGAAAAAAATCTAAATAGAAAAACACCAAAAACACAATAAACGAACAGAAGAGATTCGTTGTAGGAAAGGCGTAGAAACTTGACTTGTAACCCCACTTCCCTGAGTTCGACCCTGGGCCTAAAAGTGACCAAGATAAAATCAAGTAGGCCAGGTTAAAAATTTTGTAAAGAGATGGTTAGGTCCAATTTAGGTTAACCACTATACACATTTCAACGATAAAATCACTATATTAAGACACCTATCCGGGCCCGACCACCAACGGGTTATTACACCCGTATCCCTAAACATCACTGACGTCTTTGTAGGTCAATGATGTCTGAGGCATATATTCATCAAGGGAATGAGTGTTATAATCATTGTGTGGTGTGTAACCCTAATCATACGGTGCCAGATTGGGATTGTTTGCGGGATCCTGATACATAGGGTTCTGTGAATATGGAGGAGGTGCATCTCGAGTGAGTAGATTAACTCGAGTAGGAGGGGCTCGGGGTGCATAAGAAGATTTAGGAGCAGCAGGGCTTCCGGGCAACTCCAGTCGAACACGAAGTACTTCATCAATTTTTTTCCCAACAGATCCATCTTACTCAGCTCCTTGGCGATGATGCTCATGTCAGCTCGGATAAACTTTGCTTGAGCCTCATGAACACTCACTCTCTATTGTCCAGGTCTCTAGAACTGATTCATCGACATGGCATTCATTGAATTCTCCGCTAATGACTCGAACAACTCAAATGCGTTGTTCTCGTCTTTAGCGAGGAAGTTCCTGCCACTGGATGCATCAGCCAGGTACCGATGTGTTTCATCCAGCCCATGGTAGAAAATCTGATCTAAGTGCCATTTGGGCACACCATGGTGTGAACATTTCCTCAAGAGATCATGAAATCGGTCCCAGGCATCATGCAACTTCTCCTCAGGACCTTGAGAGAAAGTCGTAATCGCACACCTCCTTGTGTTCGTGCAACTGATCGGGAAGAACTTCTGCAGGAATTCACATCGTAATTCTGGCCATGTTCCAATTGGCTTCCCGATGGTTTTGAACGAGTATGATGCTTTATCCCTGAGAGAAAATGGAAATAGCTTCATTAGAACAATTCCAAGATCTACGTCCCTTGGTCAACCCGTTTCCGCAATTCGACTCAGGTCCTCTAGATGCTGGAATGGATCCTCGTTCGAGTTTCCATAGAAGTAATTCTGAATCAACCCAATTAGATTAGGCTTAAGCTCGAATGCATCTCTGCCTGAGGGAATCCGGACTAGAGGTGCAACAATCTGTGCTATCGGATCGTAGAAATCCTGAACCTGTTCTCCTTGTGGTGGATGCTGCATTCTGTCCAAAGTGTTCAAGATATGGTCTATACTTTGCTTCTGTCGTTCCTTAGATTCAACGACCCAGGCTTCTAGATGAGCCATCGAGTCCAGATTTGCTGGATCCTAACTAGGTCGGGGGCCAGGGTTAGCCATTGCGGCTAAGCAGATAGAAGTAGAGGGTTGGGGAGAAGATGGCCCAAGCAAAGTGACTCGCCTCCTTAGGAGTGGCTCCCGAGGTCCAACCAATCGAGGTCTGAGTGACCTCCTTCCTCGCATGCACCAACCAACCCTTAGGTTGGTGCAGCCAGCCAGACAAGGCTAAGGCCCTGTCAATCAGATGATCCTTATGATTAGATGACCATATTTTTCATTTAAAATTCTAATTCCTGAAAAGAAAATTCTTCGTCCAACCAACTGAAAGTAATTCCCGCCTCTCACGCTAACCCAGCCAGTCTGGGTATGAGGGGACTAAGGGGAAGGTTCTTCCTTTGACTCATGCCCTGGTTCTATTACCCCTTAGCCGTGTTCATTTGACACTACCCCGTAGACTTAGTCACCAGGATTGGCAAGAGCGGTTGAAACCACCTAGTAGTACGACAACGAATTCGGGTTTATTTTGTGCTTTACAATTTATTTTAACCTTTTTTTTCTTCAACTAGGGTTTATGGTGAGTGGCCCACAAGGTGACCAAGCTCACCGACTAAACCTTAGGCTTAATTAAGTCTAGTCTAGCCCAAATGTATGGTCTCTAGAGTGTAACCCTAAAGGTGTAACCTAGGATTCATGCAATTCTAGGGTTTTTTTTTTCTTCTTCAACAAACCATGAAAATAAGAAAAATTCTCTGATGAAAATTGGAATCAGAATAAGTTGAATTTGGAAAGTAGATTCCTTCTTCAATTATCTTTTCAGATAATACTTTTTTTTATAATTTTTACTATTTCAACCGAATTTATAGAGATTTTTAAATGTTAAGGGATCAGATCTGGAATTTTGACCCCTGGTCAATTTTCTACTTTGAAACAGCATCAACTGATCTTCAAAAATTCAGGAAAAATATGAAAATTAAAGCTAATGAGATCAGTTTTCAAACACCACCATTTTTAGTCAAAATAGATTCAAATTGATAGAAATTGATTTTTGAATTTTGAAAAATTTCAAATTTGGGTCACTCTGACCCCCTTGCACTTCACAAATTTTTAAAAAATTTCTACTTTGAATTTCTTCAAATGAATGGTGCCTCTTGAAAGATGGTTTGAAAATGAAGGTATAGCTTGAATTTCAGAATTTTTCGCTCATTAATTTTTCAGCAATTGAATTTTTAAGTCGGAATTTGAAATTTGGCCGAAAATCAGAGAATGGTGGGAAAGCTTTTAAAAGGTATTTGAATTCAAAATTCAAACTTTCCACCAAAATGATTTTTTTTCTTTTCAAATTCTTTTTTTCAAAAACTTTTGAACTTTTTTTTGAAGGGAAAAGCTTTTTTTTTCAAAATTTTTTTCCCTTTTTTTTTTCAAGCAAACTAACCTAAGATTTAAACGGAAACCTAATCTAACTACCTAGACTTTTTTCTTTTGAATATTTTTTTTCACGAAAATATATCGGCTTCTTTTTTTCAAGTGAAATTGCTAGAAGGAAATCTAACCTAGGGTTCGAAAAAGGGAAATCCTAATCTAAGAGGAGATGTGCACCTGATGATTTTTCTGCACCTGATGTGTGTGTAGATCCCGTTTTTCCTACTTTCCTACACATCCAACAAACAAGCAAAGGAATATTTGTCACTAAAAGCTCAGAAGATCGAAATCAATTTCGTTGCCTCCCCGGCAACGACTCCATTTAACAGGAGGCGGTTCTTGCGCGTGTTTTGAAAATAGAGATCTCGTCGAAGTATAGTGCGGGAAAATGCTTGTCAAAAGTAATCTATAAAATAACGAGACTTGAGTCCCGATCATTCGTCTCTGGGAGGCATTTAAAAAATGTAGATTTGAATTCGATCTAGCTCGCTCTACTTATTCAAAAATGCATGCCTATTTATAATAGTTCGTATTGATGCACGACATGCTTAGTTGCAAGAGAATACAAATTTCACGCATGCAACTTTAATCACAAGGAAATATGGCAATCAGCTCATGGTGATTTTCACACATAGACATAGAGATATATAAAATATGATTTCATTGATTGCATCATGGTGGCTACAGAGTGAAGCTCGCGGAAAGCTTGTATAGGAAGGCTTAAAAGCAATAAACTAGCTAACAGAAAATGACTACATACATGAATCTATGGGGGGATTATGCATGCATCATTAGGGGAGAATACAGAGCTACACTACCAAGCAGTAATAAAGCATTAATCTATGAAGAACTATGCTACTTATCTAGCTAACAGAATGAAGGGCATTCGGAGGTAGCTCCGATGGCCTTTGACTTGGTTGAGAGGAGAAGGAGGGGCGGCCAATGGTGCTTAGGCCGACCCTTGGAGAGAGGTTGGAGGTGATCTAGGCCTGGCGTGGAGGTGATGGGGATGCCATGGTATACTCATGGAGATGGAGGTGGAGTAATGGAGGTGGAATGAAGCTAAAACTAGATGGAAGGCTAGATGGGTGCAAATGGCCACCCAAAGGTTCTTTAAGTTGACCCAAGGGAGCCTCTCTAGAGAAGTGTGGAACTCTCCAGAGAGGCCCATGGTGGGAGCTCGTGGGAGAGTGAGAGAGAGGATGGATGGGTGGTTTTTAGATTCACATTTGGTGGATCTAAAAATTGATTACAGCTTGGTTGCTATTTTTAACAACCAAGGAAACAACACATAGTAGAGAGTTTTAGAGAACTCTAGGCTAGGTATTTTCGTGTAGATGATGTGTGTGGGTCGAAACCTAGGTGGCTAGGTTGATTAGGTTAGGTTCTAGTGGGTTTAGGTAAAGGTAGGTCTCAAATTAGGGTTGTAAACCCTAATTCATTAAGGTATTGGATGTGTGAAACCCTAATTGAGAGTAAAACAACTCAATTAAGGTAGGTTTAGGTCAATTGGACTCTCACTGAGTCCAATTGGACAGTGTGTGCTGAGATCAGGACTCAATGAGTCCAATTAAATATGATGATGGAATTGACTAAGATCCAAGTCAATTAGGTTTAGTGAGGACTTGATTAGGTTCTTAGGGAGGTCTAGAGGTGATGTACTATGGTTAGGGTACCTTAATTTTGGTTCCTATGGGGTTGGAATTGGGTCTAGGGACCTAGGAATTCAAGATCCAAGCTTGAATTCAAAAACAAGAACTAGAGAGTAGTTCTAGACGTCTGACAATAGTGTCAGACGTCTTAAAATGAAAACTTAGACGTCCATACTTATTGTCTGGACGTCCAAACAGAGGCAAGGAAGAATTAAGGTTCTGTCTACAAAAATTGGACGTCCAGACCAAGTGTCTGGATGTCTTAAAATGCTACAGAAGTGGATTTTAGGTGTGCGGGTTGTGTCTAAGGGTTCTGGACGTCCTGTAACTCATCTGAACGTCCAAATAGAGGATGGAAATAGGGTTTTAGGGATTCCTAGGGTACAGTGACCTAATCTATTGGTGGCTAAGGCTTGGGGAAGCTTCTAGGCTACCCTAAGGCTAGGATGGACCTAAGTTCTTCGTAGTTTACTGCTTTATTCCTACTTAATAGAGTAGCATACCTCAACCCCCTACATTATTGTCTACTACATCTTATTCTTGGTCTTCTTCTCCAGCTTAGCTTCAACTCTATTTTCAGGTCCAGCTTCAGATCCAATCTCAAATCCAGCTCCTAAGCTGCTTCTTTTCTGCAATTTATATAATGGACCTAATTAGTATATTATAGCATTATTCTATGCATATCTATAGGAGGAATAATAAAGATGCAAATAATGTTTTTGCATGCATGAACTACACTAACTTATGCTAAGTCCTAGCCTAATTCTGGACAATTAAGACCTATGATTGTTGCACAATCAATGATACAAATAAAGAGAAAATAGAGAAAGAATAAACAAGAATTTCATAACCACAATTTGATGTTCATTACAACTAATCACTATACTAGAAAGTGGGAAATATGTACTAGAAAGCGATAAAAGAGAAGGTCGAGAGAGGTTATCCTCCTCTACGGCTGCTTGGAGGATGAGCCGCATTAACGGAGCGCCCGGACGAGAGTGGTGAGACGACGAACGAGGGAGAACAAAGATAGAAGATGGAGGATGGGGCAGGGAAACGTCGTAGCAGGATCTGCTTCCTGAATGACGGTGAGAAGACAATTGCAGGCGCTCCACGAATGAGGATGAGAAGGTGGAAAAATTCTATTTTAAACTCTAATGGTGCATCCTGGGTTTAGGACAAGCTCTTAGAGCTTTGGAGGGGGTGAGAGAAAAGAGGAAGAGATAAGAAGAATGTGGGGTCGTAGGGCCTTTTTATAGGTGTATAGGTTGGGGGAAAAATGTCTTTTAAGGTTTAAAATATTAAATGCATTAGCCTTTAGTGATGGATATAAACATCACTAAAGGCTGAACGTGG
Organism: Thalassia testudinum; assembly: GCA_037157565.1. NCBI lineage: Eukaryota > Viridiplantae > Streptophyta > Magnoliopsida > Alismatales > Hydrocharitaceae > Thalassia > Thalassia testudinum. The sequence goes on from JAZHRO010000035.1 coordinate 16,487,006, forward strand.
GTGTAGCACGCGAGCCTGCCTGCCTCCTCCTCTTCCTTTACTTTAACGCACATCCACTTTCAAACAACCTTAGCCGTTCGATCACAAGATCAGACGGCTTAGGATGCATCTGCGCCCGCACCTTCATCGCGTGCCTAACGCATGCGCGTGTGATTTCATGTTCGACTGCACGTCTGATTGTGCGTGAGTGAATGGCACACATCCATTGTGCTACGTCGCTCCCACATCCACCGACCGCTCGTGATCCAACGACCAAATTGACATGTGCCCGCTCACACCTTCAATTTGAGGCGAGTGAAGAGTCGAACCCACACCTCTGACTTCGTGAGCAAGTGCATTACCAATGCGCCAAGCCTCCTTTGAGACGCGTTCTCAACTAAGGTCCATGCGCGCATGGCTGCTAGATCAAGATCCAATGGCGTAGATTTGATGGTCGGTTGAGGAGAAAAAGAGCAGCGGAGATCCTTGGGCAGTTTGGGCGACCGAGATGGCACCACGTGGCGCCATCTTGGTCGTCCATCTTCTCTGACGTGTAGATGGTGCCACAGATGTCGGGTTGGATCGATTTTCGCATCAATGGGCTGCAATCGTCGATCTGAACCCATTCGTGCGATTAGATTTGTCATCTGAAGTACAAATTTACACCACCTGACCCCTTGGTCTTAGATCTTTCTCAGACTGCATCTGATGCTATGGAGATTCGATCGGGGCAATCTTGGAGTCGTTGAACTCCGATTGTCACCTTGATCAGATCTGTACAGTTGGATCTTCAATTCGAGGCCCCAATTCAATATTACCCTATTCCCTTACCATAAAAAGAGAGAATTAACCTAAACTTTACACAATCTAACCTAAATGTATGATGATGCATGTTATGCAATATTTATAATGCATGATGTAATTATACGCCTAAGAACACGCATAAATAGACAATTTATGTGACATAAATGTGTTTACATCACACCCCCATGCATATCTTTTGCTGGTCCCTAGCAAAACTTCATGCTATTTATAAGAGAATTAGGATAAGATTTCTTGGTCAAAAGTTATTTTTCAATACTAGGAAATTTCTACAATGACCTGAACTAAAGAGACACAATGGCACCTGGGTGTCTGCCAAAATGCAGGCCACCTCAAGCCCTCGTCTTATTCAAAAGCAAAAGGGCCTTTTTCTTTTTCTTCTTTTCTATTTTTTTTTTTATTTTTGAGTTTAAGGTTTCGAGGCAGCTTTTTACGGCTACCCAACCCACCCAAGACTCGAAAAGAACTCTAAATACTAAGCTTCTTTTTGTGTATATGTGATAGACTCATTGATTGGCAATCAGAACGAACTTCAGGTTTCTACGCCCCTAGGCGACCTTGAAAAGGAATTCTGCCGAAATGTGTATCTATACGATCGATAGCTTTCTCCCTACTTGTTATTTTCATGGGGTCAACACAAGGGCAAACCCAGTGTATATCTCCCTCGCTTATTCTACTTTTCCGCTTCTTCCTAAGTGTTTGGAATTAAACATGCATTTTTATGAGTTGGGTTCTAGACAACTAACCATGGAGTTGTTACCACTGACAACGTGCTAGCCATACTTGTGCAATGAAGTGTGGTTTATTTCTTTTTCTTCTTTTCTGTTTCATTTTATTTTCTTTTTGGATATTTTTCTATTTTGTTTCTTTTTTCCTAAGTAGGTGGCTTCCCTGATCTAAGATTTACTTAAAGGCAGTACGAAGAGAATGGTCGTGTGGCTGGGCTTTGGACAACTGGTCGATGAGCTATTACCATCGACAACTTGCTAGCCATACCACCCTAGAAGGTTCATTAGCTACCCAATTTCCATTAAAATCGTCGAAAATCAAGTCAGTGCAAATAGTGTGTAGATGCTTAGGCTTCAAGTTCCCTAAAATCAGAGGGCGGGTTGATAAGTCGTGTACTTATCACTCCAACTTATTAACCAATTAAAAATTGAATTCAGAGTGGTGAGGACTTGATAAACAAATCCACATTTTAGTGGACACCCGGGCTGATTAAGCCCTAAGACCTAAAGGGTCTAAGTGTTCAGGTCCTACTGTATTATTTCCTAAAGTTGAAAATTTCTAAAGCCCAAGCTCTCTTTTCCTAATTCAATTTTTTTTTCAAAAAATAAAGAGAAACTAAAAAGAATCTACGGAGCTAACAAGATGATTCAGATAATGATATCACCCCCCCATGCCTATCTAATGCAATGTCCTCATTGTATTAAAAAGGCATGAAATAAAGTGCAGTAGAGTAGAAAGCACCTGAATTTCGTGATTACCTGGTCAGCTCCAAGATAAGAAAGACTGTATATGTGCTGAATTTAGTGCCTTCAGCTAGGCACACTATACAAATGAAGAAGACATAAAGAATTCACAGGTGTAGGTCAGGATTAAAATAAGAAAATCTATTTTTGGACCTGCCAGGAGAATATGTCCACAGATGTGGACGAGGTTGTGATGCAGACCCATGCGCCATGGTCGAGTGTATCTAAGGTTCTAGATAAAAATTACCCAGAACCTAAGATCAATATGCAAGCGGGGTCAGGCCTGCAGTTTGTGAGGATGCAACCCAAGTCCAAAATTCGGATAATAGGAAAATCTGTATCAAAAAGATAATCAGTGAATTTTTTCTTGGGTTGGACATCCTCGAAGTTGAAAATGTCATAAGGGTCCTAGTAAAAGGTTGGTAGTTTCAGGTATATAGGAACCCTTAGATTCAGACTTCTTCCCCTGGAATTGGCTTCCCATATCTTCATTTCCCAATTCCTATCTTCCACATTCAGAATTTCAAATTTTAGGATCTCTTGCATATTAATCACCCCATCTGAAATTTCCAAGTCCAAGATTTGTAACTGAATAAGAATTGACTTGGGTTTAGTGATCTCAAAATCAGAATCATCAGTAAGCTCAATGGGGTGTGATCGAGGATCGAGGCTATGAATTGAATCCTTCATGAAATCTAGATCTAAATCTATCATGCTAGCCCTAACAGGATCAATTTCTCAATTTTAAGGCCATCAAATGATTTATCGAATTCCTCAGGCCCAGTTGTCTCACTGAAATCATATGCCACACTCAGGTGAGACTTCGCATAATGATTCTTCACCTTCAGAATCAAAGAATTCTGAATCCGCATTAATATATGTCTCAAAATCATCAATCACTTTTTGGTCCATAGATACCTTTCCTCGTACCCCGGCTCAAGGATCTCGGATGAAGAAATAAATTCATTCTCAATTGGTTGCTCTAGAATAATCTGATCAACCCTGGTCTCGTAAAACATGTCCCCCCTATAGGTGCTTGAGCAGGATCTGACATTGGCTCTCCTGAAGGGGGTTCATTCTAGAAATCATCCCAAGATTGAATTAAAGCAATCACAAATCTCATCCTCAATTTCGACAACTTTTAAAGTAAAAACTCACCTGGGTCTTTATCCTTAACATCTTGGAGCCAATCCAACAGATACTTGTTAAAATTGTAAATCATTTCAATCAGAGGCTCCAATCTTTTAGTACAAGGTGTTGGCTGAGCTTCTAAAGATTGTATAGTATTCCTTTTGTTAGCCAACACCTTATTTTAGACCTGGTTAACCTGAACCAAATGGTTTGGTTCAGGGTTGGGCGAGTTTGGGTTCAGTGCAGGGGAGTCAATAAATTGAGGTTCATGATACCCTCCCTGATAATAGGTCATTTCAGGTTGTTCATAAAGAGGTGATGACCCATATGGAGTGTAATCTGGGGAAGGGTAAGGATCAGCATATCCTTCTTGATTGTAGATTAGGTTAAATTGATCATTAACATGTGGAGATCTATAATCATTATAAATCAGAGAAGGATAAAAATCAAGATCATAATGTCCAAAGTTGGAATCTAAACACGGAGATCTGGAATTGTATCCCCAATCAGGATTATCCCAACCAGTAGATGGACGAGAATAAGTCTGGTTGGAATAATAATCATCTTGGGAATAAGTAGTGGTAGGATGGTAGGAGTGAAAATGCGAATAGGATATGGAAGGATCCTTAACAGAATGGGAGGAAGAAAAGTGCCCTGCAGTACAAACAATCAAACCTATCCTTAAGTGGGCTAGCCTAAAGACCTACAGACTCTCAGAACCCATCTTGAGATGAAGAAACGATTTGATCTACTTCTTTCTGGTCAATCACTAGTTAGAGGGAGGGACTAGGAAAAAGGTTCTTCCCTTGGCTTTCGCCTCAGGTTCCTTTGATACCCCCCAATAGCAATCATTTGATTATGCTCCCTGGTGCGTGGGTTCTACTCAACTAAGTAATTAAGTTAATTTCACTTAATTAAGAGTAGAAGAAATCACTTAGGTTAACTCGAAGTTGTGTCGATTGTGTAGCATAGTGTCGAATTAACCTAACATTTTAGAAATTTTTACTGGTTGAGTCCAGGTCGTTCACTGGGAGGCATAATAATTTTCTCCAAATTCACTAATTTTCTTTTATCTCTTTAAGTTTAGGAGGTATAACTAGTTTGATTTTCAAAATATGAATTTTGTCAAAATATTTAAACCATAAAGGATATACAAAATTCCATATGCAAAACATATTTACTTAAAATGTTGTACTTTATTAACAAGTAATCATGCTAATTTTTCAATTGTATTTCATTCCAAGAAATTAAGGCAATTAAAAAGTTATTCTATTAAAACATGCCTTTTTACAATTAAGAACAAAAAGATACAGATGCAAGAAAAATTTATTTATTTCTTCAACAAAGTATTGATGCCTTTTTATTTTCTTCATCCTCTCATCTTCTTTCTTTCTTTTATTTCCTTAAGCTTTCAGCTGAACCAGGTTTTTTTTACTTTTTTAACCAAAAGTTTTTTTTATTTGCGGTGAGGTCCTTTCGAGGATACACAGCACCCTGAGACCAGGGTGTGACCAGACCCTACTCGGTCCTTGCCTAATCTCAGTTAGGTTCATTTCGGTTCATCTGTTAATCGATTCACAGTCTCAAGCCACATCGGCTCAACTCGGCCTCCCAGGCCATTCTCACCCTCCTAGGGCACAACCTCATTCGCACGCCCCCAAGGGCGCACGCCCCCAAGGCATAAGCCCGCACACTCAGACATGCAATGCTCAGATCAGAACAGATGGAATCAGAACCGGTGCGCCGAGCACTGATGACTGCATAGCCAAGGAAACAAATTGGTTTTATCCCCAGGCACGTGCTCATGAACAACCGAGGTGGGACTATCCAACCCCTTCCGGACCCGAATTCAAATGTTCATAACTTTCTACTTAGAGCTCCAAATTGAGTGATTTCAAGTTTATTGGAAAGCTCTAAGGGTAATCTACATAATTTTAGGGTCAATTTAATGTTTTAATGATGTTTTGCTCTTCAATTTAAAAGATGAAATTAGGGGTTTCTACGGGGATTTTAAGCTTGGAAAGTGGAATTTATATCAGGAGAGTCCTCAGATGGAATTCTCTCTTTTATTAAAAGATCTGTACATGTTATATAAGAAATTCCGCTTCTGTTAGAGTAGGTTTTAAACTCTTAAGGCCTTCAGAACCTGCAGAGAAGCTTTTCTCTCCTCTGAAAGCTTCAGAGTTTGATTTTTCAGACATCAATATGTGCAACAGACACTTTAAAGTGTTCCTAATCTATTTAGATTAATTATAAGGGTTATAACAGATCAATCTGGGCAGGTTTTAAGTTTGAATTTCATCAGAACAGTACTCCTGTTGGTTTGAGTTCGAAAGTAACCCAAATTGGCAGAAACTAAATCTTCACTAATTCATTCATCTGAGCTTACTTTAATCACTTTCAGATCATCAAATAAGAACCCAGAAACAATTTTCACTCCTCAAAATCTCAATTCAAGCTCAGAACTCCATTATTAGACTCATGTTTGACTATGGAAGCTCGAAAATTGACTTTCTGTTCTAAGCTTCCTTCCAAGAAATTAATGCCTAAAATAGAGTCTCCTCAACATCTAGAACTTATCCAGATCTTTAGAAAGTTGTTTCAATCTTAATTCCTAGGGTTTCAGGCTCGTCGCCTGAACCAAAATAGGTGTTTGTTCGACAGAATTATGGAAAGATTGCTACAGTATTTTGAAGGTTTAAATAGCTTCAGTGCATCGCACTGAGGCTTCTGAGCTCATTAAATGCTTCTCAAATCCTTCCTAAAAAGACTTCTCCAACTCGCTGGAGTTGGGGAAGATGAAGTTACATCTATAGCTCCAGTGGTTAAATCCTCAAACAAATTTCTTTAAAATAATTAGTAATCCTTATTATACTATTCTGGAGCTACTTAGCAAGTTTAAGAGGCTGTAACACAAAAACGCTCACCGGAGCTCCGGTGAGTCCAGAAAATGTAGAATTGTATGTACAGATTGACAAAACTAACCATTTTTAATTCAAGAAGGATCTTGAGGTTACAAGGAACCTCAGTATCACTTTTAATTCTTTATTTGTTCATTAAAATGTAAGATTTGACAGTAAAATTATTTTCTTAAAAGATTTGAGTGGTTAAAGCTCAGGACTTGATTTAACCACTCGATTGAGAGGTTAAATCAAGTCAACAGATGTTATTATTCATAAATATGTATTTAATTTATAGTTTGAACTGTTCCTGAGACGCCATGGACAGCGAGCTCAGGAGCTTAATTAAGATTTAGGTGTTTAATTATAGATGATAATAATAGGTATTATAATGTCGATTAGGGTTCATTAGTGGTGATAGGTGATGAAAGAACCCAATGAAGGTGAAATTAAATCAACTACTGTCACCATGGACAGTGTTAGTAGTCGGTGAAGGTGAGATTTGAATTAGGCATTTAGGTGATTTAATTAAACGATTAAGTGAATTAGAAGTGAACATGGAAGATACAGGAAGGTGTACAGTGAGCTAAAAGACAAAATTAAAGCTCTGGTGAGCTCAAGGAACTCGCCGGAGTTGAAGGAGATGAAACTAAAATTTAACATTACTCTAACCTAAATAACTAAACTAACTAACTAAGCTAGCCTACTCCTACTCCTACTCCTAGTCTACTGTTACTTGGACGAAGGGGTCAATAGGGTTCCGCCGAAGGTTCATAGCAGATGACGAAATCAGAGGGTGGAAGAAAGATCTCCGGCAGGCGGATTTGAGGTGGAGTAGAGGAATCCTAGGGTCGGTGCCTGTGTCAGAGGTGCGGAAGACCTCGGTGGATCTCCTCGGCTACTTAAGATGAACGGAGGAAGTCGGAAGATGGAATGGGAAGTCGCTGGAGTTTTGGACAAATAGCCTATCGAAGTCGGCTACAGTGTTAGAAGAGGGAACGGAGCCAACTTGAAGAAAATCAGAGGTGTGAGGGGGTATTTATAGCAGTTTGCGGCGAAGAGAGAGGCGGGGTATGGCCGAAGAAGGAGCTCGAGGAGCTTAACCTCCGTCGTTGTCTTTGACGACGGTGAGGTTATCTCCCACTGAAAAATAAGATTCTCGGTTAATCCAGACCGATGGATGAGGTGGAGGTGGTGAGCGAAAGCTGCAAGAGCTTGAGCAAAGAGGAATGATGTTGGCAGAGTGGTGATCGTGCGGTGGGGTGACTCTCTGCCGCCAACCGTTCATTCGGCTGGAGAAGAAGAAGAAGACGAAGAGGGACTTAGAAGTAATAAAACTTAAGGACCTGTGTGAGAAATAAGGACCCAACTGTAATGAATATTAAGGACTAAAATGTAAACCCAGGTTTTGATGGTTTATTTTAAGTAAGATCTTTTTCAACGTTTTATATATGTTAGTAAATAAGGTAAATATTATGTTTACACCATGAATTTACATTTTTGACCTTTTTAGATTAATTTATTAGATTAAGTAAAATCACTTAAGTTATTATATACTTAGGTATACATTATATTTAAGTTACTTATTAATTAAGGAAATGATTAATAGGATTTCAAGTCCAATTATTATCTAAATTATTAATAATGTTAATTGAATGATAAATTGTCATTTTTAACTTATTTTAAGGTCCTTAACTAAATATCCCTTATTCTATAATTAACCCTTATATATTCATAACCTTAGCTAATTAACTAGGAAGACTAGTTAATTAGGGGTAATTAGAGATCATGATGAGTGTCTCATCATACCAGCAAGCCAAAGTTTTGCTAGTCCCTAGCAAAATTAACTAAGACTATGATGGTTTAAAGCACTTGGGTTTAAATTATTATAAATAGTAACTATGTAGAGGAAAGCTTAGGTAAGAAATTTTCTAAGTTTAATATAAATGATTAATGTATAGAGCATGTGTGAAAATTTTCTTACTTAGGCTTATACTTATAACATTTTCAAAACACACTTAAAATAATTTGTAAACAAGAATTTTATTCAAAATTAGAATTCTTCAAAAATCTCTTAATCTTTGAAAGTATTCTTAACTCAAATTAGAATACAAAGTGTTTTAAGAAAAATAAAACTTAAGGATTGAAAATTAAATTTTAACTCAAAAACTCAAATAGATTTAAGTTAATCCCTTGTTTATGGTATTTGACTTTTATCAATATAAGTTTAAGCAAATTAACCAGATACTCATTATTAATCAAACTTAGAGTAGTAAAACTCTAATTTACTAGCCTACAACACTAAAGATTAACTTCTAGACCTAGGGTTCTGTCAATTCTTCTCATTTAGGTCTCAACTTGAAATCTTCAAAACCCAATTTCTTAGGCTTCACTGCCCAATACCAAGGTTTAGTAGCTATGATTTTAAAACATCTGTGCTTAGTGAAGAGAATTGTCCTAAAGACATCCAAAGTTGCAAAAATCCAGATCTTAAGACATCACTTTCCAATCCTAATTATTCCAATTCAAGCATTTGGTTTGGCCTTACTCAGGTTTGGTTGCTTTCTCCTCACCAGTTTTCTATCCCAAGGTCAGCACTTTTTGTGTATATCTCCCCGGTGGACCACTGGGTCTCTTATTCCTAATATTTTTTCTCAATATTTTTTCTCTTTTTCTGTAGGTTAGAACACCCATTTGTAGCGAGGTGTTCTTTTTATTTTTGATGGAAGGAAGGGTAGCATCCATTTGTAACGAGATGTTTTTATTTATTTATGGAAAACTACATAAGTACCCATTTTTAGCGAGACACTTAACTGCAGGGTGTTTTATTTAGTTTTTCTTTTTTCTTTTCCCCCCTTCTCATTTTTCTTACTAACATTATTCTCCAAATCCTTTTTCTAGGTGAGTGGCACATCCTTTACCCTTTCAAGAACCGCCCCGCGGAAATCCTTGGACTAAAGAGGATTCAGAATTAATCTCTTAACCTCTGTGTTTTAGCGGTCTCAGATATCAACCAGACAATTCTATGTGAGTGAATTTTAGATGTTTAGGTTACTTAGCTCTCAAACCAGAGCTTGGACAACAAAACCCTTTACTCTTAGGTTCTTAAAATTCTTAGTTTCCTCCTATAGGATCCATGAAGACAAAATTTACTAAGTCTAGTTATTTATCTCTAGCTTGTAAGTTTTGTAAACTAAAATTCTACCAACTCTCTATTTAATTAACTCTGAATATCTGGCCTTTTACTTAACTTTATGATAAAATCAAATTTTCAAAAATCAAAAGATTACTTAATCTAATTGATTAAAAAGTTATAATTCAATTCCAAAACTTAAGTTTAAAATCTTAACACACTTAGTTTCTTAATTCAAATAAGAATAGAAAAACAAATCTTTAAAAGATTTAAAAGAATTCCTAAATTCAAATAAAATCTTGTTTTAAAAAATTTTAAACACAAAAGTGTGTTTTTACAAAATGTTTAAGAAAAATCTAATTAAGAATTGAATGCTCTTAAATATTATATATATTTTATATACATTTTAAACTTCTGACCTAAAAGAAAATTAAGCTCTTAATTATGATATATATATTCTTCTTTTCTTCTTTATTAAAAATGAATATTCCCCTCTTATTATTTTTATGAATTGTCTTTCAAATTTTTGTATTTATATATTTTTATTTTTATGTATATAAGATTTTTTTCAAATTTTTATGATTTTTTTCAAAAATTTTTCAAATTTTTATGAAAATTTTGAATTTTTTAAATTTTTTATTATTTTAGAAATTAAATTTCGTGGATATTTGATTTTTATATGTTTTTACTTTTTAAACCAACACTTAAAGTGAAAATTTCACTTCAACACCCCCCAAGCCAAAATTTTACAATGTCCTCATTGTAAGAAGGGTGAAAAATATTACACTTCATTTAGTATAGGGTGATGGAAGGAGTCGAAAAGAGGAGATTAAAAATCTCTGTGCAGACGATTTCAAGTCTGACCAAAGGTTAGAGTGGTCAGTCGGACTAAATGAAGGTAATCAATATGATATGGAGTGAAATTTTAAAAGTAAGTGTATAAGAAAATTAAAAAAGATAAAAAAATAGCTATGTACAAGTGCTAAGTTTTACGCCTTCAGCTAGGCGTAAACCCTAGTAAAGAACTCCTAAAAAGAATACGTATTTGGTAAAAATAGAGGAGTTATGAAAGAATTAGATCAAAAAAAATTAGAAAACAGATTAAACCACCCAATCAAAACTCGTCCTGAAATTGCCTAGAATAGATCTCGCAGATCCTAGAATCAGATTCTCATGAAAATCTCAGAAGAATCATAGTGAATCTTATGTAGAAGATTAGATCTGATTTAGGTTGAGATGTAAAACGTTTAACATTAAAGCAATTCAAAAATGTTTCCACCAAGTTCAGAAGATCAGCAAAATCAGTTTTGGTTCCCAATAATAGGTGAGTCATTTTGGCACAAAATAGGTTGCTAATGCGGGTTTGATGGGTTATTTTCAGGTAATACAGAGGATAGGTTAGAATCAAAGGCCTGATTAATGAAGTGGACTTGGCCTTGATTTTGCCTAGGATTTGGCATATTCCTAGGATTCGGAATTGGCTGAGATGGAAGAGTACTTGGCTGACGAGACTCAAGCAAAAGCATGATCTGATTTCGTAAATCAGCCAATTCTACCTTACATTGCCTGTGGATCTCAGTGAGAGCTTCAACATTTTATCGCTGACTCTCTGACACAGCTCTTAAAATCTGGTCTAACTGTGTATCTCTATTAGGCCTAGAGTAATTTTGCATACTCATTGGGCTAGGCCTTAAATTTGATTGCTGAGGAGGCAAAGGAGGTGGGTTAAAATGGGTCTGATTTGGATATGATGGTCTTTGATTTTGATTTGGATTAGCCCAAGAAAAATTTGGGTGGCTTCTCCATCCAGGATTATAGGTATTTGAATAAAGGTTTGGTCTTGGAATATTTTCCTGGATGGCATGTAAACCTAAAAGATATGGCGTGTTTTCTGCAACAGTTAATGGTGGGGAAAAGGATGGGTAAGATTGTGGGACAAAGGTCCCTCCTTGGGTTGGTGAAGGAGTAGATAGAAAACCCAAGGGAGATGGATTTCTAGAATCCAGATTATTCACAAATTCCCTCCCCGCGAGAATTTGCGAAACAGGTAAATACACGAGATTCGTAGCAAGTAGAGGCGTAAGAGTCTTCATTGTGTTTCTAACCTCGTTGAGATGCTTTGCTACGATATCTACTTTGTCCAGTTTTTCTGCAATAATCTCTAAATCCTTTGAACTTGACATATTACTGATCTCATGAATGCCCTTATGCAAATTTTGGTGATTCGTATTCGCGCCCCGCAAAAATTGCGACATAGATGCATTGTTGATCGAGTTTTCCGCCATCCCTTCAAATAATTCTTAAGTGGATTCTGCGTCACGATTTAGAAAATTCCCTCCACAAGAGGCATCGACTAGATTGTGAATGCCCTCTTGTAAACCATAATAAAAGATATGCATGAGTTGCCAACAAGGGATGTCATGATGTGGGCATTTCCTTTGCAATTCATGAAAACGTTCCCACGCTTCATGAACTGGTTCTCCTTGATTTTGATTGAAAGTAGTAATAGCTCGCCTTAAAGCATTGGTTCGACCAATTGGAAAGAATTTCTTCAAAAATGCAGATTCAAGTTCAACCCAAGTTGAGATTGGTCTTGCTATAGTTCTATACCAATAAGCTGCTTTATCTTTAAGGCTAAAAGAGAACATTTTCATTAGAAGGATTTCCCTATTTTGATTTTGAGGACCAAGAGTTTGAGATAAATTTTTAAGATCTTCAATATGTTGAAATGGATCCTCGGATGCAAATCCGTGAAAGTGAGGGATTAAACCTATAATGTTTGGCTTTAATTCTAGATCATTTTCCCCAATAGGAATCCTAACATTAGGCTCTACTTGTGCATTAGATGGGTTATAATAATCTCTAAGTAGAGGCCTTGGATGATTGATCGGTAAATCAGGATTTTCAAAACCTGCCTCAAGTCGAGGTGAAGAACGGGTTTGTAAAGTTTGTAGATTATTTAAGGCTGCTGTTAATAAATTGATTTGTCTTGTTTGCTCTAGCATCCTAAGATTCTGGTTCAGAAACGCCTCATGAACATTAAAAGGCGGCATCTCCCCCTGACCAGAAGAAGAAGGGATCTCGGGATTAAGATTCTGCATTGGATCCATAGAAGTAGATGGATCAGACGGGAAAACCATTGGTTGCTTATCTGCAACCGGCCTAGGATCACCTGTCAACGGTGGTGCAAGAGGCAGATGCAAGGATCGCCTCCCGTCCATAAATGGAAAATAAATGTGCAAAGGCACACGCACACCATCGATACGAAAACAACGACACAAAAAACCCGCAAAACAGCGCAAAAGACGCGGGTTTTGCTCTTCTTTCAAAGGAAAGAAGAAATTACTAAGGTACGCAAAGTAATTTGACGCAAACAAATAGAGTAACAGTATCAAAATACGCATCCTACTTTGTGACTACGTAGGTGCGTACCTTAAAGCTCAAAGGTCTAAGGTCTAGGATCGAGACTACTCACTACTGGCTCCCCGGGGCTCTAGTAGTGAGACAGATTTGTTGATCTTCGGCCAAAGCCCTAAGAGGTGCAAAGAGGAGAGATAGAAAAATAGACTCGTGTGACTCTAGTGATCGCGCTATGTGCGTGATAGCATGCAACAGACGATATCGATATAAAAACCCGCATGCATTCTGCAAATAGATTTAAGTCACCAATTTTACTTCCGCTTTTTAGTTAGTCTTTTTTCAAAAATATATCAATTAAACTACAATGGCCTCTTTTTATATCTTTTCAAACAAAAATATGTGGTCTTTTTTAATTCTCAAAAGATAGGGATCTACGCGGGTTTTCTCGTGTTTTCCCACTGATGTGAGAAAAACAGTTTAAAAATTTCCCGAGTCAGATCGCTCTTAATACTAGCAGGAAATGCACTCCTAAGAGTGTATGCCTATGATATGCTGCTGCTAGTTAGAAAAGATGTATTTTTGGCTTTTTTTTTAAAATGCAACAAAACAAAAGATTAAGAAATACTTACAAAAACGAAAACAGTAAAACGGATTCCCACCTTCTCCCGAGATTACCCGCAAAGGTAAACCTGAAAAGAAGAAAGAAAATAAAACAAAACAAAAACAAAAACAAAACACAACACACTAATTAGAACTAAAGTTAGTAAAAACAAAAATATTTACAAAATACCTCCTAATCAAACAATTAATCCTTTTAAATTTAAGTGAAACAAAATATTTCCTCCCTGGCAACGGCGCCATTAAAATGGTGCGTGGGTTCTACTCAACTCAGTAATTAAGTTAATTTCACTTAATTAAGAGTAGAAGAAATCACTTAGGTTAACTCGAAGTTGTGTCGATTGTGTAGTATAGGGTTGAATTAACCTAACATTTTAGAAATTTTTACTGGTTGAGTCCAGGTCGTTCACTGGGAGGCATAATAATTTTCTCCAAATTCACCAATTTTCTTTTATCTCTTTAAGTTTAAGAGGTATAACTAGTTTGATTTTCAAAATATGAATTTTGTCAAAATATTTAAACCATAAAGGATATACAAAATTCCATATGCAAAACATATTTACTTAAAATGTTGTACTTTATTAACAAGTAATCATGCTAATTTTTCAATTGTATTTCATTTCAAGAAATTAAGGCAATTAAAAAGTTATTCTATTAAAACATGCCTTTTTACAATTAAGAACAAAAAGATACAGATGCAAGAAAAATTTATTTGTTTCTTCAACAAAGTATTGATGCCTTTTTATTTTCTTCAGCCTCTCATCTTCTTTCTTTCTTTTATTTCCTTCTCTATCTCGAGCTCTCTTTCTTTTATTGTTCTTGCCTTCTTCTCTTGTTCCTATCTCTTATCTTTTTCCTTAGTTTTCTCCTGCCTTTTCTTCTTCCCTTAGTTTTTCTCCTTAACACTCCTTAGCGCCCGTGCCTTCTTCTTTAGCTTTCAGCTTCAACCCTTAGCATCCTTCAGCAGCTTCTCTTTTCCTTAAGCTTTCAGTTGAACCAGTCTTGTTTTACTTTTTTAACCAAAAGTTTTTCTTATTTACGGCGAGGTCCTTTCAAGGATACACAGCACCCTGAGACCAGGGTGGGACCAGACCCTACTCGGTCCTCGCCTAATCTCAGTTAGGTTCGTTTCGGTTCATTTGTTAATCGATTCACAGTCTCGAGCCACATCGGCTCAACCCGGCCTCCCAGGCCATTCTCGCCCTCCCAGGGCACAACCTCATTCGCACGCCCCCAAGGGCGCACACCCGCAAGCATAAGCCCGCACACTCAGACATGCAATGCTCAGATAGGAATAGATGGAATCGGAACCGGTGCGCCGAGCGCTGACGACTGCATAGCCAAGGAAACAAATTGGTTTTATCCCCAGGCACGTGCTCGTGAACAACCGAGGTGGGACTATCCAACCCCTTCCAGATCCGAATTCAAATGTTCATAACTTTCTACCCAGAGCTCCAAATTGAGTGATTTCAAGTTTGTTGGAAAGCTCTAAGGGTAATCTACATAATTTCAGGGTCAATTTAATGTTTTAATGATGTTTTGCTCTTCAATTTAAAAGATGAAATCAGGGGTTTCTACGTGGATTTTAAGCCTGGAAAGTGGAATTTATATCAGGAGAGTCCTCAAATGGACTTCTCTCTTTTATTAAAAGATCTTTACATGTTATATAAGAAATTCCACTTTTGTTAGAGTAGGTTTTAAACTCTTAAGACCTTCAGAACCTGCAGAGAAGCTTTTCTCTCCTCTGAAAGCTTCAGAGTTTGATTTTTCAGACATCAATATGTGCAACAAACACTTTAAAGTGTTCCTAATCTATTTAGATTAATTATAAGGGTTATAACAGATCAATCTGGGCAGGTTTTAAGTTTGAATTTCATCAGAACAGTACTCCAGCTGGTTTGGGTTCGAAAGTACCCAAATAGGCAGAAACTAAATCTTCACTAATTCATTCATCTGAGCTTACTTTAATCACTTTCAGATCATCAAATAAGAACCCAGAAACAATTTTCACTCCTCAAAATCTCAATTCATGCTTAGAACTCCATTATCAGACTCATGTTTGACTATGGAAGCTCAAAAATTGACTTTCTGTTCTAAGCTTCCTTCCAAGAAATTAATGCCTAAAATAGAGTCTCCTCAACATCTAGAACTTATTCAGATCTTTAGAAAGTTGTTTCAATCTTAATTCCTAGGATTTCAGGCTCGCCGCCTGAACTAAAATAAGTGTTTGTTCGACAAAATTATGGAAAGATTGCTATAGTATTTTGAAGGCTTAAATAGCTTCAGTGCATCACACTGAAGCTTCTGAGCTCATTAAATGCTTCTCAAACCCTTCCTAAACAGACTTCTCCAACTCGCCGGAGTTGGGGAAGATGAAGTTACATCTATAGCTCTAGTGGTTAAATCCTCAAACAAATTTCTTTAAAACAATCAGTAATCCTTATTATACTATTCTGGAGCTACTTAGCAAGTTTAAGAGGTTGTAACACAAAAATGGCTCACCGAAGCTCGCCGGAGCTCCGGTGAGTCCAGAAAATGTAGAATTGTATGTACAAATTAACAAAACTAACCATTTTTAATTCAAAAAGGATCCTGAGGTTACAAGGAACCTCAGTATCACTTTTAATTCTTCATTTGTTCATTAAAATGTAATATTTGACAGTAAAATTATTTTCTTAAAAGATTGGAGTGGTTAAAGCTCAGGATTTGATTTAACCACTTGATTGAGAGGTTAAATCAAGTCAACAGATGTTATTATTCATAAATATGTATTTAATTTATAGTTTGAACTGTTCTTGAGCCGCCATGGATAGCGAGCTCAGGAACTTAATTAAGATTTAGGCGTTTAATTATAGATGATAATAATAGGTATTATAATGTCGATTGGGGTTCATTAGTGGTGATAGGTAATGAAAGAACCCAATGAAGGTGAAATTAAATCGACTACTGTCACCATGGACAGTGTTAGTAGTCGGTGAAGGTGAGATTTGAATTAGGCGTTTAGGTGATTTAATTAAACGATTAAGTGAAGTAGAAGTGAACATGGAAGATACAGAAGGTGTACAGTGAGTTAAAAGACAAAATTAAAGCTCTGGCGAGCTGAAGGAACTCGCCGGAGTCGAAGGAGATGAAACTAAAATCTAACATTACTCTAACCTAACTAACTAAACTAACTAACTAAGCTAGCCTACTCCTACTCCTACTCCTAGTCTACTGTTACTTGGACGAAGGGGTCAATAGGGTTCCGCCGAAGGTTCATAGCGGACGACGAAATCAGAGGGTGGAAGAAAGATCTCTGGCGGGCGGATTTGAGGTGGAGCAGAGGAATCCTAGGGTCAGTGCCTGTGTCGGAGGTGCGGAAGACCTCGGCGGATCTCCTCGGCTACTTAAGATGAATGGAGGAAGTCGGAAGATGGAATGGGAAGTCACCGGAGTTTTGGACGAATAGCCTATTGAAGTTGGCTACAGTGTTAGAAGAGGGAAGGGAGCCAACTTGAATAAAATCAGAGGTGTGAGGGGGTATTTATAGCAGTTTGCGACGAAGAGAGAGGCGAGGTCTGGCCGAAGAAGGAGCTCGAGGAACTTAACCTCCGTCGTTGTCTCCAACGACGGTGAGGTTATCTCCCACTGAAAAATAGGATTCTCGGTTAATCCAGACCGATGGATGAGGTGGAGGTGGTGAGCGCAAGCTGCAAGAGCTTGGGCAAAGAGGAATGATGTCGGCAGGGTGGTGATCGCGCGGTGGGGTGACTCTCTGCCGCCAACCGTTCATTCGGCTGGAGAAGAAGAAGAAGACGAAGAGGGACTTAGAAGTAATAAAACTTAAGGACCTGTGTGAGAAATAAGGACCCAACTGTAATGAATATTAAGGACTAAAATGTAAACCCAGGTTTTGATGGTTTATTTTAAGTAAGATCTTTTTCAACGTTTTATATATGTTAGTAAATAAGGTAAATATTATGTTTACACCATGAATTTACATTTTTGACCTTTTTAGATTAATTTATTAGATTAAGTAAAATCACTTAAGTTATTATATACTTAGGTATACATTATATTTAAGTTACTTATCTTATTAATTAAGGAATTGATTAATAGGATTTCGAGTCCAATTATTATCTAAATTATTAATAATGTTAATTGAATGATAAAATGTCATTTTAAACTTATTTTAAGGTCCTTAAATAAATATCCCTTATTCTATAATTAACCCTTATATATTCATAACCCTAGCTAATTAACTAGGAAGACTAGTTAATTAGGGGTAATTAGAGATCATGATGAGTGTCCCATCACTCCCCTAGCTAGACATCAGATTGAATGGTAGAATTAGATTAATCTCAAATAATCTTGATCTGGGCTTCGAAGAGCGACTCAAATCCTTAAGGCCAACATCTGCTCTATTTTAATTAGGGTTAGGTTTGAATGTGCTTTGGAATGTGATGGGGCCTTTGTCTGGGTTGTGCCCTTAATGATTGATTAATATGTGTGTGCGTGCACAACCAGGGTTTTCAAACAAGGTTAATTGATGATTTGTCTTTTAGGGTTTAGCCATGTTTAGTAGCTTTTAGGGTTCAACTTTAGGTACATTCAATCAAGTTCAGTTGGCACACCAGGTTTTGAAAGCACGAGTGAAGATGTCTTCCTTTTAAAACTTAAAATAATATGGAGTACCTGATTAATCCTTAAAAGTCGAACCTATGTGGTAGCTACTTGATGAGTTATTTTTAGTTGAAGTGGTACGGCCCAAACAACTCAAACAATTGGCCTGATGCACCACTTAATTAGGCACACAAGTGATTACCTAATCTGATTTATACTCAATTATGTGTAATGAGTGTACCAGTTCCAAAGATTGATTTACCGGTTGAGTATGAAGAATCAGAAGAGGTTGTGCACCTGTATGGAATTTTTTAGATTTTTTTTTTTATAAGAGGAGGGTGGGGCAGGTGGAGGTGACAAACAAACAATCAGAACAACCTTAGGGTTTATTCAAGCTCCTAAGTTAATTAGGGTTTGCGTTATTAGGTGATGAAATGAAAACTAGGGGGTGGGGAGGTGAGGTTACTTACAGACCCTTCAATAGCACTTTAGTCCAAGCTACTGCTTTTGCCTACCTCGAGAAAGTACCTACAATTACAATAAGAAAGGAGAGAAGTGAGGTAAAAGATAAGTAAGGCTGGAAAACACGAGAAATCAAAGAACGTCGCCTCCCCGGCAATGGCACCAAAATGTTGAAAGGAAATTTCTACGCTGAAAGTTTGACTTTTGAAACCCTGTAGTGGTAGTCGCGTAAAAATCCGTCAAACAAATAATTTTTATCGAAACTCAAAAGAAGTCCCGAGTTAAACACTGGGAGGCAAACGTTTGATCAAAAATCGTGTTTGATTTATTGTCACGAAGCAGATTAGCTGGTCAATTTAAATCTACGATAGATCTCTACTTAAAGAATAAACAATAGAAGAGAGAGAAAAAGAATGACTCAAATAAAGAGAAAATAGAGAAAGAATACACAGGAATTTCATAACCACAAATTGATGTTCATTACAACTAATCACTACACTAGAAAGCAGGAAATCTATACTAGAAAGTGATAAAAGAGAAGGTGGAGAGAGGTTATCCTTCTCGATGCTGGTTGGAGGGCGAGACATGTTGACGGAGAGCCCAGATGAGGATGGTGAGATGACAGACAAGGGAGAACGAAGACAGAAGATGGAGGAGGGGCAGGGCGACGTTGTAGTGGGATTTGCTTCCTGAATGGCAGTGAGAAGACAACCGCGGTGCTCCATGAACGGGGATGAGAAGGTGGAAAAATTCTATTTTAAACTCTAATGGAACATCCCGGGTTTGGGACAAGCTCTTAGAGCTTTGGAGGGGGTGAGAGAAGAGAGGAAGCGATGAGAAGAATGTGGGGTCGTAGGGCCTTTTTATAGGTGTAGAGGTTGGGGGCAAAAATGTCTTTTAAGGTTTAGAATATTAAATGCATCAGCCTTTAGTGATGGATATAAACATCACTAAAGGCTGAACGTGGGTGTACCACGCGGGCCTGCCTGCATCCTCTTCCTTTGCTTTAATGCACATCCACGTTCAGACAACCTCAGCCGTCCGATCATAAGATCAAACGACTTAGGATGCATCCTTGCCCATGCCTTCATCGCGTGCCTAAAGCATGCGTATGCGATCGTGCATTGGACCACACATCTAATCGTGCATTCGACCACGCGTCTGATCGCGCGTGCGTGAATCGCACGCATCCATTACACCATGTTGTGCCCTCATCCACCATCTACGCATGATCTAACGACCAAATTGATGCACGCCCGCCCATGCCTTCGATTTGAGGCGAGCGGAGAGTCAAACCCACGCCTCTGACTTCGCAAGCGGGTGCGTTACCAATGCGCCAAGCCCTCCTTTGAGGCATGCTCTCAACTAAGGTGCACGTGCTCTTGATCCAATGGCCCAGATCTGATGGCTGGTTGAGGAGAGAAAGAGCAGTGGCGATCCTTGGGTGATTTAGGCGGCAAAGATGGCACCATGTGTCGCCATCTTGGCCATCCATCTTCTATCTTGTAGATAGTGCCACGGATGTTGGATTAGATCGATTTTCGCACTATTGGGCTGTGATCGTCAATCTGAACCCATCCGTGTGGTCAGGTTTGTCATCTAAAGTATGGATTTACACCAACTGGCCCCTTAGTCTTAGATCTTTCTCGAACTACCTCTGATGCTACGGAGATCCGATCAGAGCGATCTTGGAGTCGTTGAACTCTGATCGTCGCCCTAATTAGATTCGTATGGTTGGATCTTCAATTTGAGGCCCCGGTTAAATATCTCTTTGTTCCCTAACCATAATAAGAGAGAATTAACTTAAACTTTACACAATCTAACCTAAATGCATGATGATGCATGTTATGTAATATTTATAATGCATGATGTAATTATATGCCTAAGAACACGCATAATAGATAGTTTATGTGACATAAATGTGTTTACATCAACCGTTCCTAGCCACAGCTAAGGCAAATATCAATTGTGAAGAGGGCCAGATTGAGTTAAAATTCAGGAACAAGACATTACGGATTGATATCTATAAGGCTCAAAAGGGAATAAACTATGGGGTAATTGAAGAGGTTTGCGACATCAGTTCTTTGGTCGAGGACCCGATTACAGAGGAAAATCCAATTATCCCAGATCCATAGCCACAAGAAGATCTTTACCCATAGATAGAGATGCCAAGAGCTAGTCCAGGCCTATCCATAAATTCCACCCTATCTTCTGAGGCCTATCCCGAAACCCTAACCGTTGCTGATAAGCTGGTGCTGGAATTGAAGCCCCTCCCGGATCATCTGAAGTATGTCTTCTTGGGTTCCAATCAAATGTTTCCTATGATTATCAATTCCCGACTCACACTTGATCAGGAAACAAAGCTGATTTCTGTTCTCTAGTAGCATCGAAGAGCCATTAGATGGACTTTAGATGACTTGATTGGGATAAGTCCCTCTTATTACATACATCGTATCTACACTAAAGAGGGCTCACGACGATTAAGAGAAATGTAGAGATGACTAAATCTAAATCTTCAAGAAGTCATGAAAAAGGAGATCATCAAGTGGTTAGATGCTGGAATCATCTACTCGATCTCTAACAGCCGCTGGGTGAGCTCCATTCAAGTTGTGCCTAACAAGGTAGGGCTCACCGTGATTACGACCAAATATGGGGAGACCATCCCAATTCATATTGCGAATTCATGGAGTCTGCATAGACTATCAAAAATTGAATACCTCCACAAAGAAAGATCATTTCCCACTCCCGTTCATTGATCAGATTCTTGAGAAACCGGCAGGAAATTATTTTTTCTATTTCCTAGATGGATACTCCGGATATAATTAGGTGGCAATCCATCCCGAAGATCAAGAAAAGACCACCTTTACCTGCCCCTACAGTACGTACGCATTCCGCAGGATACCATTTGGGCTTTGCAATGCACCCACTACCTTTCAGTGGTGCATGCTACCATATTCTCTGATATGGTAGGAAAATACCTTGAGGTCTTCATGGATGACTTCTCGATTTTTGGTGAATCTTTCGACGATTGCCTTCTACAATTGGTCTAGATCCTTAGAAGATGCATCGAAGTGAACCTAGTTCTCTCTTGGGAAAAGAGTCACTTCATGCTTTCTGAGGGCATCATGCTTGGACACCTTATTTCTGAAAGTGGTATCCAAGTTGACTAAGTTAAGGTAAATCTGATTTCCAAATTACCTGTGCCTACCTCAATCAAAGACATCAGATCATTTTTGGGGCACGTTGGATTCTATCACTGATTCATATCTGATTTTTCCAAGATCGTGTGCCCTTTAACGAATCTTCTCTCAAAGGACACACCTTTTGAGATAACGAGTGAGTGCATTCAGGTGTTTGAAATCCTGTGTGACCGAGTCACCCAAGCACCAATCCTACAATCTACTAACTGGTCTCAACCCTTCGAGATCATGTGCGATGCGTTTGACTACGCAGTAGGAGTGGTGCTGGGTCAGAAATCGACGGGAAATCGATGGTTATATATTATGCTAGCAAGACACTGGACAAGGTTCAGTCTAATTACATGATTACAGAGAAAGAATTGCTAGCTGTAGTATTTGGTTTGGAGAAATTCAGATCATACCTCCTAGGATCCCATGTCATCATTTACTTGGATCACACTACGGTAAGGCACTTACTTATGAAGAAGGATGTGAAACCTAGATTAATCCGTTGGATCTTGCTGTTGCAAGAATTTGATCTTGAAATTCGCAACAAGGCAAGAAAGTAGAATGTAGTAGTTGACCACTTGCCTCACCTTCCTTCTTCGGTCATTGACCCGTTTAGACCTATCTCCGAGCACTTTCCAAATAAGCATCTCTTGGCCATTAACAGACTTCCTTGGTTTGCCGATATCGTTAATTACTTGGTTACAAGGAAAAGCTTTCCTGATTGGGCAACCTCCTAGTGGGACAAGCTGATTTTTTATGCCAACTACTATGTCTGGGAAGATCCATATCTTTTCCACATCAGTAATGACCAAGTGATCTGGAGATGCAATTCCGACGACGAGGTTAATGATCTCATCTCGTTCTGTCATGACTAGGCCCGCAGTGGCCATTACTCTGGGCGTAAAACTACAGTGAAGATCTTCCAATGTGGGTTCTTTTGGCCCACAATGTTCAAAGATGCACAATCCTATTGTAGGGCATGTGCCCATTGTCAGACCCTCAGCAACATGAGCCCACACAATATGATTCCCTTGAATCCGATCATTGTATACGAAATCTTTGAAATCTGGGGAATTGATTTCATGGGACCCTTTCTAGGATCTAATGACTTCGAGTACAACTTACTTACTGTTGATTATGTCTTGAAATGGATCGAAGTCATCCCCACCGGAACAAATGATCATAAAGTTGTTCTCCTATTCATTCAGGAGAACATCTTTTCCAGATTTGGGGTTCCGAAGGCCATCACTAGAGATGGTGAGTCTCATTTTAGGAATGTGCACTTCCAGTCCCTAATGAAAAAGTATGAGGTGCCACATCGTATCTTGACTCCTTATCACCCCTAGACCATCCACAAGATTGGCTGAGCTATTCAATAGGGAAATCAAGAAAATCCTTCAGGTCACTGTTCGGTTTGATAGAAAAGATTGGTCTACCCGCCTTCTAGAACCCTTATGGGCCAATAGGACTGCCCACAAACCTAGTTAGGAATGTCTCCCTTTAGAGTCGTGTACAGGAAGGCATGTCACCTCCTTGTTGAAATGGAGCACAAAGCCTACTATGCAGTATGAAAGTGCAATCTAGATCTCACAAAGGCTGGAATATAAAGCCGATTGCAAATAAGAAAGATTGAGGAACTACGTAATGATGTGTACTAGAACTCGTGTATGTACAAAGAGCAGGTCAAAGCTTTCCATGGTAGGCACATTTCAGGGAAATCTTTCCATCCTGGTCATAAAGTGTTACTCTTTGATGCCAAGCTCAAGCTCTTCCCAGGAAAACTAAGATCGAAGTGGATTGGACCATTTCTAGTTCTACGAGTTTTCAGAAATAGAGCTGTCAAAATCAGTGAACACAACCACGACTTAGAACCATTTGTTGTGAACGGTCAGAGACTCAAACTGTTCCTCAAACTCATCGATTTGAATCTCTCTACGGTATCTTTTGATCTCCATTCTCCCTGAGCTGCATTGCACCTAGCTGAAGGCATTAAACTTAGCGCTTAACAAGAGGCAACCCGTCATTTTGAAAAACCCGAGACCCTTCTGACCTATCTTTACACTGAAATCATATTGCACTTTAGGGTTCATCCATTAGAACAGTAGACTCCACCTTTGATACCTGTATCAAAGTTAGAAATCATCCGTAATAGTCATCCCGACCCATTCACCACCCACCAAACCTGTTCTAATGTATGATCTAAGCTGAACTTGAACCCACCTAATTTACAATGAGGACATTGCAAATCTTAGGCATGGGGGGGTATTAAAGTGCAAAACGCTACGAAATTCGATTCATGGAGGGGCTTCAAGCATAAAAAAAAGGAGAAAGAAGAGGTCAATTTTGAGTTGAATTGAAAAGAATTGTGGAGGAAAAGAAAAGAAAAGGAAAAATAAGAGCAATCAAAAGGAAAGGAAATTGGATAGTCTCTGTAATTGAGTATGGAATTTACCTAAGTTCTAGGTTGGATCGGATGATGAATTAAGACCTGGAAGGCTAAAAATTAGGAGATTAGTGACGAGTACCGACCTTAGGCCTCTTGGGCCTATTCTAGGGCTTAAACACTCACGTATTTATTAAGATCCGGATTAGTCCTCAAAAGGTTGAGAAAAGTGCGAAGTTGATGTATTAAGTTTAAGGCATAGGGATTATACAGCCCCATTGCATGCCCTTTGGTTTGCGGGACTTAACCTAAGCACCCAAAATCCACACACCAGTCTAGTTTAGTGTGCTAAACAAAAAAAAATGCCCAAAAGTGTCTATTTTGAAAAAGGTTTTCCCAAAGATCTAGATTAGGAGCAGCTCGAAGACATAAGTTGATTGGATGAGTTCTCGGCATAGAGAGGTAGAATGCAAAATACTCCTCTCGAAGATGCATAATAACATATCATCTCCTTGGTGCTTATCTCTTAGGATACCTAAATATCCTACCAGGGGCATGTAAGCACCTTGTGCTAGTTCAGGTGCCATGGGTGGGATTATCCCCAAATGTTGATTGCTAGGGCCTGAATTTGGCTATAGAACGCCATGGGTAGCACTATTTTGAAGTGTTGAAAGCTAGGGTTCTAGGGGTTGCCATGGGCGGTGCTATCTCGAAGCATCGAAAGCCAGGGACCCTTCGAGGATTGATGGTGAAACAAGGAATCCGATACAGATCGTGTTTAGGGTAATCCAATGTTGGATTTAGGGGAATATAAAAGGAAAAGAGAGAAAACTCTCAGAATAAAAATCCTTCTCTATCTTTCTTACTAAAAATGCACTGGCAAACTGAACTTGGACTTGTTACAAATACGCACGGGTGCTTTAACCACTGGGGTCAACGAACCTCTAGGCAGTTTTTGCGAGCCTTAGAAACCTTCATGGCAAACCCAAGGCTGAGGTTGGTCAGGTCTGGATCTTGGTTAGTACTTGAGTACCTCTAAACCAATAGTTGGTATTTTGATCTGATTTCTAGAGATGCGACTCAGTAGGGCATCCTGATGGTTACATTTGGCTTATAGACCTGGTTTGGTCCATAGGATTTTGCTAAGAACTAGAAAAATCTAGGCATGGGGGTATGATGGTAACACCATCATGGGTCCTAACTAGTCACATTTAGTTAGTTTTGAATGATAAAAGCTCCGACCTAATCATTTGAGTGTCACAATTGTGCAACATTCTGATTTAAGAAGAAAACAGGGAAATAGGGTTAATTCTACAGTTTTAATAGCACATCACAAACACATATTAACCACGGGATCACTCAAGGGTTAATTAAATGTCAAATGAGCACAAAAGTCTAAAAAGTGGGTCAACATAGACTGAATTAGGGTTCACGCATTTCGAGGGCAAAAACAGCATAAAAAACCCTAATTATCAACCCACATAAATTGAAGAGGTTTTGGTTAGCATAAAATTAATATAAACCTCCTAAAATTCATATAAAAATATTCTAAGAGGATTGGTATCTTTGATTTGACCAATTTAAACCTATTCTGACCTAGAATAGAGTTATTGGACAGAAATTTACCCTAATTTGGGCTTTTGTGCAAATTACCCAGTCAAACAAGGTCAAAACTCAAATCCAAGTTTACCATTAAATTTCTTGGGTCTAAATTAGGTCAGCACCAAAATTTAGGCCCAATTAAATCCTATCTTGACCTAGTTTGCATTTTAGCTCTTCAAAACTCTATTTCTTACACTTAGAACCCAGGTTTCAAGTTCCTTAAGATTTGGTCCCTATATTTATTATCATTTTCTACAAATGGGTCCCTGCTGCCATTGGTGTGAACAGACCTCCACTGTCGACTTTTAAGCGAGGATTTCTCGCTCAATTCTCACCCAAATCTCTCTAAATTTGGAGGGATTATCCTGACATGATTCTCTACAGGTTGGACTAGATCTCGGGATCATTCATGGACGATTTTACTACCGACTAACCCAAATATGTCAAGCTCAAAAATCAACTTGAAGCATGCTTGATTTGGCTCTTGGAGGGGTAGGCAAGGTCTTATTTTGAACCCCTCAAGCTCCTAGCTTTCCCCTCAGCCAAGTTTCGATCTGATTTCCTCTTCTTCCTTCTTCAGCCTCCGCAACTTTGGCTCTGGCGAGTCCTCTCTGATCACCTTCTCCAACTGTCCAACCACCAAATTGGACGACCCTTCGGCTTCCCCTCTATGTTGCGAGTCTTGCCAGCCAAAGCAAGACTACCATCAACCTCTTCTTCCTCACCGTTGACTTGCCGTCAACTTCACCTTCTCCGACTTTGGCCAACCAACGTCAGATGACTTAGCCCTCATCTCTCTCTCTAAGTCTCTTCTCCATCTTCCTTTCCTTTACATCACATTCACTCTATTCGTGCTCACTTTCAACCGCACAACCACTCTCACGCCCGTCATCTTCCTCATCTCCGGTGTGAACTCCAGTGAGTCTACGTCACCACTCCACTCCACCAAACCACCCACCATAGAACCCAAATGCTTCATTGCACCTCACTGATCAAAAGTCCCAAAGAAATTTGGGGCCTTGATCTCTCCTTCACCCCATCGAGCTCACCCACTCATAGCTGTCATCTCCAACGTCGGCCAAGCACCACATGCCACCAAACATTCTCACAACACCGCCACTGCATTCGCCATCCTCCGGCGAAGCTTCTGAGAAAGTCTGATGGGGCCGTGAGGCTATTTTCATGCTTTCAGGTATTGATCGTAGCGCCATCGCCACCTCCATCTTCTCCTACTCCATCCACCCTACTTCATCCATCTTCCAACCTGTAGCTGCCCCTACTAGATGGGGCTTCACATTGCGACGACAATTGCACCTCCAATTGAGTGCATCAGCAGATGCAACAAGCCTGATTTGGGATTCACATCGATTTGCTGTGCGTGAAGAAGAAGTACAGAAGATAGTCCCACATCGTGTGGGGTAGAGCCACCAGCAGCAGATAAATTGAATTCGTGCCATACGCCCTTCGACCAAGACACAGGGGTCGGGTCCCCTTCCCACACACACCCACACACTCCTCACCCGCGACCCACACTCGTAGCTCTAGACCCTTGTTTGCAACCTATATACCCAGTTACTGTTCACCCGGGTTTGAGCTTGAGAAAGGAAGAGATTTGAGGAGGAAGGAGGGGGTTTTGCACTGTAGCGCATTGGGATTCATGCCCCCCTCTCGTCGCTCAACACTTAGCCATTCTTGAGCTCTACTACCTGCCTCAATGTTATGTTTGTGCCTTGTGCTCTCTACTGAGACCTTTAAGAAAATAAGGCATCTGAGGCCTTATGGAAGATTTGTTCCTTGGTTACTGTAGACACATCTGCTGACGTGGAAATTTTCATTAGTGGTTGCGGGTTACTATTCAATCATTTGAGTTTTATTAGAGCTTAAATTTTAGGGTTAATTTGATGGTTTCAACCACCATTTTTACCCCATTCTTTTTGCACTTTGATACCTAACGTTCTGAGATACATTATGACATATATTGCATATCATTTTTGCTGCTTGATTAACTTGCATTATTATTTTTTATAATTGTGATTAGTGGATTGATATGCTTAACTTGCTCGTTGTGAACGACCTCGGAAACTCATAGTTTTCTTGAGCATTACAAATTTAAATGTTGATTCGCTTTTGTTGACTATACTGCAATGCGTATTTTAAACTCGATGAAAGAGCACTCAACAATACAAAACCTATATCATTGATTTTCATGCATAGGAAACTCTTAGGGGTTGTTTGGGTATAAGAACGAATAAAAAGGAATTGCAAGAGGAATAAGAAGAATATGGAATTAGGAGAGGAATTGGATACTTTTTTGCTTTGGGTGTAAAGTCGAAATTAAATTAGGTGTCTAGGAGAAAAGAGCATCACATCATAAAATTATAAGAGATAAAAAGGAGGAAAAAAGTTTTCTTTCATAATTAACCACCTAATTTTGAAATAAAATAATTATGAAATTAGGAGTGCTAAATGGGAAATTAAACCCTTAATTATGATAACCAAACAATCCTAACTATTAAGTTCTCATTTCTTTCTGTGATTATTTCAATCCATTAAAGTAACAAAGATCCATTAGAAGGTAACTCTACCCACCACTCATAATTTTCACGACGCATTGACATGGGTGATTCGATATGTTTTTTTTGTTTGCTGTGTAAAGGCTCAAAGGATTCATTCATCTAGTAAAATGACAAGCAATTACAGCAAGGGGGGAGGTATTACACCATCTCCTTACCAGACCCCCATTAATATAATAAGAAGCAAGTTCATGAGCAAGCTTCACTTCATCTCTAGGAGCATGAAATAGTTGTAAATTCTTGGATGTATCAATCATACTTTGGCAGCATTCTATCTGCTTCCTTTTCCTCCAAATAGGATCTTGTTCACCTTTAATCATTTGCATAGCATTTAGACAATCACTGACAATGATTATTTTACAGCAATTGTAGTCCTTTTCCATCTTCAATCCATACTCCAAAGCTACTAATTTAGCTTTCTCAGGGGGAATTGGCTACCATTTTCATTGCTTAAGCTTAAAAAAACAAATTCCCCGTGGTTGTGCACACCATTGCAGCTATTGCCTCTCCATTTTTAAAAGTTGCACACACCTGAATATGCAAATTTGTTGCTGGAAGGGGTTGAAATTTGGTGGGATTATATGGATTTGTTGTCGTGTTCATCTCAGGTTCTTTACCATAAATTTTCAACATTAGTCGAATTATGTTTGGTTTGTTGTTTCTATGTTTACATTCACATCTTCTAGGCCAAACTTGATGTAGCATGATGTAAACCTTAACAAGGGACTGCTCATTGTCTCTAAGCTCCTTAAACAAGAATTCCGAGAACTCAACTTCCATCATGATGGTTATGATTCCCAGGGCAAACCAGAGCGCCCTCATTAAGCTGCAATCCATGAACAAGTGCCTCCTTGTTTCTCGATGACTAAGACAAGGTGGACGATTCCCAGTATAATCTAGGATTCTATTAGCAATTATCTGCAAGGGGGAGGTAATTTGTAACAAGATTCCCATGAATAGCTTGACCCTTCGATTCAAAGTTTTGTTTTTCCAAACCATGGAATAGTAATTCTTTTCAACTTCGGTGCATATGGATTTTTCTTCACAGAGGGTAAGATATGCTGACTTTATAGTGAATTTTCCTTTTGTATTTGGTGCCTATAATTTGCACTAGAGGGGGGTGAATAGTGAGGGAAATAAAAATGATAGACAATAGTAACAATAAAATCAATCCCACAAAAGCATTCACCACAAGGAGACAAGCATTTTTAGGTGAAAACCCAAAGGGTAAAAACTACCACCTAAGTCACCCTAACTTAGGATTTCCTGATCGACCAACTCGATTAAATCCACTAAATGTACCACTTAAAGCGAGGGTGGAACAACCTCAATACAAACGACACACTTACATGATGATAGTGTAACTAAAAAACTTCTCCATGAAGAGTATTTTGTCTCCAGTGGTGATGGTAATTCACATGACAAACACCTAACAAAAAATACAACTAAATAAGTCCTATAGAGCCCAAAATATAAGATTAAACCAAGTTTTTATAGGTGTAAGAAACTTCCCTAATTGTGAAAGGTGTAGCATATGAGATGGAAGATTAACTTGCAAGTGTGAGATGGAATGCTGCAATTGACATAAAATGGATAGGCAATGACTCTAATGTAGACTTGATCAGAATTGTACGGCTAGCCTAAGATAAAGGTAGATTTTTCCAACCACTTAATTTAGTTTAAATTTTCTCATAATATGCTAGTGCAACCTTTTATGCCCTCTTTTATCATTAATTGGATATCCCAAATAGAATTCTTCTTGGAATTCCTTATGAATGCCCAAAACCTCCTTGATCCAATATTTGTTCTCCTTTTCTATATTTTTGCTGAAGTAGATCTTGGATTTGATCAAATTAACTCTTTGGCCTGAGTATCTCCCATAATACTCCATAAGCTTGATTTTTAATGCCTCCAATGGGCTAGCCTTTCCAAAAATCATGGTGTCATCTGTGAACATCAAATGCATGATTGTTGGTCCTACTTTTAAGATTTTATATCGATGAATGCAACCTAAAAATTGAGCCTTGATACAGAGATGTGAGAGAAATTTAGAACATAAGATAAATAGGAAAGGGGGGAGTAGGAAACCTTGCTTATTCCCTTATTTGGAGAGATTGTAGAGGAGTGGGATCAATTGACTAGCATAGCCAAAGAAGGGGTGGTGATGGAAAATTGAATTAATTTGACAAGTTGGTTAGGAAAATTTAATTGAGATAGATCAAGAATAATCCTCCATTCAATGCAATCGAAGGCCTTCTCCATATCAATTAAATACCCATATAATTCCTTTTCACCTTTTTTGTGCTCATGGAGTGCAGAATCTCTTGATTAGCAATGATATTGTCTGATATTTGCCTGCCCTTAAGAAATGTGCTTTGATTTGAGGATATAATTCTAAGGAGCACCTTCTTCACTCTTGTTGCAATAACTTCGGCAATGAGCTTATAAAGAGTGTTGGTGAGGTTGATAGGAAAAAAATGCTTTGGTTGCTCAACATTTCTATCTTTAGGGATCAAAGTAATAAATGTGGAGTTTAATTCTAGCGGGAATCTACTAGTTTCAAGAGCTTCATGACAAGGTTGCTAACATCCTTAGAGAGGAGTTCCTGGTTCATTTGAAAGAAAAAAGCTTGAAAGCCATCTTAGCCAAGACATTTGCAAGGACTTAGGCTAAATAGTACATTCTTGACTTCTTCCATGCTAGGAATGCTACTTGCCAAAATGCCTTCCTCTTTTGTCATCAAATCCCCTTTGTCAAAAATGAGAGGAGTATCCATCAACCCTTCAATATTTCCAAAGAGATTCGTGAAATGTCTCATGAAACAATCCACAATTTCCTCTTCTTTTCCCATATATCTCCCATATTCTACCTTTATCCAAGAGATTTGATTCTTTTTCTTTCTATTCATTGCATATAGGTGATTAAAGTTTTTGTTCTTGTCCCCATCTCGTGTCCATTTGTGTCTAGATCTTTGATGCCAAAATAACTCCTCTTTAATCAAAACAGCTTCATATTCCTTTTGTAAACTCCTTTCCTCCACCCTTAGCTCTTCTATTTGCCTTTCCTTTTGAATCTGTAAGATTCTCTCAATTTCATATTTAAGTTTCCTCAAATTAGTAATTTCTTTTGCTGCCCATTTGGAAATTTTAGATTGAACCTCCTTGAGTTTGGCAATGATGGGTCCTTCTCTACCATTTTCCTTCCATACCTTCTTAGTAATAGCAAGGCTTGTGGGTTTGCTCAGCCACCATTGTTTAAATCTCCACGGGATCCTTCTTTTCTTCCTTTTGCAGGTGAGCTTGATTAATATGGGTGCATGATCACTTCCAATGGCTGGTAGGTGCAAGACTTTAACTTGTGGGAAGGTTAAACACCATTTGTTAGTGGAAAATGCTCTGTCCAATCTTTCCCTTATCAAATTCCTTTTATCTTTCCAGGTGTATGTCAGACTTGCAGAGCCAAGATCTAACAAGTTGAGATCTGATATAAATTTCTCAGATAAGCCAACTCCTAAGATTTGCATTGCAGTCCTCCATCTTTTTCATTGTTCTTCAATAAAGAATTAAAGTCACCCACTACTAACAAATTTCTTTGCCCCTTAGCAACATGCACCATCTTCTACCAGAACTCCTTTCCCCTTCTTTTTTGGTGTGCCATAGATACACAAAAGAGACCAGCTACAACCCCCCATATTATGGACATTTAAAAGAAAGTAGTTCTTGTCTTCATACATGAGTGCACAATCAACTCCCTTTTCAATAAGTATGGCAATTCTCCCGATCTCCCTTTGGCTTCCTGATGGTACCAAACAAAATTGGGCATTTTAGATATATACCCTTGTAAACTTTTGATAAGCGCATATACCCCCATGTACTTGGTATTTACATACATACCCCTATAAAGTTACTCTGTTAAGACTGTATGGCCCTGCTTTATTAAATCCAATGGAAAATGTTATAAAAAATTTTAAAAAAATAAGAAGAAAGCAGTGCTTGTCTTCATACATGAGTGCACAATCAACTTCCTTTTCAATAAGTATGGCAATTCCCCTGATCTCCCTTTGGATTCTTGATGGTACCAAAC
Organism: Thalassia testudinum; assembly: GCA_037157565.1. Classification (NCBI taxonomy): domain Eukaryota; kingdom Viridiplantae; phylum Streptophyta; class Magnoliopsida; order Alismatales; family Hydrocharitaceae; genus Thalassia; species Thalassia testudinum. Next base: position 16,519,314 of record JAZHRO010000035.1, read on the forward strand.
AAAATTGGGCATTTTAGATATATACCCTTGTAAACTTTTGATAAGCGCATATACCCCCATGTACTTGGTATTTACATACATGCCCCTATAAAGTTACTTCGTTAAGACCGTATGACCCTGCTCTGTTAAATCCAATGGAAAATGTTATAAAAAATTTAAAAAAATAAGGAAATTTAAATATGCCTCTCTATATTTATCTTTTTATTTATTCCAACTTCTGTTCTCCCTTCCTTCCTTATCCTTCTCCCTGTACTCCTCTTCCTCCATTATCCACCTCTTCCTCGACTAGAAAGATCTGATCTTGCTCGGAGATGAACTCTTCCACAGCCTCTCCTCATCCTCTACCTCCTTCCAGCATTACCTCCAATCCTAGAAGCCCATCTCGCCCGACTCCCTCCTCCCGTACGGCCTCCTCTCCCCCGACCTCATTGACCCCCTCACTGACCCCTTTCTCCACCCAGCCCATCCTCGACCTCTCCTCCACCTACCGCTCCTCTCCTCCTCCCATGACCTCGACCGTTGCTCCCTCCACCTCAAGTAGCACCCCTTCTTCCGCTTTATCGACAACCCCAAGCTCCTCTATTACTCCCTTAGCTTCGCCAAGCTCCATGCTCCTGACCTCCACCAGGCTCCATGGTCCCAACCTCCAATAGAAGGTCATCCTTTCCTCTTGGCTCCGCTATGAGCGCTACGAGGATGAGCTCAAGCACTCCACCTCCTCCTCCTCCTCATCCACCCTCGCCACCTATGGTGGCCCCTCCATCAAGTGTTCCTGCATTCTGTTGCTCCTTGGCGTCTACAACCTCTAGATTTCCCTCGCACCTTGCCCCTACCGCTGATCCCCCCCACCAGACACCTAACTCATTGCCAAGGAAGACGAAATTGATGCTGATGAGGAGGACAATGAGGAGAAAGCAAAAGAGGGAGGTGACATCATGTTCTATATCTAGGATGAGGAGGTCCCATGCCTTTGGGAGTGGATCACGATACTCTCGAGGTCATTCCATGCGATGATGTATGGAGGATTCGTGGAGTCATTGCAGGAGAGGATCGCCTTCTCCATAACGAGGTCGATGATGGAGGAAGGGGAGTACAGGGAGGAGGAGGGAGGAAGGGGGAAGGGGAGTTGGAATAAATAAAAAGATAAATATAGGGACGTATATGTAAATTTTCTTATTTTTTTAAATTTTTTATGACATTTTCCGTTGGGTTTAACGAAGTAGGGGTATACGAGGTATATATGTAAATACCAAATACATGGAGGTATATGCATCTTATCGAAAGTTTATAGGGGCATATATGTAAAAACCCTAACAAAATTTAGGAATTTCCTTTTTAACATTTCATGATGTATATTGTAGCAATGTGTTTTTGTTATAAAGCAAATTTTAGGCTTCACTGATCTAAGGAGATTTTTTAGATGTCGAATCGTATGGGTAGTCCTCAACCTCTTGCAGTTCCTGGAGAGTAGGCTCATGGGCATTCATGTAGTTATTGGGGGTCATCTACCATAGCCCCATTTACATCTTGGTTAAATTAGAATTACCTTGTTCCTGCACCCATCCTTCAATTTTTTGTCCTTTTATCACCAGAGAATAAGGTTCATCAATCACCAGGTCCTCTAGCTTATCCTCTCTCATCCCCTTAACAACCACTTGGACCAATTCATCTACCAGATGCAAGTGAATTTTTCTAGATTGTGTCTTTTTAGATTTTGGGAGCTTCTTTAAACCAGGTAAAGGACTTAGATGGAAAATATGACTTATGGGAGTTTTGGACAGTTGGGGTATAGAGGGTGGGCAGAGTTGTTTGTTGAACTCTCTTGTCTTAGTCTATTCAAGGTTACATTCTTTCTGAAAAAGGGGATTACAATCCTCATCCAAGATGGAAGCAAGTGATGAAGTGTGGCTCATCATAGCTAAAATGCCCAAGTTAAACTAGAAACTAAGTTAAACACTATCAAATTAACACAATAAAAGGGTTAAGTGTGAGAATTAAGGAAAATGACCTAAAACATCAAAAATGTGTTAAAAATGCATATTAGGTCACTTTGGAGAGATTATGTACTTAAGTTGTAAATGGATGCTTCAAATGCCAAATTGAACACAAATTGATTTTGAATGAACAAATTAATGGTTGGAATATGTTCTAATATGTTCAAAATATATGCCATAAAAAATTCATTGAGATATGGCATCATTAGGTGTTATGACCCGATTCCCGGATCCCTACAAAACTCGAGACCGACTCGCCTCGACTAATCCCATGACCAAGTAGTCCAAAAAGAAATAACCAAAAGTAGGAAAATAAACCACATTCACACATGCAATATAACTAAGTAGAAGAAATGTACAAAGCAGTAAAGAAAATAGAACAGCTGTCTCAGTACATACCACTGCAACAACGACAACGACAACAACAACAACAACAGAAAGCGAAAAGGAAATAGAAGTAACAGAATAGTAACTAAGTGTCCATTACTTACTACAACAGTAGAGAAAAGGAAAGTGCTGAAGAAAGACTACAGCTGGACTCGACTGAGCCTACCACCCTCTGCAGCAGGAAACTCGGGCTGCTCAACTCCTGGTCCTGAACAGTGTTATGAAAAGACAGAGTCAGCGAATGTTGAGTAGAGTGGTGTTTATATTATCTAAGTACAAAATAGTAAAAGCAACAGGTTTAATTCTCATTTCTATTTATCTGTTTTATATGTTTTCGTTTCACCCATTTCTCAAAGTATCTAGATATTTCTTGATTTTGCATGTTCCTCGTGGGAATGATTTTGATTGCAGTCTTTTCCATAGAGTAGAAGGTACACGTGGTGCTCTCCTAGCCGGGGAGTCCCCCGTGGTAGTCCTACACCCAGTTAACTACCCCGAGGTCACCGTCAAGATGTAGCGCTGACTACGGCACGCGTGATAAGCGCACGGGTAGCTACCCCGCACTAACACGTGGTCAGTCATTTCCGCTAGCGGGTATGCCCAAAGTACGGCACGGAATAGTATAGGGCCTTGCCCTCTCAGAATAGGGGTCTCCCCCTCCACAGTCCGCGCACCCTCGTTTGACTACCTCGGTTTGCCCAGAGGGCCTAACAAGTCGGTGTAGGGTGGCTAGTTGAACCCCGGGCCCTGTGGGGTGGCTAGCTCCCTCCATACACTAGTAGCTCACCTTGGTACCATGTAAGCGAGGGCCAATAGGAGTCGGTGTAGAGTGGCCAATCCTAACCCTGGGTCTCAACCAAGGGGAGGCTAGCTCCGCTCTACACAAAAGGGGACAGTTACTCTCCTTGGTACCACGTACTCAAGGGCCAGCACACTTTCCGCCTACATTCTAGATTTCCATCTATCCACAGGAGTTCTACTCCTAACTCCCCATAGGGTTCGTGCTCATGTTCACCTCATTTATCCAGATCCAGATATCATTTTTCATAATTCATTTCTCATCCATATTCATGCAGCTCGTGTTTTCATAATTCAATTCTCAATAACATGTAGTTGGTAATTTCACAGGTAATTGTTCCTTAAATACAGGCATCTCATATTTTAACAGGCAACTCATAATTATAATATAAGTATTTGCTAGCAGTTTATCTTAATCACGCATGCAAGTAAACCATATAATACAAACAAGCTCATTCATTTCTCTACCCTAGGGTTCATTTCACATCCTAAGGTTCCATTTGGCTATTTCCATAAGCACATTCTTATTTACATATTATTAACGGAATTAAACCACTCTACTAGGAAACATGGGAGTAATGGGGGTTTGAACCGCAGACTTAGGCGTCTCTGCGAGCCCCAAATGCGTAGCAGGCTAAAACCCTATACTAGGTAATACATCACAAAAGGAGAGTTCAGAACAGTGTATAATAGACTCTAGTACATAGAGGAAGTCGAGAGGAAAGTGTAGGTATTTCGTTTGCGTAAAACGGACCCCGATCAGACCCTAAACAGGTTAAAAACGTGCCTTCTATTCAAAATCAGACGTTTGGGAATAATCCCAGACATCTTAAAAGGTGTCAGATCTTACCTTATGTCTCCTGCGGTATCCTCAGATGTCCAGACCTTCTCTGTGATTATCTGAAGACAGTTCCAGATGTCGAATAATGTCTCCGGTCGTCTGAGAGCACCTCCGAACGTCTGGTGATGTGATCAGACATCCAAAAATGTGTGGGAAAGCATTTTGCACGCATTCCCAAGGACCTTTACCTGCATACAAAAATCGCAGGTCCAAATCAGGCCAGACAAATCTTCTACGGTGAGGCCTGCATGGCTGTAACTGCGCAAAAGCACGTACCTCAGCACTGCACGTACTTTCAGATGTCTGTCCCCAGACTCGAATGTCCAACTACTGCCACGGTCGTCTAGTCGACTCTCCAGATGTCTGATATTGGAAAAAATCCCAGTATCAGAACCTCTGCCGCGGGATGTCTCCTTTGAGAGCTTGCTCGTAGAAGCTTCCGCAGTCCCTCCCGTGGCTGCAGGGGTCGGAAGCCGCCTCCCCGAGCCCCTCCAAGTCCCGCCAAGCCTCCACCGGAGCTCTGTCGAGCTTCCACCAAAGCTCCACCGACCTTGGGCCTCCTCCTCCCACTCTCTCCTCCTTCCTCCCTCTCGTTCTCCCTCGCTCGCCCTCCACCCGCCTTACTGGAGATCCGAAGGTGGTGCTGGCTAGGGTGTGAGGAGGAGAGGAGAGGGGAAGGGAGGGGTTTATATAGGAGGGTGTGGGGTTTAGGGTTCGGGGGAGATGAGGAAGAGAGAGAGAGAAACGGTCTCTGCGTGTCGCCCACATGCAGAGCGCAAAGTGCAGTACAAAAATTTCCCTTTCAGACGTCTGGGAACGGGCCCAAACATCTGGTCAGACGTCTGACTGAAACTCTAGACGTCTTAAATGGCTAAAAGTATAACGGGTCATTACATTATAACAAACTTAAAGGAAGTTTCATCCCCGAAACTTGAGCTAGCTAGGGTACGAAAAAAGGAACATAAAATGCGTAACAAACTTAAAGAGGACCGAAGTAGGTCCGAAATGACGTACCCCCTAAAAGCTCTGGGTACCACTCTCGCATCGTCGCCTCAGGCTCCCAGGTCGCCTTCTCGTACCGCTGGCTTCTCCATAGGACCTTCACCAGTGATACCTGCTTCCGTCTCAGACTCCGAACGGCTCTATCTAGTATCTGTACTGGTCTCTCGGGGTAGATCAGGTCGTCACCCACCTGGACACTCATGTGGCTCAGAACATGGCTAGGATCAGCGATGCACTTCTTGAGGTTGGACACATGGAACACGTCGTTGACTCCACAAAACTGGGGAGGAAGGGCAAGCCGGTAAGCAACGAGTTCTAACAGCTTCAGGACCTCAAAGGGCCCCACAAACCTCGGCGCAAGCTTCCCTTTCAGCCCAAAACGCTGCAGGCCCTTCATGGGCGAAACACGGAGAAAGACGTGATCCCCAACCTCGAATTGCACCTCTATGCATTTTCGGTCAGCGTAACTCTTCTTCCTACTCCTGATAGTGCGGAGTCGTCTATGAATCTGCTCTATCACCTCCTAACTCTACTGGATCAGCCTGGGGCCAACCTCCCACTTGGTCCCCACCTCAACCCAACTCAAGGGTGTAGTACACCTCCATCCGTACAGAGCCTTGTAAGGTGCCACGCCGATGCTCGAGTGGTAATTGTTCTTGTATGCAAACTCTGCCAGGGGTAAATGCTCCTCCCAAGAGCCTCTCCAGTCTAGCACACAGGCGTGTAAAAGGTCCTCAAGTGTCTGTATGGTGCGCTCTGACTGCTCGTCCGTCTAAGGGTTGTAAGCGGTACTGAACCTCAAACGTGTCCCTAAAGCCTGCTGAAACTCAACCCAGAACTGGGAAGTAAAACGGGTATCCCTATCGGATACAATCTCACACGGAACTCCGTGCAGGCATACCACATCTCAAATGTATCTCTCTGCTAACTGTGCTGGTCCAAGGGTGACTCGGATCGGCAGGAAACGCATCGTCTTCGTCAACATGTCTACTATCACCCAGACTGCATCATGTCCTCGATAGGTAACTGGTAGACCCACCACCAAGTCCATGGTAATGCTCTCCCACTTCCACTCTGGCACAGGAAGTGGCTGCAACGGCCCTGCAGGCCTCTGATGCTTACCCTTCACCTGCTGGCACATCAAAAATTGCTGCACAAACTCACCAACATCCCGCTTCATCCCTCTCCACCAAAAGTCGCATCTCAAATCATGATACATCTTTGTGTTCCCGAGATGTATGGTGAACCTGGACCCGTGCGCCTCAGCCAGGAGCTCTCTCAACAACTCCTCATCCCTAGGAACGCATAAGCGTCCCCTCATGTGCAGTATCTCGTCTGAAAAGGAAAAGTCTCCTGAGTGCCCTATCTCACAGCGTTTGTAAGTATGGATCTGTCATTTGCCCTGCGATGATGCGGTCTATCAGCTCAGGTCGTGTCTATCGCATCACTGTCACTGTCCCACAATACCCCTGTGACTCCCGGGGTTGCCAACTGCCCAACTCCTCCATAAGTCTCAAACTCTGTGCTTGTAAACTGGCCAAGTGGGCGGGCGCCTTTCGGCTCAAGGCATTAGCCACCACATTGGCCTTCCCTTGATGGTAGGAGATGCTGTAGTCGTAGTCCTTTAGGAGCTCTAACTAACATCTCTGTATCATGTTAAGCTCCTTCTAGTCAAACAAGTACCTGAGGCTCTTATGATCCATGAAGATCTCGAAAGTTTCACCGTAAAGGTAGTGCCTCCATGTCTTCAGCGCGAAGACAATAGCTACCAGCTCTAAGTCATGGGGAGGGTAGCTATGCTCATGGGGCTTCAATTGCCGTGAAGCGTAAGCAACAACGTGACCCCGCTGCATGAGCACACCCCCTAACCCCTGCAACGAAGCGTTTGTGTAAACCACAAAATCGCCACTGCTGTCTGGGATGGTAAGCACAGGAGTTGAAGTCAGTCTCTCCTTCAACTCCTGAAAACATTCCTCGCACTCATCTATCCAGGCAAAAGGCACGTCCTTCCGAGTTAGGTGGGTCATAGGACACGTAATCTGAGAGAATCCTCTGATAAACCGTCGATAGTAACCTGCTAGTCCCCAAAAGCTGCGTATTTCTGTCACTGTACGTGGCCTCTCTCACCTGAGTACGGCCTCAACATTGGCTGGATCCATAGCCATACCATCCTCTGAAATCACGTGGCCCAAGAAAGCCACCTGCCTCAACCAAAACTCACACTTGTTGTACTTGGCATACATCCTACGTCGCCTCAAAGTGTCTAGGATCATGCATAAATGTTGTCCATGCTGCGCCTGATCCCCCGAGTAAATGAGCACATCGTCGATGAACACCACCACAAACTGGTCCAAGTACAGCCTGAAAACCCAATTCATCAAATCCATAAAAGCAACGGGGGCATTGGTCAACCCAAACAGCATGACCAAGAACTTGTAGTGCCTATACTAGGTACGGAAAGCTGTCTTGAGACGTTAGTCTCCCTGATCATCAACTGGTGGTAGCCCGACCTCAGATCTATCTTGGAGAACACTGTGGCATCTCGCAACTGGTCGAAGAGGTCGTTAATCCTCGGCAGCGAATACTTGTTCTTGATGGTGACCCTATTCAGCTGTTGGTAGTTGACACAAAGTCGTAGGGTACCGTCCTTCTTCTTCACAAACAACACAGGGGTTCCCCATAGGGACGCACTGGGCCTCACAAAGCCCTTCTCCAACAGGTCCTGCAGCTGTGACTTGAGCTCTCGCAGCTCAAGTGATGCCATCCGGAATGGTGCAACAGAAATGGGGCTGGTCCCTAGTACCAGTGAGATCTCAAACTCGATCTCACGCTCAGGCGGTAGTCCTGGCAGCTCCTTTGGAAAAGCATCGGGGTACTCGCAAACCACCGAAATACTCTGAAAGTCAGCCATGGGGTTAGGCTCTGTCACTACATAGGCCAAAAGGCCCTCACACCCCTGGCTCAAAAGCCTCGCTGCCCGAAGCATGGAGATGCATCTGAAACCTCCGTCCATCGGCTATCCGTGAAACTCAAAGGGAGGCAACTCCAGTATGGAGGAGACAATCTTTCTCCCGAAATAGTCCACCAGGGCACGATAGGCGGACAGCTAGTCCATCCCTAGGATCACACCAAAATCCTCCATCTGTATCACAATCAGGTTAGCGGGGAGGTTGTGTCCCCCTATACTGACCTCGTAGTCCATGTAAACCTCCTCAGCTATAAACAACTGGCCACCTGGGCCTTTGATCACAAACGGATCCTCTAACAGTACATTGCCATACCCCAAATTGACGGCCAAACTCGTAGCGACGAAAGAGTGCATGGCGCTAGAATCAAAAAGTACCTATACTAATCTGCCAGAAACAATAACCATACCTGCCACCATTGAACCTGAAGCCTTGGCGTCTCTGTGTGTCAGGGCGTTGATACGCCCCTCAGTCCTCGGTGCAGACGAAGCAGCTACACTCTGGGTCGAGTGAGCAGCCGCTGGCCGGTACCCTCCTCGTGACTGCTGCCCTCCCCCACGTGCCTGGTGACCACGACCACCAGCTCGGCCTCGAACGCTCGGTGTGGGGAGCATCTGTTGTGCTCCGACCCTAGATGGGTAGTCCCTCCTGATGTGGCTCAGCTGGCCACACTAGCAGCAGAGGGGAACACGACCTCCTCCCTCAGTAGGTCCCTGCTGGCGGCTGAGCGGGGGTCTGGTGCTGGCAACTGGCCCTTGTATGGGGCCCCCAAAGACCACTGATGGCCCTGCAAAATGAGATGGCTCTCCTACGAGTGCCGTGTGCCTCCTCTCCCGACAGCCTTGAGAGTACTCTGGCTGGTAGGGCTTCTTCTGTCCGCTGTCAGTGTCTCGCGCGATCGGGTTGGTCTCCTTGCAGGTCATGGCTGCCTCAACCACACGAGAGAAAGTGGCAGCTTCAGGGGTTTGACATACCCCCGAATAGCAGGTCGGAGCCCCTCAGTAAACCTCCACAGGCGCTCCTCCTCCGTAGACACGGCTATCGAGGCAAAACGTGACAGCTCTAGAAAACGCATGTGGTACGCGCTAATAGTCATTGTCCCCTGGTGGAGAGTGTGGAACTCCCACCTCCTCTGGTCCTGCCAGGTCTACGGAAAGTACTACTCGCACAAGAGAGTCACGAACTAGTCCCACGTCGGCTCTCTCCCCTCCTGGCCTCTGACTGCCCTCCACCACCTGTGTGTCGCGCTCTCCAGCTGGTACGTGACAAAGGCCATGCGACACTCCATGGGAAGGTGAAGGGTGTCGAACACTTTCTCTATCTGCTCCAACCAATCCTTTGCCTCAGATGGGTCCTCATCCCCCTTGAAGGAGGGGGGCTTCAGCTCCGGAACTGTCCGAAAAGCTTGTGGTGCAGCTGTAATGGGGGAACGGGCATGCCTCCAAGCAATGAGGGCTCATGCTCGAAAGTGTCAGAGTGCGGTGGGGGCAGTGGAGGACCACCCCCTCCCCCTCCTACTCGTCTGGCACTGTGACAATCTCTCTGTTCCACTGAGGACTCCCCCTCCACGTCCTCAGGGAGAGGTGCCCGTGGAGGCTCGTGGAGCTCCTCTTGCACAATGTCTATAATTAGCTGGGCGAGATCCTGGGCCTGAACACTCGGAAGAAGAGGTGAGTCAACTGGTACCTTAGGCCCAGCACATCCGCCCCTCTGACCTCGTCCACGACCGCGACCACGGCCCACCTCGAGAACTCCTCGACAAGGCATCTCCTACAAGGAGACGTGAAAGATAGAACCAGAGTGTCAACGATACCGAATTACATCGAGAAAAGATTCGAAACGAATATCAAATGATACGTTGTGGTGGCTATCCTAGTTATATGCACGTGAGTGGTTATTCTCAAGCCAATTGGTTCATTTCTTGGGACGACCTTGCGCTAATACCATCTTGTTATGACCCGGTTCCCAGATCCCTACAAGACCTGAGACCATCTTGCCTCAACTAATCCCAAGACCTAGTCGTCCAATAAGAAATAACCAAAAGCAGAAAAATAAACCACATTCACACATGCAATATAACTAAGTAGAAGAAACGTACAAAGCAGTAAAAAAAATAGAACAGTTGTCTCAGTACATACCACCACAACAACAACAACAGAAAGTGAAAAGAAAACAGAAGTAGCAGAATAATAACTAAGTGTCCATTACTTACTATAATAGTAGAGAAAAAGAAAGTGCTGAAGAAAGACTACGGCTGGACTCGACTGGGCCCAGCACCCTCTGCAGTCGGAAACTCGGGCTGCTCAACTCCTAGTTCTAAACAGTGTTATGAATAGACAGAGTTAGCGAACGCTGAGTATAGTGGTGTTTATATTATCTAAGTACAAAATAGTAAAAGCAACAAGTTTAATTCTCATTTCTATTTAGTTATTTTATATGTTTCTGTTTCACCCATTTCTCAAAGTATCTAGATATTTCTTGATCTTGCATGTTTCTCATGGGAACGATCTTGATTGCAGTCTTTTCTATAGAGTAGAAGGTACGTGTGGTGCTCTCCTGGCCAGGAGAGTCCAACGTGATAGTCCTATACCCAGTCAACCACCCCGAGGTCACTGTCAAGACGTAGCAGTAACTACGGCACGTGTGATAAGTGCACGGATAGCTACCCTGCACTAACACGCGGTCAGTCATTTTCGCTAGCGAGTACGCCCAAAGTACAGCACGAAACAGTATAGGGCCTTGCCCTCTTAGAATAGGGGTCTTGCCCCTCCACAGTCCACACACCCTCGTCTGACTACCCCGGTTTCCCAGAGGACCTAACAAGTCGGTGTAGGGTGGCTAGTTGAACCCCGGGCCTCATGGGGTGGCTAGCTCCCTCCATACACTAGTAGCTCACCTCGGTATCATATAGGCGAGGGCCAACAGGAGTCGGTGTAGAGTGGCCAATCCTAACCTCGAGTCTCAACCCAGGGGAGGCTAGCTTCGCTCTACACAAAAGGGGACAGTTACTCTCCTTAGTGCCACGTACTCAAGGGCCAACACACTTCCCGTCTACGTTCTAGATTTCCATCTATCCATAAAAGTTCTACTCCTAACTCCCCGTAGGGTTCGTGCTCATATTCACCTCATTTATCCAGATCCAGATCTTATTTTTCATAATTCATTTCTCATCCATATTCAGGCAGCTTGTGTTTTCATAACTCAATTCTCAATAACATGTAGCTGGTGATTTCACAGGTAATTGTTCCTTAAATACAGGCAGCTCATATTTTAACAGGCAACTCGTAATTATAATGCAGGTATTTGCTAGCAATTTATCTTAATCACGCATGCAAGTAAACCATACAGTACAAACAGGCTCATTCATTTCTCTACCTTAGGGTTTCATTCCACATCCTAGGGTTCCATTCGGCTATTTCAACAAGCACATTCTTATTTTAATATTATTAACGGAATTAAACTACTCTACTAGGAAACACGGGAGTAATGGGGGCTTGAACCGCAAATCGAGGCCTCTCTGTGAGCCTTAAATGCGTAGCAAGCTGAAACCTTTTACCAGGGAATACATCATAAAAGGAGAGTTCAAAATAGTATATAACAGACTCTAGTATGTAGAGGAACTCGAGAGGAAAGTGTAGGTATTTCGTTTGCGTAAAACAGACCCCAATCGAACCCTAAATAGGTCAAAAACGTGCCTTCTATTCAAAATCAGACATCTGAGAATAATCCCAGACGTCTTAAAAGGGGTCAGATCTTACCTTGTGTCTCCTGCGGTATCCTCAGACGTCTAGACCTTCTCTGTGATCGTCTGAAGATAGTTCTAGACGTCGAACAATGTCTCCGATCGTCTGAGAGCACCTCCAAACGTCTGATGATGTGATCAGACGTCCAAAAATGCGTGGGAAAGCGTTCAGCGTGCCTTCCCAAAGATCTTTACTTGCATACAAAAACTGCAGGTCCAAATCAGGCCAAACAAATCTTCTGCATGAGGCCTGCATGGCCGTAACCGCACAAAAGCACGTACCTTAGCACTGTGCATACTTTCAGACGTCTATCCCCAGACTCGGACGTCCAGCTGCCGCCACGGTCGTCTAGTCGACTCTCCAGATGTCTGATACTAAAAAAAATCCCAGTATCAGAACCTCTCCAGCGAGCTATCTCCTTCGAGAGCTCCCTCGCAGGAGCTTCCATAGTCCCTCCCACGGCTGCAGAGGGTTGGAAGCCGCCTCCCCAAGCCCCTCTGAGTCTCTCCGAGCCTCCACCGGAGCTCCGCCAAGCTTCCACCGAAGCTCCATCGAAGATCCACTGACCTTGGGCCTCCTCCTCCCATGCTCTCCTCCTTCCTCCCTCTCACTCTCCCTCGCTCGCCCTCCACTCACCTCACTGAAGATCCGAAGGTGGTGCTAGTTGGGGTGTGAGGAGGAGAGGAGAGAAGGGAGGGGTTTATATAGTAGGGTGTGGGGCTTAGGGTTCAGGGGAGATGAGGAAGAGAGAGAGTGAAACGGTCTCTACACGTCGCTCGCACGCAGAGCGCAAAGTGTAATACAGAAATTGCACTTTCAGACGTCTGGGAACGGGTCCAGACGTCTAGTCAGACGTTTGACTGAAACTCCAGACGTCTTAAATGGCTAAAAGTGTAATGGGTCATTACATTAGGGCCTTTCAATTTGTGCTTTTCATTTAGGTCCTTCCTTTATAACATTTCCTTCACATTCTCTTAACTTAAAAAGTTGTAAGGACTTGTTTGTACTCCATTAGGGATCAGGTGGTTATAATTCCTTTCACTTATGGGTTTGCCTGTAAAAGTTCTACTGTTTCAATTTAAGGGCTCACCTGCAAATATCCAAGTAGACTTGAGCTGAGCACCTGCTTCCTTAGCTCGTGCTCAAGAAGAACACGTCTATCATCCATTCTTTTCTTCGTTGATCCTATGGTGGATCTTCACCTCAACTGCTAACGTCGATGCCCATGGTTCGCACCTTCCTTTAGATTACATCTAACGATTGTTCTTCAATCTCTTGCATTGCACACATGCCATATCTGTTTTGGCCCTTGATCCTCTACATCCTCCACCTACTAATCCCAGTCACTTAAGCCTCCCTAAGCCTATAAATTAAGCACCCCAGCAACCTCTAAGCCTTTATTGACTCCCTCCCCCCTGATTTGATCCATTCGTCTACCACTCCAGTTCTTCTTCCCTTTTGTCTTTGGCTGGTGACAACAACCACAATTTTCTACCCTAATTTGTCCACGTCGAGCTGGATCTTGTAACTTCAAGGGACGTCCCAGAGCTTCTTCTATAAGCTTTCAATTGCTGGAGGTCTCTCCCATTTCCTCGCCATCGGTCGACAGCAGGTGGATCCTAAGAAATCCTCTTTGTCAGTTTAGTCTAGATTTACAGCTTTCCTAGTTAGATTTACTGCTTTCCTATATTAGAGTAGTTTAGTTAGATTGTAATTCACTGTTTGATTGCATATATTAGGAGTAGATTAGTGTTAGTTATTCTTCGTCCCTCAATCAAACCTCTCTGATCAATTCAGATCAGAGAGGCAAATTCGCCTAGTCATTTTGATTCACAAATCTCCCTCTCCATCTCACGATGGCCTTCTCTTGATTTCCTCACTGATTGAATCACAATCCACTTCCTCCACCATTGCCACATGGAGGTCTAAAGCTTCTTAGCTTTTAGACCCCAAGGTGTGCCAAATACACCTCAAGGGCCTCCCATTCAGCTCATCAATTCACAAATGCTCTCCCTTTGAGCTGAATTAATTTAATTTGATCGATTGAAGTGGATTTGGTTTTCATGTCTGATCAGAGAAGTTGAGATTCAATTGGGCTTTAATCCAAGCTAGTTAAAGCCCAATTTGAACTTTATGTGAATTGAGTTTGTAGAAATTTAATTGGTCTTATTGCGATTGGTTTGAATTCATTGGATTTGATTTTCATCGATTGATTGTTTCATGCCTAATTTGAACCATTAATATTGTTTTCTTCTCCCCCTGAGGTAGCTGAGGCCCATGAAAAATTAGTTGCACTGATTTTCCGCCAAAGCAATGACCTAATTAGCTTTAAAGGATCGCCTGGTATTCCTTAACACTAATCCATAGTGTGCAGGATACCTAGATGATCATATCATCTCAACAGATCTATATAAGTATCCCAGGTAGGAAACAACCTAATTCAATTCCAAATTGTGTCAATCTGCTAATTTAAGATTTGGGTGATGTTTATAAGATCTAAGTGATGGTTTTTTAAGTAATGTGCAATTGGTTTCATAGCTTAATCTAGACTTTCCTATCTACACTGTCCATGGTGAGGTAGGAGGGTTGATTAGGGTTTCTTTAGATTTTTTTTGAAGCCTAATTTGAGTCACATGGAGTTTCAAGACTTATAATATATATTTGCGACACTTGTGTTTAGCTTTTAAAGGTTTGAGTTGATATGGGATTTTTTAGTTCAGAATTTCAGATCCTAGGTTGGTTTGGAAGACTTTAGGTTTTGAGTTGTGACCTGATGCTTTGAGTGAATCTTGAAATGCATGTAAATACTTATGTAATATGTTGGAATGATTGATAGATAGTTTTGAAGTGGATTTGAGATGTGTTAGTCAGTTTGCACTTCTGAATGGATTTTGGAATGAGTTTTAATCATTGGATTTAATTGACTTTTGAATGATGTATTTATAATGGATTACTTAGCTTAGATCTAGTGTGGTCATACATTTAAGATACCTAAGCACAAATTTGAATCCAAGGAACATCCTTGTATTGGACTGATTCTAATCTTGATAGTGGCAACAATAGACACTTTATTGTTAGACCTAATGAGGTATGGATATGATAATTCTAAATGAGTTCTGATCTTGTTTATGGGTTTTTAAGATTGTATAATGTACATATAATTGTTAGAAGCATTCATGTATTTTGTTTTGTCATAAATTGAGCTATAAACATTCTTAAATCTTATCAATAATTCATTGTCAACAAGTTTGGAATTCTGTAAACTATCACAAACGAGTTTGATCTTTAATTCAATGTTTAAATCATGAATTTTGCTTAATTCTAAATTAGAATAGTGCCTGGATGTTTATCATATTTGGATTTATATTTCCAGCATATTTAGATAATTTTTATGGCTTGGATTCAATTTCTAATCGTTAATAGCCTATTTTTCAATACTTTAGTTGTAAATACAATGAAAATACAAAAATAATGTAAATAAATAAAAGATATGTGTCTTGAATTAGATTAGAATGTGTTTTAGGTGTGTGAGTCCTTAGGTTTAGGTTTTAAGTTCATTTGCATATAGAACATACCTACAAAAGTTCTAGACTTCTGAGGTTGTAAATAAAGAAAATCAAAACAAAATTCACAAAAAGTGTTTCTCTTCCCTCTTTCCTAGATTCCTTTCCTCTTTTTCTCTTCTTATAAATCTCAAAAATAAAAAAAACAATTAGAAAAATCTCAAAAACCCTAAAAATCTCCTATGTAAATAGTGTATATATGTATAAATGTAGTAATATTATAAAGTAAAGTAAGTTATACGTACATATGTATATAAACTAAGTATATAGATATATTATTTATATCTAAGTAAAGTATTATGTCTATAAGTAACTTAAATATAATTCATTTTATTTATTAAATTATAATATGTATTATTCTATATATATGCATAATATATATTACCTATATATATATATATATGTATAACTATACATGTACAATAGTATATTTATGCATATAACTTAATATACTGGTTATAGTATTTATTATGTAAAATATCATATGTATATTATAAATACCTAACTATGTATTATATATGTATATTACTTTAAGTTAATGAAGTATATTATTAAATTAAGTTAAATTAAGTTAGTAATTTAATTAATTAGTATACTAATTAATTAAATTACTAACTTAATTTTAATTTACAGTAATTTAATCAATTAATATACTAATTTACACTGTATTCTAATAATCTATATCTTAACTTATTTTAAATATATTTATTATAAGTATGTATAATTAATTTATATGTATATAGTGTATGCGTGTATATTAAATATGTAAATACCTAAATAAATCTAAGTAAATTGTTTAAAATTTTTAATTAATTATGTAATTATATAAATTAACTAAATTAAGTCTCAATTGAATAATTTATTCATTAAGTTATAATGTATCTAAGTAATTATAGTAAATTATAACATGTATTTATCCTTAAGTTTAGCTAATTTAATTAAGTACTTAACCACATAATTAACTTAATTTAATGACCCAAATAGATAGCCCTATATATTATCTATACAATTATGTAATTTAATTGTAAATCAGAACCCTAATTAAGGGCTAAGTAAATCCATAAATCCAGCAATAAACCACGCAATAGTGGCAATGTAGCGCTAGTAAGCGCTCCCTTTTAAGTGCCACATTGGCATCTGGTGCAGTATTTAATGAATTGCACAGGTAAGCTATCTACTCGAGAATGAGGTTGGGCTCCCTAGCGGGTGCGTGCATGTTGCGTGCTCGTCCATGTGCTCGTGTGGTGCTTGCGAGTGTGTGCGTGCATGTAGGTCTTAGAGTCTAGAAACAATAGGTTACGACCCATTAGGGCAGCCCACTAGGGGCGTGGCCCTGTGGGGTAGCCTCTGGGCACTAGATGGTGATTCTTGTGGCTTTGGCCCTCCCTTGTAGGGGCTGCCTTAATAATGGTATCGATCCGATCTTGAGGCTATTGATCTTGTGAAAGGGCAGCCCAAAATAATTTTTTTTGGGCTTAAGTGTAAATAAAATAAGGGTCTAAGGACTTAAGTGTTGTGTTATGTATATGTGTAAAGTGTATGTTAAGTGTAAATAAGTTAGTTAAGGATCCTTATGTATGTTAATTAACTAGTAAGTATTATGCGAATGTAAGTATAGGTAAGTTAGTTATGTATATATATATATATAGGAGTTAGAGTATTTTAGATATTAGTATATGTTGTGTATAAGTTTATATGTGTAATATCAATACGATTATATATATATATATATATGTATGTATAAGTGTGTTGTGTGTGTGTGTGTGTGTGTGTGTAGTGCTATGTGCATGTGTGTTGTGTATGTGTTAGAGTTAGGTTTATATATATATATATATATATATGTAAATAAGTAGAGTAAATAGTATTGTATATGTTAAGTTTGTGTGTGTGTGTGTGTATTACACGTGCTTAGTATATATTATATATTATATGCATGTAGCATTATAGGTTAGTTATAGCATTTACTATATATATATATGTATATGTATTAAGTGTTAGTATATTCTTTTTATGCCCTGTTTGTATATAATTTTAAGGCATCTCTTAGGATAGAAAGCAAATTGAATTCATTTTGTAAATAACTAACTCAAATTAATTGATTCTTTGATTCTTTTGCTTCTAACTCATTCTTTTGTATAGAAAGGATTATTTTGAAGGGCTTGTGAGGTGGTGTTGAGTGGAGTATTGGGATTGTTTTGTGAGTGAATTTGGGTAGTAGTGCTAGAGCATGACCACTAGTTTGAAGAGTGAGCCAAGCTTTTTTCAAAGCGAAGGTTCTGTGAGGTATAGCAAGAATTATTTTGTTGGGCTTGTGAGGTATTATCAAGTGGAGTATGGGGATGGGCACTTTTTTTGATGAAATTTTGTGGTGCGTCTTCGTTGGCAACAATGTTCTCTTTTTCTCAGGAGAGGGCATGCCTTGCAATTTTAATAAGGAAAGGGGTAGGTGGAGATTTATGCTTCAAAGGGGATACGGGCAATTGAGAGCTGAGAAAAGTAAGATTGATCTGCTGACAATGGGATTCACTGGCTTCCTTAAATCAAGCACTTTGATCCCCTCCATCAATACTACTTGCTCTCCTACCTTCTTCTGTGGTCTTCTTATGGCTCTGATATTCAAGTATTTTGGCGCCTGAAACCTTTCCTCCAACTCCTTCCTCCCCTCTGATTCCCTTGCTATTAGTTGCTTCCCCTCAATGACTTCTGTACACTAAACATAAGCATGGCTTAGCAATCCACAAAAGGTGTAATATTTGGGTAGGCCTTCATATTGGACTGGGAGGTTGAGGACAACACCTCTGAGTAGTTTTGCTTCTAGGTTCGATCTCATTGGTGTGGATATATCCACCAGGATTTTGACAATAACAATATTTCTTCTACTCTTTGTAACATCTGGGCCTATGTCTAGTACTTCTGCTATTAATAAGGCAATCTTATGTATAGCTTTCTTATTCCAATACTCTAGAGGGATATTGTGTATATGCACCTAAAAGGCTCCCTCTTTGAATTTGTAATCAATAGGTGCTTTATTAGGCTGTGCTCTTTCTATGGTAATCAAATTTCCCTCAAAATGCCATGGAGCCCCACTCCATATAAGGTCAACATCTTTTCTTGTATTACACATGGCTAAGAAGCATTCAACCTTTGTTTCTTGAAGAATTGCCTGCTCTGAGAACTTCCATGCCTTCTGCAATGTTTCCATCAGACCTCCTAGCTTGATGATCCTTTGACTGATTACTTTGAAATATATGCATCTTCTCCAAAATTTAGGGTTTGTTTCATCTGCATTGATGAGGATTATGGGTGGGTTTGACATCCTTATTCCAGTCGCTAACCTTTGTAACTTGGCTATCAGCTTGTCCTCTGCTTCTTCCATAGTTACTCTGGATATAAATATGGCTATCAATATGAATATGCTTGCCTTCATACCTTCATTGAAATGGTTAGTGCAATAAAGTGCTCCATGAGAAGGAATGAGTGTAGGAGGAGTCGGATTTGATGTAAAGGTTATTTATGGAGGGGATGACAAACAAAAAAGTGCAACGACTTCCAAAAAAATTGATGTAGGCATTACAACGATGACAACAATGGAATTTCGATGGAGTTGTTAATGTGTTGACAGGAGGTGAGGTAAGATGGGGACTAGTGTGGATTCTCCACTCCACAATGCCCCTCAAAGGAAGAATACAAGACCATACATCACTCTCGCGAGGGAGGTGGAAGATGGGAGCGAAAGAGTTTCGTAACAAGCCCTTCTAAGCAGCGACTCAAAGGGAACAAGTGACGTTGGATGATTCAATATGTTATATCAGTTCATTTATATCTACATTTACTTGCCAGGCTTCTTCAAGGGGTTTTTTTCTTTTGCGAGGATAATTAGTTTTTCTTTTTTTTCCTGCATTCTGTACGCCTATTTTATAAGACATTGCCCACGGGGCAAGGTACAAACTTGATGACATGTTCGTATAGGTCATCTTATCAAACGGGATCACAGTACTACATAACTCCCCAGAGGTATATCTTTACGGCTAGATAACTCATTTCCCTATTTCGCACGTAATATTCAAGTACAGGTTGGGTAGTCAATTCAAGACATTACACCATCGAACCACGTGCTATTGTGCTTGGCTTAGAAGGCTTGCATACAACGAGTCGCGAACCCCATTTCTATCCACTCCAGAGGAAGAAGAGAGTGGCGGAGATGGTAGAGGATAAGCCCATCCTCCTCTTCAAAACCCAAAGAATAAGAAGACCCCATCAGCTTCTCCAGCCTGATTTCCCTCTCTCTCTCTGACCTTTTTCTCCTCTCTCTCCATTCCGGCCCACCCCTAAATTCCCGCAAACCATCAAATGGCCTTCTCCGGCAGCACCGCCCTCGCGGCGGTACTCTCATCGCTCTCACTCCGCCCATCCAGGCCGCCTGCTGCTGCAAGAACAAAAGCAGAAGGAGGAGGAGGGAGTGGTAGTAGTAGTGGTAATCCCAACTGCTTCTGCTTTCGCCGCCCATTACTAGTTGGCGACCGCCCTGTGACTGTGAGGAGGACGATGATTCCTCCGGTTTCCCTCCAGCGCCGCCGCCGACGAGGACCAACCGTCCTCCAGGTAAAAGCGAAGAAAAGGGAGCCGATATTCCCAGTGGAGGAGGAGGGCGAGGTAGCGGAGGAGGAGGAATTCCCCTTCGACCCCCCTCCGCGACCGGAGGGCTACGTTGCCCCTCCGTACTTCGATGAGATCGAGGAGTCGGAGGAGGAGGTGGGCGCTGCCTACGAGAGGATGTACGGTCCGGCCTACAGCGGGGAGACCTTCCTGGGTGGTGACATCGACGTGATGGACTTCAAGGCGAAGAAGCACATCGGGAGGTTCGGCACCACGGAGATACAGAGGGAGAAGCCCAAGGACGGCATGGAGGAGCGCGTGGTTCAGGTGAGGAGGGTTACCAAGGTCGTCAAGGGCGGCAAGCATCTCCGCTTCAGGGCCATCGTCGTCGTAGGCGACCTCCAGGGCACCGTCGGCGTCGGCGTCGGCAAGGCCAGGGACCTCACCGATGCCGTCGAGAAGTCCGCCATCAATGCCAGGAGGGATCTCGTCACCATCCCCATGACCAAGTACTCCACCTTCCCCCACAGGTACGTCTATATATATATACATATCCACTACTGTTATTTATTACCACCCCCCTTCTCGTCCACTCTCTCCCCCTTTCTCTGTATCTATCTTTGTTTGCTTGCTTGTTCCTTAGTTGCTTCCTTCTTCTCTTCTCTCCCTTTTTTGAAAATCAAGGACCATCTCATCCACGGGTACAGGATTCATTACAAGAGCTCCGGATCACAACCGCCCCCTAAGAAGGCTAGCGATTTTTTGAGAAGGCTAGAGATCCCAGAACAAGAATCTTCCTTCCTTGCTTCTTTCTGGATAATAGATACATATTAGATGTTTCAACCACTCTTGGAATTTTTAACAAACATCTGGCTGCCTAAGTACTAGAGATTAAGCTCCCGAATTGCAGTCTAAGCCAAAAATGTGCTTCTCCCAACTCAATGGAATGGAATAGACTGTAATTGGATTGAAAGGGGGTCATCATCAACTGTTGGTTGGTTGTTTGGGTGGATGGATAGATGAGAAGGCATTAGAGATTTTGGCTAAGAAAGGAAAAGAAGGAAAAAAAACAAGGTAAGGAGATTTTGATCTGAGGGGGAGATGCACGTAATGAAGGTTCGTCCTAGTGAGTCTGAAGTTGGCAAAATGTCGATGATATGTTATTGACTTTCCAAGGCATCAACTTGAAATGCTCTCCTTTGGCTGTCAGTTGAGTGGCTTGTTCATCATGTTGACGGAAATCTGGATATTGTTGGCTAGGTTGTTGAGCTGTCTGAAACTGAATGTGGTGAAATGTTGACCAAGATTTTGTCTGTCAATCGAAATTCCGAGCACAGTTTCAATTGTGTGGAGGAAAATTTCAGCAATGTCTACAAGCTTTCTTTGTTGTCCACCGTGATCCTCGACGTGTCAATTTTTAATATGTTGAATGTGGATTGACATAGAAAATGCAAATCGAGTGGGATTTTGACTGGAATTCAATGACATCGACCAACCTTTCCTTGAATATCTTATCTTATTTCTTTCGCCTACACACATACACACACACTGGAAGTATCTTTTGCCTAGATATTATCAGGGCTAGCATTTCATCCAATTTGAAAAGAACTGTGGTTGGAGATCTCTCTGAAGATGCCTGTATTTGTGTGAGATTCTGGTTAGTCTAACAATGCTCATTATGGAGGTTGAGATATGCTTTTAAGATCTTTCTTGAAAGGTCAAAGTTATATAGATGTCACCATTGTTGATTTTTGGGGTTGAGTTGTTGGATGATTGGAATAGAAGAAGTCCTGTTTTGCAGTTTGCTTCCGTTGAACTGGGTTACCATCCTAAAGTATGGAGGTAGTTTTGCTTATCAAAATTGCAGTTCCCAAGTTGATGATTTTCTTGGGGAGCTAACAAGTCAAAAACATAATATGTTTGGCACTAGATTACATGGCTGCCACAATGGAGATGGGTTGTACCACTTGGGTGAGTGCTTGGGGACTCATCTGAAATTTAGATCTTTCATTTCTGAAAACTTTTGTTGAAAAAGAAAAAAAGAAATGAAAATTATGGCTGTTAACATTACTGCCTTACAATATGACATACATCCATAATTGCCGGAGTTGATTTCAGCTTTCTGAAAACTTGTTGCATATGTATGACACTGCAACTATGAACAGGGAGGTTTTATTGGTGCTGCACTCTGTAAAAAGTTCCATTGAAGCATGAACTAGACATTGGATTGTACATCGCATTTATGATGTTACCTCTTATTTGCCTAATGCTGTGTACCATAACCTTGTAAGTGCATGAGAATGCTCTCATCTCATATCTCAGCCTACGGAGAATTAGCTAATGCAGAGGTATGGCATATGTCTTGTATCCATTTTTCTTTTCTTATTTTCCAATTGACCTCTGATCATGTGAGGCCTCAAGTCAATGTGTCAACATTTGGCATCTAGGGAATTTTCTTTAGCGTAATTCTTAATTTTCGCCTGTACCATAAGTCTAAATGCCTAAGTAGTGGAAGCAGTTTACGTCAATTTTAGAATTGAAGCCACCTGATTACCTAACTTGGCAAGGTTCTCCTAGTATTCATACCTCCAAGGTATCACGCCTTTGGTTTTTTGGGCAACCTGTTGCATGGTACTAGAAGCTTGTATTCTGGAAAAGTTAAGATGGCCAACTATTGATAACTTGCATGCATAGTTCATATACCTTTGATCTTTTTTGTTCGTTAGGATATATGAAGATAAGGCAGGAAGTTTTTCTTTTTTTCCCTTTTTCCTGGAAACTGCCATGCTCAGCATTATGTTCTTTTTTTTTTCAAACATATTGAAGAATCTTGTTTCAAGTTTCAACTATATGCCCAGCTATTTCTCCTCATGCATTAATAATGTTATTTATTTGGGTACCTAATATAACAAAGAAAATTTGATAACTCGTTTACTTCCTTACTAGACAAGGTGAGGATCACTTGGATTCTCAGTTTGGCACATGATCGCATTCTGTGGGGTTAGACTGCTCGATTTTGCAAGATATATATCCTCTGGAGTGGCTCTTTTTCTCCCTTTGAAAGTGTCCTTACTAGTTCTTTGCAGTTTTATTCAATGCAGTTTCGATCTTCTTTATGCATCGATTAACTGTGTTCTTTAAGAATGGAGATTAGCTTCTGCTAAACGCTTTGCTCTGCAACAGATCTGATGGAAAGTATGGGGGAGCAAAGGTGATGCTAAGACCTGCCTCCCCAGGATCTGGTGTTATTGCTGGAGGAGCCGTCAGGGCTGTGCTTGAATTGGCAGGTGTTCAGAATGCCCTTGGGAAGCAGCTTGGGAGCAACAATGCACTCAACAATGCCAGAGCCACTCTTGCGGCAGTGAAGAAGATGTGGCAATTCCGGGACGTTGCAGAGGTTCGTGGGATCCCAATGGAGGACCTCTGGAAGTGATTGAAGACATCAATCACCCTCTCTTCCTTTTCATGTTGTAATCCTTTTTCTCCTAGTTGCTGTTCCTTGCTTGTGGAATTCTGGATAAAGCTTGCTCTTTTGGACTTTGATCAGATATCTCAGATCTAGAACAGCAAGGTTCAGATTTATACAGACGTCTTCTGTAGTTTCTGGAAGAATATGATCCATATTCTATTGGTTCTGAAGCTTGAGAGGGGGACCTTGTGAGAATTGAGTTGGCTGCACGCTTTAAATTAGTAACTAAACTTTACCAAGATAAGAGTCATTTGAGACACCAGGCTTTGCTTTGTAAAAGATACGATCATATTTCTTTGCCCTTGACTGAACAGTTTCAGTTAGCTTTGCCGGAAAATGTCGTGATAAATGACCATACCTCCCGAAATTAGCTCTGACATTGTTCATGGACTTTACAGTCTCGTTATCCTTGTCATTGACCATGTACAGCGTCCGTTCCTTCCGATTGAGAATGGCTGCTTCAGAAAAATTGGAAAAAAGAGTAATCATAGAAAACGCAGGTTCAGGGGAAAAAAAACGGAGAATATTGCTTTGGAGGAAAAAAAAAAAAGAGTACTTAACCGACAGGTAGTTTTTTTTCTTTAAATTATTATTCTTTTTATGTAGGTATAAAAATCGTAAAAATTGACCTATTTTGTAGCGTGTTGACTTAGTGCATCGATGTCAAATTATTAAGAATCATTTGTAGTTGGTGTAAAAATTATTATGAATTATTTTACACATTTTACACTGATGTAAAATTATCTAAAATTACTTTGCATTAATGTAGGATTAATTTATGATCATTTTGTATTGAAGTAAAATCATCAAGAATCATTTTACATTGGTGTAAAATTACTATGAATTACCTTTCACTAGTGTAAAATCATACAGAATCATTTTGTACTTGTGCAAAATCATTCCATGACCATTTTATAACGGTGTAAAATCACTCATGATCATTTTGCAACGGTGTAAAATTACCTATGATCACTTTACATCGGTGTAGAATTACTTTACATCGGTGTGTTACATTAACATGCGATATATTTTTATACATTTTGACTTTTTTTTTTTGTAACGGGTTATGCATTCTTGATGTTGCATATTATAATTTTCTTTTAAAATCTTAGCCCACTCCCAAGAATTTTATTTTAATTAAAGCTACAATAATGTAATTTATAGAGCTCTTCCATGTGTGGGAGGGTGTAGGATCACCCAAGGGGCATCAATCCTAAGGGTCTTTCGATGTCTTGCTTAATTAGAGTTTAAGTTATTCTATTTTTAGTATAGTAATACTGTTATTAGTTAAGTTGAAGGGATTTGATCTTTTTTATTTTAGAAGATTTGATTAGATTTATTTTTTATTTTTAGAATAGGGATTGACTCTTTATGTATGGAGGGAACTTGTGTAATATTTTCTGAGTTGAATGCAACAATAATTTCCACATCTCTCATAACTCCTCTCCCCTCTTTCACTGTCAATTCTCTCTCTCTCTCACTGTTCACACGTCTCAACAATCCATGTGTGTACTATTTATGCATGCCGACATGCCAAGGAAGCTCTACGCTAGCACCAACCTTTGCATGATATCGGAGCCTTCAATCTATGCTCCTTGGTATGCACATATTTGGGAGGAGTTCACAT
The DNA here is from genome assembly GCA_037157565.1 of Thalassia testudinum. Classification (NCBI taxonomy): domain Eukaryota; kingdom Viridiplantae; phylum Streptophyta; class Magnoliopsida; order Alismatales; family Hydrocharitaceae; genus Thalassia; species Thalassia testudinum. The sequence continues at coordinate 16,544,300 of JAZHRO010000035.1, forward strand.
ACAAAGGAGAAGTTCTCTCTCTTGTGTGTACCCTTCACGCCAACAACAAGGCTACATGTGCGTGGCTTTCTTCTTCGATGTGGGAATTCGCTCAACAAAGTTCTTGAAAGATCTTGGCAACTTACACAAGGCTCAAGGAATCTTGTGGGGATTCTAAATGAATCCTCTTCCCATCACATCTAGTGCCCTACACGGAGTAGGAGGAGGATCGTAGATCAAGGAAGATGATCGACACCGAAGCCACATTGTTGACGGGAGAAGGCAAGGTGGTCGTTCAAAGAATAACCATCAAGATTCAAGGTTCTTCTAACTACGTCTTGTGGTCCCCACATTTAAGATATTTGTTAGAGGCTAAGACAAACTCAATTTCCTACTCGAACAAGCACCTTAACAGAAAGATGGGATCAAGAAGAAGAAGTAAGAGAAGGAGAATTACATTGTAATGAACTAGATCATGAATTTAGTTGATCATGCCATCACCTCAAATATGCTGTACAAGGTGCATCATTGACCTCTACATGTGCATATGGACCATTAGTCAAGGAGATCTTTCCTTGACAAATTACTACACGAAGATGGAGGTGCTATTCGAGGAACTGGACATCTACAAGTCCATTTGTTGTGATAAATAGGGCGAGACGTGCTCAATAACAGACGACCAAGTTCTTGTTGGGGTTACATCTCTACTATCATATGGCTCACGACCAGATTCTTACATTAGATGGAAAGATGTATCTTTTGACCATCTTTGGCTGTCTTGAAAAGATGGAGGTCCTGGAAGTTGAGACTCCTACAAAGAGTGACAACTCTGCATTTGCTATTCCAGAAATTGGTGCGGGGTGTGGGAAAGGAGGTGGTTGTGGTCCAAGCCGAGCCTATCCCCCATGCCAACATTGTGAATGCACCAACCATCTATAAGATAGATGTTGGGATATGTATGGGAGGCCTTCACGTGGGGCTAGTAGCATCTCACGCGTAGACCCCTTACACCTGTCAATCTTGAGAAGATACGTGCTATGCTTCAAGAAGAGAAGGAGAAGATCACGAGGGCCGTTGCAATGAGTATTGAGGTTGCCAAAGAGGCAACAACTTTAGAGGTTGCAAGAAGTTATACCGTGACTTCTTCAAATGATAAGTTGGAGAGCTCTGAGCTCGAAAAAAAAGAAGAGTGGTGAGACATCTAGCCTCACAAAGTTCGAGAGCAAGTTATCGTCCTCTCAACCTCGAGTTGAGGGGGAGTGTGGAGAATAAAGTGCCATATGGCACTGCCACGTGGCGTGTTTGCAGCAGTGTGTAAATCCACCTAAGGGGTGTCGGCCCTAAGAGTCTTTTGGTGTCTTGCTTAGAATCCAAGTTATTCTATTTTTAGTCAAGTTGTTATGGGGATTTACTCTTTTCTATTTTAGGAGTTTGATTAGATTTGTTTCTTATTTTTAGAATAAGGATCGACTCTCTATATATTGAGAGAATTTGTGTAATTTCTTTTGAGTTGAATACTATAATAATTTTCACATCTCTAGTTCTCAACTCCTCTCCTCTCTCTCACCGTCGACTCTCTCTCTCTCACTGTTCATGCATCTCAACAACCCACGCATGGACTATTCATGTGTGTCAACATGCCAAGGTGGCTCCAGACTAGCACCAACCTCCACAGTGATGATATGATTATAGTACAAGCTTTTCAAAACTCACCGGTAATATTTAATTATTATCAGTGATATTTTACTCATAACTAATATATTATTGATGATATTGAATTCATAATTAAGATATCATTAGTTTAATTTATTTCATAATTAAATATCATCAATGCAATTTAGTTGACAAAGAAGACATGTAAACTTTTGCCATCTAGGTTCAATCTAGTATCTACTTTAATTCATGCATCAACTATAGTAATAGCTAGAATTTTTGTGATTGTAAGGTGTTCTCCTATAATAGAATACTCACCCACAACTTTAATTGTTATCACTTTTGTAGGATTCTTGATGTCATTCCTTGTGGCAACCAACGAATGTTACGTAATGATCTAAAGACGACCATAACTTATTCAACCTGTGCATAAATTTTTGTGTTAACATACATTTATGCAACATGATATACAACTTATAATAGGTGAATATACGAGATATAACTTCCAGGTCTAACTTTTGTCTGGTTGGTTAATGGCTAAATTTAATTTTGATGGGAAAATTTACTACCATAAATGAACTTATGGAAGAATTATGTGAGCTTTTAGATTCGATATTGCTTTCTAAGAAAAGACAATTATTCAACGGATGGACTAATTACTGGACATTGCGAGTCATTTGACAATAACTCTATGATGGGGGTAAACAAATGTGCAAAGGCATCGGAGTGCTCTAGGCTAAGCCCAACTATTTCAGGGAAAAAAAAAAAAGAGAGCACTCTACCCTAGGAAGAGGTTGAATGCAATTCAATCCATGCACTCTAGTTTTAAAGAAACCCGGAAGGGAAAATACAAATTAAGGAATGCCTAGTCAAAAGATTTATTACCAACAGAAAGGACGTCCTAGCATCATAATATCAATTGAAACGAGAAACAATGATCGGGGGAATGAATATATATATATATATATATATATATATATATATATAAAAGAAGAAGAAGAAGAAGATTCACTCATGCACGTATGCACTGCATGCGGCTCAACTTCTGGTACAGCTTCTTCATCGATCGATATCGATCAGGCGGAATTAAAGAAATTGTCAATTTCTATAGGCCGTATGCATACACGATCGATCCTCATCGATCGGTGGTGGGCAGGTCGACGTCGATCACCAGGGAGTCTCCCGGGAGCGCGATCGACAGTCTACAGAGAGGGCAACTCGTGCGGATGGGAGAGCCATTTGTCGATGCAGTCCTTGTGAAAGTGGTGCCTGCACCTGGGCATAATTCTTGCGACCTGCCCGTCTTCGAACTCGCTCAGGCATATGGCACAGCACCCATCCGCACTAGCACTACCGTCGCCGGTTTCTTCTTGCGGGCCGAAGAGGTTGTTTGCGCCGGCTGAGCAGACCATAGTCGGGAGGGAGCTAATGGCCTCCGGACGAAGACCCATCAATATCGTCAACACGACCCCTCTCCTCGTGTTCCGAGGGTCATCATCATCGTCAGTGGAGTCGTCCGGTTGCCGCTCTAAGCAATTCAGGATTAACTGGAGCACGGGCAGGGACAGTAAGAGAACGATTGCTGCGAATGAAAGAGAACCCCATATGGACACCGGCATTGCTATGTGGAGATGGCGATACCACCCCATCCCCATCGTGATCCTCGAGATATACTATGTTACTAGTAGAAGATCGATCTATATCCCCAGTTCTTTGTTGTTACACCAATTAATTAATGGCTTTCTGCTTAATTTATAGGAGGGGAGGGGGCGGCGGGCGGGGCAGCTCTGCCACGCGAATGGAGATAGCATTAGGAATATGCGACGCGCGAATATGAATAGGAATAGGAATGCGACGCGAATGTGAGTGGGGAAGTGTACGTGGGATTCGTAAGGTTCCCCACCGCTGGTTTAATAAATCGGATTGGAACTTCTGCCTCGAGAAGTTGTCCTCATCGTATTAGGAATTAAACCAGGATTGCGTTGATTATGTTTTAAGTGCGTTGGTTGCGGTGTACTAACTCAAATTAATCTAATAACAGTTTCTATTCTGAAAGTCCAGCGCGACAAGGAAGATAACAAATTCTTGTTATAGAAGGTTCTAAATTGGAAAAAGAAACAAGAATACAAAATCACGAACTACTTAAGATTGGGTACATCAAGAGCAAGATTTTAAGTGCTGATATCAACATTGTGCCAATAAATTTTCGAATGTGAGTATTAAAAGTATGTCGAGGACACATCGTAAAAATACTTGTATATCGACGTTGGATTATTGATATCCCAAAAATTCTTTGTATTGAGGGCACGTCGATGTATGTTGAAAAATCCATTATTGCTAGTTTTGAAAGTCTAATTGTATTCATCAATGAGATTTGTTAGAGGTTTTTAATCTTATATTGGAAGTGGACAAATCTCTTATTGGGTGTAAAAGGCTTTAGACTCTCATGGATTATATATGTAGCAAAGAGTGAGAGGTAAGATTAGAGACCATACAACCGCATGTGCACACCCCACCTCGACTTTTACCAGGGTGAGAATCAATTTGGAAGTTAGACTCTTTTGCTATGGATTTTTAATCTCATTAGTTTTTCCTGATTGATCGATCAAAAGGTAAAATTAGTTAATCAATTATTTTGATTGATTAATCTGGCAAATTCGGTTGATCAATTAGTTTAATCAACTAATAAGTCAAATTTGATCGATCAAATGATTTCAGCGATTAATAAGATTAAATTGATTGATCAATTTTGTATTTCTTGATGAGTCTGGCTAGCCAAAACCAATGATTTATAAGCAAGAAAGTATAGGGCTTTGTTGCCTACTCTTCGATTTGAGAGTTAAGTAACCTAAGTAGTCCAAATTTCACACATTAAAATTGAACTTCAGGTATCTAAAATCGTGAAAGCACATATATCATTATGATCAGATTTATTTCCTTCTTACCACGGGGATCTTTGTGGGGCAGTTCTTGAAAGGATGAATGATAAGCTACTCACTTAGAAAAATGAATTAGAGAATAAAAAAAAGAAAAGAAAAAATGAAAAGTTGGGAAATCTCAAGTAAATAAACTCCTCATTACAAATGAGTGCCATTCCACCAAATAAAAGTATCTCATTACAAATGGATGCTACCCTTTCAATAATTGACACTTCACTACATATGGGTGTCCAGTTCATACCAAAGATAGAGAAAAAGAAAAAAAAAATAGAAAAGGAAAAAAATACGAAGAAAAGAAAAAAAAATTAGGAAAAGAGACCTAGGGTCCAGTTGGGGAAATATACACCAATGGGTGTTGACCTCGGGATAAAAATAAGTGAGGAGAAAGCTACTAATTTTGAGTAAGGCCAAACCAAAGGTGAAAATTGGGTTGACTGGGATTGAATTTCGATGCCTTGAGATCTAAATTTTTGCAATATTGGATGCCTGTAGGTCGGATCTATTATACATGCACGAATGCTTTAAACTCATAGCTATCAAATCCTAAGTGGACAGTGAAGCCTAAAAAATTTGACTTCAAAAACTAGAGGTTAAAGCTTAAAAGAGACGGAAAGACTTAGCCAACTAAGTCTAGATGTCCACTCTTGACGTTGTAGGCCTATTGGAATATGAGCCCTAACTTTTTCTCTAAAGCTTGGTTGATAATAATTATTTGGTTAATCTGCAAAACTTTAGTTGGAGACAAAGTATTCATATAATTTTTACTAGAAACTAACAAAGTTTAAGCATGGAGGTATGATTACGAAGCAATCATAGGTCTTAATTAACCTAAATAATTTTAGAAATCTAGTTAATCTGTACATATTTTGTTCATAATTAGCATATCATGCATTGTATCATTTTATATAACTGTACATAAAATAATGATAGATTACTCTTCTATTTAAAATGCTATTCATGGTTACAAGTAATAAGAAATCAGGTGATGATTGGGGCCTAGAGCCCGCACTTGTGCATTTCAAGTTTCGCCATTCATCGCCGTTGCCACCATCTTCCCCGACCACGTTCGTCGTGCTCTGATCAGGCCTGACCTCAATTCCACCTCCAGCGTTGCGGCTCAGCTCTAGGACCCTTCCTAGGTCCTCAATCGAAGACTTCAACGTCAGCAGTTGCTCCAATTGGCGAAGCATCATCTCCAACTGTGTGCGAGTGAAGGGAGCAGGAAGGATAGTCCCACATTGTGTGGGGAAAAATCTTGACACTGCATAAAAGGCAAAAGTGAATCCATCTCATCGCCCAAGAACACCGGGGGTCGGGTCCCTACTTTACTTGCTCGAGCATGCCTTGCTTTCGATCATGCCCACAGGTCTGACCACTATTTCCGACTCGATTACCTGCCTTACTCGACTATGTACCCAGTTATTTGAGAGAGAAGGAAGAGGATTTGTGAGAGGAAGGGGGAGGGTTTTGTTGCGTTACCCTTTGCCATGCCCTTGTGCTGAAGAGAGAGGCTCTCTATACTTAGCCTCTGAAGAGAAAGGCCTGTGCTTGTTCTTGTGTTTCGAAGGGAAGGCTTTAAAGAAGAAGAAGGGCTCTCTTAAGAGCCTTGCCCTTGTGTGTGCCTTCTGTGAGGCACTTTGCTTGTGCTCTGTTGATCTGTTAAGTCATTTGATACAGATAAGGTGACATTTGATTTAATATTGACACTGTTGGATTATTTAAGTACTAAGTTAACATTGATTATCTGATTGAAGGTACTATTGAATAATTTGAGTATGAGATATATGCTTAATTAAAGATGCATAATTGGTGATTTAAATCACCATTGTTTTTGTCTCTTTCTCTATTTTTTTTTGTCTCATAATCTTTTGAATATCATTATGACAAGTTATATTCATTGAATATCTATCTGATGATCAATTTATTATGCTAATTGATTCTGCATGAAGATTAATGCGGGAATTTCATATTTGCTCCTTGCGAATGACCTCGGACTTTACTTTTGGTTCTGAGTTTATAAATTTAAATCTTTTGCTGTGCAATTTAGGAGTGTAATACAATGAACGCACATATTAAATCTCATCTTTCCCCCCGCAACATTTTGGCACCGTTGCCGGGGTGCAACGTGCAATTCACCATTAGTATTATTTTTCTTGATTTTTATTTGAGCACTAACTTGTCCTATTTGCTTTGTTTGTGATTTGGCGAGGCATATCACGAAGAGATCTTCCGCGCATATCAACCACTCCTGGGGCAGGTAAACTCTCTCTTCTCCCCTAATCAATCTCCTAATCTATTGGAAGAGAAAAAAAGAAACAAATCAATTAGGAACCACCTACCTTATTTTCTTAGTAATTATCATTTAAAGGCAAGTTTCCTAATTTGCGAATTCAAATCAATATCTGATTGAAGATAAGATGATTCTGTTTAGAGATCCCTACCCTGATTCCTGTACCTGCTAGGGATTTACACTTAATTTTTTATCATTTTAGACTACGCACTTCTTGTTTGAAGTCTAAGGTATATATTTTGAGATCAAATTGGACTTGGAATAGAGCCAATTAGGGTTTGTACTCTAGGGTTCTGAAGTGTTAGTTTGGAATTGCCTAAATTAAAGGAAATTAACCCTCTTGCATTTGTGTGCTACCTAAACCCTTACTTGAAAAGATCTAATCAGAAGAACCCTAAAATTAGGCTCTAAATTCACTTAAATGTTAAAATTGTGGACCTAATAACCTAAGAGTCAATTCAGGGTGATCTTTAGCTCTTGACCCCTATTTCATTATTTATCTTTTAGGGTAGGTCAGGTGAAGTTGATCTACTTTATAGGCCAATCAACCTTCAAATTAGGTCACAAATTGAATCAAATTCTAATCAAGTGAAATCCAAGGCTCAAACTAGGCTAAAATTGGTAGGCTTAAGGTCTCAATTCATACATTCCGGTCTACTTGGTTTCTCAGTGACAAGGAAGGTCGAGTGGGGGAAATCCTGTAACCCGTGGGGACGGTCTATCGTGTAGGGGTCTTTGCAGGGGTCTCCCTTCCTGGTTGCCCAAGTACTTCTTAGGTGTGTGGATTTCTAATTCAGAGGTATCATCTGCCTCGAAACAAGCTTTAGTCATCCAAAAATCTTTGGGTACCTTGATTGGGTCCAATTCACATCCAATCCCTCATTTGTTCTTTAGAGCACATACACAGGAACGATCCCTAGGTTGTTGACATAGAGGCCTTCATTAGAATTGATCACCTGTGGGATTTTTGATATGATCAAATCACTTCAATTTGAACTTGCATTTAATTCTACATCTTGATCCATCACTTGATTTGAAAATGCAACCTGACAATTTAGGAAAAATGTTTAGGAAACTTGAATCCCAAATGACCATGAAAGAGAAAATGATTGAGGTTGCCCTTAAACATTATGAGAATTATGACACAACCTCAAATCCACTTAGCAAGATTCAGGTTAATGTATCGACAACAGGAACCTTCATTACAAATTGTGTCCAACTGATATTGACACAAATGACAAATGGTTCAACTTGGGATATTCTCATGATATGATACATTGAAATAGAAAGATTGCATAATTTTAAGTATCTTCAATGCTTGACAAATCCATGACTTTGGGAAAAGCACCAAGATGACCTTGAGAAATGGGAGAACTTGATAACTATGTTGAAACAGGTCATCAACCAAAATTACCTATATCAACAGTCAGAAATTGATGAGAAGAATGCTGAAAATCAAAATGATCTCCCAAATCCCGAGTTTGAAAATCAAGGTTGTTATAAACCCCCAACCCAAATAGAATCTGATCCAAATTATGTGTAGAATGACACACCTAATCTTGACATGGGTTGGGAGGATCCGATTGCAGATGTTCCTGATTCTGAACCAGCCTTAGAGAGCCTTGAAGCTGGTCCATCATGCCTTGATTTCCCAGACACCTATAGTAAACTTGAATCAAAACCTCTTGAGGATGTAATCCTCGAACCTTATCCTATTAAGGTAATCCTCGAGAGTGATTCTGACATCCCAATAGAACCTAGTCCAGATTCTAGTGACCCGATTCTTACCCTTGACCCAGAATCTAGATTCGAGCCTATTTGGGATAATCATGAGGCCCAATATGAAGAAAATCAGATTTTGGAACTAAACTATGATTCAGGGCCTATGTTTGATGATTACGCCTATCCAAACTTCTTAGAGATACAAATTAATTTTTCAAAAGTTACACCGATTTATGATATAGAAATAGAAGAGTTGGAAGAGTTGGGATTTGATTGGGTCTATCCTAGGAACCAAGAACTTGAGCCTATGCCTAGTAAGGACACCTCTTCGAGCTTAGAATTTGAGATTGGGTTAGATCTAAGTCAGGTTGTTGATTCTACGCATCTTGATTAGTTCTATGATGGAAATCCCGATCTGGAGTCAGGTTCAGAAACTAATCTTCACAAATTCGCCGATGATTTCGAACCATACTCTAATTTCGAAGAACCTTTGTTTCCTGACGATTACGAACCGATTTACGACCTTAGCTTCCATGATATGTTCTTTAACCCTGATGCTGAGGCCAATGATTTGGACCTCAAAGAAGCCACACCTTCTAATATACATACAGAGCCTTCCAAAATCTGATCCCAACCCCGACCCGCCACTGGAATCAACTTCTACTCTGATTCACCTCTTTCTGATCTAATTGCATGTGATTCATGTCCATCTTTTGATTGGGTTTTTGACGTTGATTAGACCGTCAATCACTTTTTATCCTTCTTTGATCTCACATGTAGGGTTCCTACATCCTCTACCGCTCCATTTTCTTTTGAGGATCCCTACTCTAATCAGGCTAAACCGATTCAGCCAAACTTGTAATCTGCATTTCCATATCTCTTTGAGCCTCAAAGTATCTGGTGGGCTCTGTATCTATTGATTCGCATCCATCAACCCACCAGACTGATTGGGTTTGGGCTGCATCATTAGCTTGTCGATCTGAACAAGAACCTGGTTGGACTAACTAGGCTATTGATCAAGGTGCTTGTTTTATAAAACTCTTCTGATTTGACCACCCCTTCTCCTTGACCACATTCTACTCGGTTGAAGGCATTGAATTTAGCTCTTAACGGGAGGCAACCTGTTATTCTGAAAACCTGAGACCCTTCTGATCATCCTTTTGAGTACACTCCTACTACACTTTTAAGTTCAACTTTAGAATAGCTGACTCCACCTTTGGTACTTGTATCAAAGCTTGAATTCATCCTCAACAGTGATCCCGACCCATTCACCCACCCTTTAACCTTATTATAAACCTTGAACCAAATCGAATTTGTACTTTCCTAGTTGACAATGAGGACAATGCAAAACTTAGGCATGGGGGGTTCTTACAAAAAAATACATATTCAAAAATGATAAAAAATAAAAAAAATGAAAAAAGAAAAAAAAAGATTTGGAGAAAGGGGACAAAATTTTATGAATTAAATTGCAAATCTTTCTTGAGGAGGAAAAGAGGAGAAAATGCAAATGTCAAAAAGGAGCAAAAATAAAAAATAGAAGTGATAGTCATAGCAAATAATTATGGAATCTACTTAAGTTCTAGACCTAATCAAAAGAAAAATTAAGTCTTGAAATAAAAGAGACAAGCAGATTAGTATGAATGCTGATTTTAGGCCTCTTGAGCTTATTTTAAGGCTTAAACATTCACGTATTCGTTAAGATCTGGACTAGTCTTCAAGAGGTTGAGGAAAGTGCGAAGCTGATGTAGTAGGTCTAAGGCTTAGGGATTATTCGGCCCCATTGCCTGTCCTTTGGTTTGCAGGACTTGGTAACCTAAGCACCCAAAAATCACACACTAAGTCTGGTTCAGTGTGGTTAATAAAGAAAAACCTGCCAAAAATGTTCTATTCTGAAAAGCCATCTAGAAGATCTAGCTCAGGAATGACTCGACAACACAAGTTGATTAGAAGAGTTCTGTAACGAACGCGTGCCCCAGACGTCTTTAAAGACGTCTGGGAGGTGGCCCAGACGTCGGACCAGACGTCTGGGATCACATCCAGACGTCTGACCAGACGTCTGGGATCGTTTCCAGACATCTTGAAATCCGTTTACTTTGACACGCGCGGGTCGTTTGCGCGCCTGAGCACGCAGACCGGATATTCGCTTATTCCCTCTTTCTCTGCGGCTGCAGACACCTGCCGCGTCCTCTCTCTCCTCCTCGCGCGGCCTTAAAAGGCCACGCGCTCCCTCCCGTCGTCTCCACCGTCTCCTCCCTCTTCTCCTTCAGCCAGTGAGCGTGAGCGCAAGCGCGAGGGCGGCAGCGGCGGCCGCAGTGAGCGTGGAGGAGGTGCGGCGTGCGAGAGTAGAGCTCTGCCGTGAGGGCGAGCTCGCCGGGGCAGCTAGGGCCGACCGGCGGAGGGCGCGGGGGGGGGGGGGGGGCGGAGTGACGCGGAGGGGGGACTGCTGCGGTCTGAGCAGCAGGCACGCGAGGTGCGACGCGGGCGGCGTCGCGAGCGGAGGCCGGGTGGGTTGATAGCCAGACGGCGAGGGCGATGTATGGAAGATCTTCCAGACGTCTGAAAAGTGAGTTTTCCGTATTCTTCTTCCTTCCTGTCGACTGATCGTACGGAGGGAGGGAGATGGGTGTGCGCAGGCTCGGTGATTCGCCATCCAACGCGAATCAGACGTCTGGCTGTTGTACCAGACGGCGAGAGCGACCTCCAGACATCCGGGGTGACCATCGGACGTCTGGGAGCTAGGCCAGACATCCCCGCAGACTTCTGGACGTCTGGGAAACCACGCTGAATAGGTAATTCTCTGATCCACTTTTTAAGACGTCTGGAAGAAGTTGCAGACGTCTGATTTTGCACAGTGTCGTCGTTTTCGACCCGTTTAGGGCCCGTTCGGGTTCCGTTTTCCGCTATTCGAGTTGCGTTCTTTTCAGAATTAATTCCTCTACCCGTCTACAGTAGCTATACACTATTTTGAGACACTCCTTGTGTTTGATCCTTGTGATAGGACCTCCTTCAGTTGCAGTCTTAAGAGTCGCAGAAGCACGCGGGATTTCCGATCACGCCCCCATTACTCCCGTTGTACTTGGTAGAGTGGCTTTAAGTTATTAATAAAATCTGTTAAATTATGGAACCATAAATAGAACCTAGGACATTGCATGAATCCTAGGAATGAGAAATAGATGGAATGATAGCTTCTAGGTGTTGCATGAATCCTAGGGCTGGAAAACTAGATTGTATGATAGATCCTAGGATATGGCATGAATCCTAGGATGGGAAAAACTAGTGGAATGTATAATACTGCAGTCTTGGAAAATGGAAAGAGATATAAAGCTGCCTGTAATTTGAATTAACAGCTGCCTGTTGTAAATAAATAACGTGGTTGAGAACATGGATTGTAAGAATGTGAAACTGGAAAGTGAAACCTGGATGTTTGAGTAAAAAGGATGGAACCCTACGGGGAAGTAGGAGTAGAACTCCTGGAAAGTGAATGGAATAGTATTGGGGAAGTGAGCTGGCCCTTGAGTACAGAGTACCAAGGAGAGCGACTGTCCCCCTTTTTAGTGCAGAGCGGAGCCAGCCGCCCCAGGGACCCGGGGTTAGGACTGGCCACTCTGTACCGACTTGCTGGCCCTCGTGTACGTAGTACCGAGGAGAGCTACTAGTGTAGGGAGGTACTAGCTACCCCACGGGCCCCGGGGTTCTGCTAGCCTCCCACACCGACTTGTTAGGCCCGCTGGGGCAAACCAGGGTAGTCAGGCGAGGGTGCGCAGACTGTGGAGGGGAAAGGGCCTGGTTTGGTTACTGTGGATGGGTTGGACCCCTGTTACTGAGAGGGCTCTGCCCTGGACTGGTTCCGTGCTGTGCTTTGGGCGCACCCGTTAACGGAAATGACTGACTGCGTGCCAGTACGGGTTAGCTACCTGTGCGTTTATCGCGCGTGCCGTAGTCACCGTTACATCTGTCAGCGACCTTGGGGTGGTTGACTGAGGGTAGGATCACCACGGGGGACTCTCCCGGCCAGGAGAGCACCACGTGCTACTTCTACTTTTTGGAAAAGACTGCAATCAAGATCGTTCCCACAAGGAACATTCGAGATCAAGAAAAAGATCTGAGGAATAAATGAAATAGTGAGACAATTGAAAGATGTGAATAAAGAAAGTAATCGAATATAACAGCTACTGTACACTCTACTGTTGTCTTTAGTTTAGTTGCCACTCTACTCAGCGTTTTGCTGACGTGTTACACTCGTTACCTTTTTCATGACCAGGTGTTGAGCAGCCAGGGTCAGCAGCTGCAGGGGACGCTGGGCCGAGTAGGGTCCAGTAGAGTTACCACTATCTCTTGTACCTCTTTTTGTTACGTTGTAGTGAGTAGTTCTTGTTTCCGCTGTACTTTCTTACCTACAGTTCAAATTATATTATGAATGTTGTTCTACTATTGTGGTGGTACATACTGTGATAGTTTCTTTCCTTACTGCTGTACTTTCTTACTGTTAGTTATATTCATACTGAATGTGGTTTATTTTACTGCTCTTTTGGTTACTTCCTCGTTGGACGACTAGGTCTTGGGATTAGTTAAGTCGGTCCGGTTCTCGTGTCTCGTAGGGACTCGGGAACCGGGTCGTTACAAGATGGTATTAGAGCAAGGTCGTCCCGAGAAGTGAATCAACTGACTGGAAAATAACCAATTCACATGTTTATAGCTAGAGTAGCCACCACAACATATCTCTTGACATGAGCTCTTAGAATTTTCGTTAGGTACCGTCTGTTTTGACGTTTCCGTTTTGTTTCGCGTCTCCTTGCAGGAGATGCCTCGTCGCGGGACTGGCGAGACTGGCCGCGGGCGCGGCCGAGGGCGAGGTCAGCGAGGTGGACGTGCTGTTGTTGACGTCTCGGCGGACCAGCCACCACTCCCGGGCATCCAGGCCCAGGACCTCGCCAAACTGATACGAGATATTGTACGAGAGGAGCTCCACCCATCGCCCTGAGCACCTCCTCCTGGGGCTGCAGAGGGGAAGTCCTCTGTCGGACCACACGACGGACACGGCGCTAGACACGATGGAGGGGATGGGTCGTTGCCGCCCCCACCTTCCTCCAACACTTCTGTACACGAGGCACCTTCGCCTGGAGGTGCACCAGCACCTCCCCTACAGCGCCACTTCGAGCTTTTCGAACAGTTCCGGAAGCTGAAGCCCCCCTCCTTCAAGGGGGATGAGGACCCGACCGAGGTAGAGGACTGGCTTGAGCAGCTGGAGAAGATCTTCGACACCCTTCGCCCCCCGGTGGAGTGTCGCATGGCCTTTGCCACGTACCAGTTGGAGAGTGTGGCACACCGGTGGTGGAGGGCGGTCCGGGGACAGGAGAGGGATGAGCAGATGTGGGACCAGTTCGTCACCCTCTTCTGCGAGCAGTACTTTCCCCAGACGTGGCGGGACCAGAGGAGGCGGGAGTTCCACACTCTCCGCCAAGGGACGATGACTGTGAGCGCGTACTGCACGCGTTTCTTGGAGCTGTCCCGCTTTGCAGCGACAGCGGTAGCCACTGAGGAGGAGCGCCTTTGGAGGTTCACCGAGGGGCTCCAACCTGCGATCCGGGGGTATGTCAAACCCCTGAAGCTGCCTACGGTTTCGAGGGTGGTAGAGGCAACTATGACTTACGAGCAGACCAACCCGTCCGCGCGAGACACCGACAGCGGGCGGAAGAGGCCCTTTCAGCCAGACTTCTCACAGGGCCGGTGAGAACGGAGACACGTGGCGTCCGCAGGAGAGCCGTCACGTTGTGCAGGGCCATCAGTGGCCTTTGGGGGCCCTTGACAGGGGCCAGTCGCCAGCACCGGACCCCCGCTTAGTCGACAGTAGGAACCCACTGAGGGCGGGAGTCGGGTTCCCCTCTGCTACCAGTGTGGCCAGTCGGGCCACATCAGGAGGGACTTCCCATCTAGGGCAGGAGGTCAGCAGATACTCCCCGCGCAGAGCACTGGAGGGCACGCAGGAGGCCGTGGTTCCCAGGCGCGAAGAGGAGGACAGCAGTCGCGAGGAGGGTACCGGCCAGCACCTACCCGTCCGACGTAGAGTGTGGCTGCTTCGTCCGCACCTAGAGCTGAAGGGAGTATCAACGCCTTGACACACAGGGACGCCAGAGCTTCGGGATCGGTGGTAGCAGGTATGGTTTCAGTTTCCGGCAGACTCGTTTACATGCTTTTCGATTCCGGCGCTACGCACTCGTTTTTCGCAGCCAGTTTCGCAGTTAGTTTGGACCAGGATTATACACTGTTAGAGAATCCGTTCGTAATCAGAGGTCCGAGTGGTCAGCTGTTTGTAGCTGAGGAGGTGTACATGGATTGCGAGGTCAGTGTTGGGGGACATAGCCTGCCAGCTGACCTGATTATGATACAGATGGAGGACTTTGGAGTGATTCTGGGGATGGATTGGCTGTCCGCTTACCACGCCTTGGTGGACTGTTTTGAGAGGAAGATCGCCTTCTCCGTTCCGGAGTTGCCTTCTTTCGAGTTTCACGGACAGCCAGTGGACGGAGGTTTCAGGTGCATTTCGGCACTTCGGGTGGCAAGACTTTTGAGCCAGGGGTGTGAGGGCTTCCTAGCTTGTGTGGTGGCAGAGCCCAGCCCTGTGGCAGACTTCCAGAGCATCCCGGTGGTCAGAGAGTACCCTGACGTGTTTCCAGACGAGTTACCAGGACTACCGCCCGAGCGTGAGATCGAGTTTGAGATCTCACTAGTACCAGGGACCAGCCCCATCTCCACCGTGCCATACAGGATGGCACCGCTTGAGCTGCGAGAGCTCAAGTCTCAGTTGCAGGACCTTCTGGAGAAAGGTTTCGTGAGGCCCAGTGCGTCTCCCTGGGGAGCCCCGGTACTATTTGTGAAGAAGAAGGATGGGACCCTACGTCTTTGTGTGGACTACCGACAGCTGAACAGGGTCACCATCAAGAACAGATATCCGCTGCCGAGGATCGACGATTTGTTTGACCAGTTGCGGGGTGCCATGGTGTTTTCCAAGATAGACTTGATGTCTGGATACCACCAGTTGAGGATCAGGGAGACCGACGTCTCCAAGACAGCTTTCCGCACCCGGTACGGACACTACGAGTTTTTGGTCATGCCGTTTGGGCTGACCAATGCCCCCACTGCTTTCATGGACCTGATGAACCAGGTATTTAGACCGTACTTGACCAGTTCGTGGTGGTTTTCATAGATGATGTACTCATCTATTCTAGAGATCGGACGTAGCACGGACAGCACTTGCGGATGGTTTTGGACACTTTGAGGTGACGTAGGCTGTACGCCAAATACAGCAAGTGCGAGTTCTGGTTGAGGGAGGTGACCTTCTTGGGTCATGTGATCTCTGGAGACGGCCTGGCGGTGGACCCAGCCAAGGTCGAGGCAGTGCTCAGGTGGGAGAGACTGCGTTCAGTCACTGAGATCCGCAGTTTCCTGGGACTAGCTGGCTACTACAGACGGTTCATCAGAGGATTTTCGCAGATTGCGCGTCCTATGACACAGTTGACCCGGAAGGACGTGCCTTTCGCTTGGACAGATGCCTGTGAGGTGTGTTTTCTGGAGCTGAAGGAGAGGTTGACCTCGGCTCCCGTGCTCACCATTCCTGATAGTAGTGGCGGGTTCGTTGTGTACACGGACGCTTCCTTGCAGGGGTTAGGAGGTGTGCTCATGCAGAGGGGTCACGTTGTCGCTTACGCTTCGCAGCAACTAAAGCTCCATGAGCATACTTACCCTACCCACGACCTAGAGTTGGCAGCTGTTGTCTTCGCGCTGAAGACCTGGAGGCACTACTTGTACGGTGAGACCTTCGAGATTTTTACAGATCACAAGAGCCTCAGGTATCTTTTTGACCAGAAGGAGCTCAACATGAGACAGAGACGTTGGTTGGAGCTCCTGAAGGACTACGACTGCAGCATCTCCTACCACCCGGGAAAGGCCAATGTGGTGGCTGACGCCTTGAGCCGTAAGGCGCCCGCATGCTTGGCCAGTCTACAGTTACAGAGTTGGAGCCTTTTGGAGGAGGTGGGCAGTTGGCGACCTCTAGAGTTACGAGGGTACTGTGGGGCAGTGACAGTGACACGGCAGACTAGGCCAGAGAAGATGGACCGCATCATCACAGGACAGATGGCCGATCCGTACTTGCAGTCTTTGTGCGACAGAGTACTGTCAGGAGATCCAGGGGACTTCTCTTTCACAGACCAGGTGCTACGCTTGAGGGGACGGTTGTGCGTTCCCAAAGACGAGGAGCTGTTGAGAGAGCTCCTGACTGAGGCACACGGTTCCAGATTCACCATACATCCCGGAAACACGAAAATGTACCACGACTTGAGACGCGAGTTTTGGTGGAGACAGATGAAGCGGGATGTCGGCGAGTTCGTGCAGTAGTGCTTAGTGTGCCAGCAGGTGAAAGCCGAGCATCAGAGGCCTGCAGGGCCGCTCCAGCCGCTTCCAGTGCCAGAGTGGAAGTGGGAGAGCATCACCATGGACTTGGTGGTGGGCTTACCTATTACCCAGCGGGGACATGACGCAGTATGGGTAATAGTGGATAGACTGACTAAGACGGCGCGATTCTTGCCGATCCAAGTCACTTTGGGACCAGCACAATTGGCAAAGAGGTATATCCGTGATCTGGTACGACTACACGGAGTTCCGCGGGAAATCGTATCCGACTGGGATACCCGCTTTACGTCCCAGTTTTGGGCTGAGTTTCAGCAGGCCTTGGGGACGAGGTTGAGGTTTAGCACGGCTTACCACCCCCAGACGGACGGACAGTCTGAGCGCACGATACAGACACTTGAGGACCTTTTGCGTGCCTGTGTACTGGACTGGAGGGGCTCTTGGGAGGAGCACCTGGCCCTGGCAGAATTTGCATACAACAACAGTTATCACTCGAGCATCGGCATGGCTCCCTACGAGGCTCTGTACGGACGGAAGTGTACGGCACCCTTGAGTTGGGTTGAGGTGGGGACCAAGTGGGAGGTTGGCCCCAGGTTGATCCGGCAGAGTCAGGAGGTAGTTGAGCAGATCCACAGACGACTCCACACTATCAGGAGCAGACAGAAGAGCTACGCGGATCGGAGATGCAGAGAGGTGCAGTTTGAGGTTGGGGACCACGTCTTCCTTCGTGTTTCGCCCATGAAGGGCTTACAGCGGTTTGGGGTGAGAGGGAAGCTCGCGCCGAGGTTCGTGGGGTCCTTTGAGGTCCTGGAGCGGGTTGGACCCGTTGCTTACAGACTTGCCCTTCCCCCGCAGCTTTCTGGTGTGCACGACGTATTCCACGTGTCCAACCTCAGGAAGTACGTAGCCGATTCCAGTCACGTACTGAGTCACGAGAGCGTCGAGGTGAGCAACGACCTGACCTACCCCGAGCGGCCAGTGCAGATTCTAGACCGAGCCGTCCGCAGTTTGAGACGAAAGCAAGTACCCCTGGTAAAGGTTTTGTGGAGGAGCCAGCGGTACGAGGAGGCTACCTGGGAGCCTGAGGCGGCAATGTGGGAGCGGTACCCGAAGCTTTTCGCGGGTACGTCTTTTCGGACTGGCTTCGGTCCTCTTTGAGTTTGTTATGGTTATTTGGACGTCTTTTCCCGTACCCTAGTTGGCGTAAGTTTCGGGGACGAAACTTCCTTTGAGTTTGTTATATTGTAACGAACGTGTGCCCTAGACGTCTTTTAAGATGTCTGGGAGGTGGCCCAGATGTCGGACCAGACGTCTGGGATCACATCCAGACGTTTGGGATCGTTTCCAGACGTCTTGAAATCCGTTAACTTCGACACGCGCGGGTCGCCTGAGCTCGCAGACTGGATATTCGCTTATTCCCTCTTTCTCTGCGGCTGCATACACCTGCCGCGTCCTCTCTCTCCTCCTCGCGCGGCCTTAAAAGGCCACGCGCTCCCTCCCGTCGTCTCCACCGTCTCCTCCCTCTTCTCCTTCAGCCAGTGAGCGTGAGCACGAGCGCGAGGGCGGCAGCGGCGGCCGCAGTGAGCGCGGAGGAGGTGCGGCGTGCGAGAGCGGAGCTCTGCCGTGAGGGCGAGCTCGCTAGGGCTGCTAGGGCCGGCCGGCGGAGAGTGCGGGGGGGGCGCAGAGTGACGCAGAGGGGGGACTGCTGCGGTCTGAGCAGCAGGCGCGCGAGGTGCGACGCGGGCGGCGTCGCGAGCGGAGGCCGGGTGGCGCCCTGATTCTGGAAAAATTTCCAGAATCAGATGTCTGGGTTGATAGCCAGACGGCGAGGGCGACGTATGGAAGATCTTCCAGACGTCTGAAAAGTGAGTTTTCCGTCTTCTTCTTCCTTCCTGTCGACTGACCATACGGAGGGAGGGAGATGGGTGTGCGCAGGCTCGGTGATTCGCCATCCAACGCGAATCAGACGTCTGGCTGTTGTACCGGACGGCGGGAGCGACCTCCAGACGTCCGGGGTGACCATCAGACGTCTGGGAGCTAGGCCAGACGTCCCCGCAGACTTCTGGATGTCTGGGAAACCACGCTGAACAGGTAATTCTCTGATCCACTTTTTAAGACGTCTGGAAGAAGTTCCAGACGTCTGATTTTGCACAGTGTCGTCGTTTTCGACCCGTTTAGGGCCCGTTCGGGTTTCGTTTTCCGTGATTCGAGTTGCGTTCCTTTTAGAATTAATTCCTCTACCCGTCTACAGTAGCTATACACTATTTTGAGACACTCCTTGTGTTTGATCCTTGTGATAGGACCTCCTTCAGTTGCAGTCTTGGGAGTCGCAGAGGCACGTGGGATTTCCGATCACGCCCCCATTACTCCCGTTGTACTTGGTAGAGTGGCTTTAAGTTATTAATAAAATCTGTTAAATTATGGAACCATAAATAGAACCTAGGACATTGCATGAATCCTAGGAATGAGAAATAAATGGAATGATAGCTTCTAGGTGTTGCATGAATCCTAGGGCTGGAAAACTAGATTGTATGATAGATCCTAGGATATGGCATGAATCCTAGGATGGGAAAAACTAGTGGAATGTATAATAATGCAGTCTTGGAAAATGGAAAGAGATATAAAGCTGCCTGTAATTTGAATTAATAGCTGCCTGTTGTGAATAAATAACGTGGTTGAGAACATGGATTGTAAGAATGTGAAACTGGAAAGTGAAACCTGGATGTTTGAGTAAAAAGGATGGAACCCTACGGGGAAGTAGGAGTAGAACTCCTGGAAAGTGAATGGAATAGTATTGGGGAAGTGAGCTGGCCCTTGAGTACGGAGTACCAAGGAGAGCGACTGTCCTCCTGTTTAGTGCAGAGCGGAGCCAGCCGCCCCAGGGACCCGGGGTTAGGACTGGCCACTCTGTACCGACTTGCTGGCCCTCGCGTACGTAGTACCGAGGAGAGCTACTAGTGTAGGGAGGTACTAGCTACCCCACGGGCCCCGGGGTTCTGCTAGCCTCCCACACCGACTTATTAGGCTCGCTGGGGCAAACCAGGGTAGTCAGGCGAGGGTGCGCGGACTGTGGAGGGGCAAGGCCCCGGTTTGGTTACTGTGGAGGGGTTGGACCCCTGTTACTGAGAGGGCTCTGCCCTGGACTGGTTCCATGCTGTGCTTTGGGCGCACCCGTTAACGGAAACGACTGATCGCGTGCCAGTACGGGTTAGCTACCTGTGCGTTTATCGCGCGTGCCGTTGTCACCGTTACGTCTGTCAGCGACCTTGGGGTGGTTGACTGAGGGTAGGATCACCACGGGGGACTCTCCCGACCAGGAGAGCACCACGTGCTACTTCTACTTTTTGGAAAAGACTGCAATCAAGATCGTTCCCACGAGGAACATTCGAGATCAAGAAAAAGATCTGAGGAATAAATGAAATAGTGAGACAATTGAAAGATGTGAATAAAGAAAGTAATCGAATATAACAGCTACTGTACACTCTACTGTTGTCTTTAGTTTAGTTGCCACTCTACTCAGCGTTTTGCTGACGTGTTACACTCGTTACCTTTTTCAGGACCAGGTGTTGAGCAGTCAGGGTCAGTGGCTGTAGGGGATGCTGGGCCGAGTAGGGTCCAGTAGAGTTACCACTATCTCTTGTACCTCTTTTTGTTACGTTGTAGTGAGTAGTTCTTGTTTCCGCTGTACTTTCTTAAATGCAGTTCAAATTATATTATGAATGTTGTTCTACTGTTGTGGTGGTACATACTGTGGTAGTTTCTTTCCTTACTGTTGTACTTTCTTACTGTTAGTTATATTCATGCTGAATGTGGTTTATTTTACTGCTCTTTTGGTTACTTCCTCATTGGATGACTAGGTCTTGGGATTAGTTGAGTCGGTCCGGTTCTCGTGTCTCGTAGGGACTCGGGAACCGGGTCGTTACAAGTTCCCAGCGCAGAGAGGTGAAAAATTTCCCTCGAAGATGCGTAATAACATATCATGTCCTCGGTGCTTGTCTCCTAGGATATCTAAATATCCTACCAAGGGCATGTAAGCACCTTATGCTGGTTCAGGTACCATGGGCAGGATTATCCTGAAATGTCAATTGCCAGGGCCTTAATGTTGCTACAGAATGCCATGGACGACACTATCCTGAAGTGTCGAAAGCCAGGGTTCCGGGGTTTTCCATGGGTGGTGCTATCCCGAAGCATCGAAAGCTGGAGACCCTTTAAGGATTGATGGTGGGGACGAGAAATCCAATATAGACCGTGCTTAGGGCCAATTCGAGGCTGGATTAGGGAAAAATAAAAAGAAAAGAGAGAAAACTCTCCAAATAACATCATATCATGAAACTAAAGTAACCACAGGATTTTTCAGGAGTTAATTTAAGGTCTAGTGAGCATTAAAGTCTAATAAGAGGGTCAATGCAGATAGAAACGAGTTTTCACGCATTTCTAGAACTAATATAGCTCCCAAATCCCTAATTTCAGAATCACTTGAATTACTGAGGTTTTGGTTAGAATAAAATTCATCTAAACCTTCTAAAATTTATAGAAAAATATTTCATGAGTTTGGTATCCTTAATTTGACCTTTGAAAGCTATTTTGACCTTAAATAGAGTCACAAGTAGAGTTCTACCCTAATTTGGGTTTCTACGCAAATTTTCTAGTCAAACTTGGTCAAAACTCAAATTTGACTTCACCATCAGATTCCTTGGATCCAAATTAGGTTTGTACCAAAACTTGGACCCAATCAGAGTCAATCTCGACCTAGTTTGCATCTAGTCCCTTAAAACTCTATTTCTCTCAACCATGCCCTCAGCTTTTAAATTATTTGTGATTAGCCCCCCAACTTTTCATCTTCTTCACCAAATGCCCCCTCCATCTTCATCTTCAGGGTTTCCTAATCAACCCATCATATCGACTGTAATCAAGAAAGAACATCACGAAATCATCACCAAATCCCTTCAATTTTGGAGGGATTGGTGTTCAGAAAGTGGGAACACATTTGAACCAAGTTGGGAATTCGATTTTGAAGCAAGGAAGCTCCAACAAAGCATGATTCTTCACGTTATAAACTTTCCTAATCAGCAAAATTTTCTCATGATTTTCCCAATTTGAGCTTGGCCAGGAGCTTTATAAAAGCTCTTGGAGCTTCTAACCTAGCTCTTTAGCTCGATTCAGGCCACAAATCTTCACAAATTCTCCCTCTCCGACCACCTCCGCCGCAGCTCCGGTGAGTCTTCTCCAACCTCCTTCTTCACCCACTGCCACACACCATAGGTAGTGGGAACGTCTTAATCTCCTTCCGCTCCACGACGGCCAAATCAGGAGTGTCTAGGACCTCTTCTTCCTTGCCGTTCTCTTACCGGAGGATTCATCATCTCAAGCACCAGCCAATCATAGTTGGCGCCTCCCTCACCCTTTCATCCAGTAATTTAGGTCCTAGCTTCTTCCTCTTCTTCTTCTTAATCTCCCTAACCTATTCCTTTCCTATTTCGACCGACAACTTGCCCTCGACCGCACCTTCTTCCTCTGCACTGGCTGAGCTCCAGCGAGCCTGCTCGCACTCCACAAGCCACCAAACACCATGCTACCACCTCCATAAGCTCCGCCATCCCTCGCTCAGCAAAACCCCTCAAGAAATTGAGGGGATTGGCTCATCAAATGCCCCACCTAACTCACCCACCACCGTTCACCTCCTCTGACTTCGCCAGACCACCACACACTACCACACACCACACGGACACCGCCACCGCCTTCTCCATCCTCCGGCGATGCTAATGGACCTACTGATTGGGGCCTAGATCCCGTACTTGTACGTTTTAGGTTTCGCCGTTCATCGACGTCGCTGCCATCTTCCACGACCATGTCCACCGTGCTCCGATCAGGCCTGACCTCAATTACACTTCCAACGCTGCGGCCCAGCTCCAGGACCCTTCCCAAGTTCTCAATCAAAGAGTTTAGTGCCAGCAATTACTCCAATTGGCGAAGCATCATCTCTAGTTGTTTTCGAGTGAAGGGAGCAAGAAGGATAGTCCCACATCATGTGGGACAAAATCCTGACAGTGCTTAAAAGGAAAAAGTGAATCCATCTTACCACCCAAGAACACCAGGGGTTGGGTCCTTGCTTCACTTGCCCGAGCATGCCTCTTCGTGATCACGGCTGTGGGTCTAGCCATTGTTCACTACCCGATTACCCGCCTTACCCGACTATGTACTTGGTTATCTGAGAGAGAAGGAAGAGGATTTGTGAGAGGAGAGGGGAGGGTTTTGCTATGTTACCCTTTGTCGTGCCCTTGTGCTGAAGAGAGAGGCTCTCTATACTTAGCCTCTGAAGAGAATGGCCTATGCTTGTTCTTGTGTTGCGAAGGGAAGGCTTTGAAGAAGAAGGGCTCTCTTAAGAGCCTTGCCCTTGTGTGTGCCTTCTGTGAGGCACTGTGCTTGTGCTCTGTTGATTTGTTAAGTCATCTGATTTAGATAAGGTGACATCACCACTACTACCACCATGTTTATGCAAAACCCATTCCCACACCTTGCACACATAATACACCAATGCACCAACCGAATCACCTACCTCATCACCGTCATCATTCTCCATTTAGATTAGGTTTTTCTCATCACTTCAATTAGGTTAGTTGCTTTTATTTTGAAAATAAAAAACACAAAATAAATCATAAAATAAAATAAAAAAATGGCTGCCACAACTCACGTTAATGACTCAAATATTTTTCTTAACTCACTCAGGAGCGTACACATAATTGAAACTGTGCGTAACGAGCAGTTCACGTTCACGTGCTATATTTTCCTTACGCACATGTTCGTTATTCGCGTTATGAACGCCACAGGTGAAGTTTTCATGAGAGGGGTTAAAATTAGGGTTTAGGTTTAGTTCTTAGGTTTAGATTAGGTTTGATTAGTCCTTAGGTTAAATTAATCACAAACAACGACTTCGAGAAGCAAAAAATTGAAATCAAATCGCAAACTCATTTGCCTTCCTGAGTTTGACTACGAGTCAAATTCAAAAAGTAAGTTTCGTTAAATTTTTGCTTAGATTTAGGCACAACTATAGTACGATGTATTTCTAAATTATTTCATGCTTAAAACTCACTTATAAAGGGGGAAGACATACGAGTGAAAGAGTAGATATCAGCAATTGAGGCGAGAGTGTGCTAGTGAGGCTAGGTAAGCTCGTGGAGAAGGCGCAGCATGGAAGGCACGACAGGGAGGTGGCGATGCAAGGAGAAGTAGAACAACACGAGGAGAGGAATGATTGTTGGGCGAACCACAACCCTAATAGTTCACTATTGGTGACGGTTATAAAAAAAACCATCGGTAATTTGTTTAAAATAATCTTTTGAACGTGTGGCTTCTCGAAAAATCTGACACTATCTGTGTTGGTAACTTAAAAA
Source organism: Thalassia testudinum (assembly GCA_037157565.1). Taxonomy (NCBI): domain Eukaryota; kingdom Viridiplantae; phylum Streptophyta; class Magnoliopsida; order Alismatales; family Hydrocharitaceae; genus Thalassia; species Thalassia testudinum. The sequence goes on from JAZHRO010000035.1 coordinate 16,568,680, forward strand.
TCGTTCTTGTATCTATTTAGTGACGATTTCTTAATCGTTGCCAATCATAGAAAATTTACCCTCTATGCTTTGTGTGGCGTGTTCTAATTTGAAATTGGAGACGGTACACTCAGTAATCGTTGCCTAATAAGTGAAATATTTTTCTTCACGTGCTTCCCCTAGGAACAATCCACAACGGTAATTTCTAAACCATCTCTACAAGATTAACGTTACAGTTATCTCAAAATTGCTAATTCTCAATGCTTCCCTACACAAATGCTCGCTTAATGGGGCTCCTAATTTTAGGTTTCATGATGATTTTAATTAAAACCGTCACCTAATGACATATTTCATGACGATTTCAAAGTTGTCACAAATAAAGCATCACAAAACATACCTTTTCTAGTAGTGCAAGTTTTTCCAAAAAATTTATCAAATGTTTATATGTGGATTTGTTTAAGATTCTAGACATGTTTTGTTTAACAATGCAATTTGAATGTGCCATCAATTTTGAGGCGAATTTTGTAACTTAATTGCATGAGTGTTGGAATCAATAAAACTTGATTCTAATCATTAGCTTAAGTCATAAAAGAGAGTTTTTGACTTAATCTACCTCATTACGGGATCAACCCTTACTTTCCCTATCTACTTTAGTTAGGAGAACTTAGGAATTTTTTAAATTGATCAAAATAATGACACTCAAAAGCAAAACCCATCACCCACCTGAGCACGATGCTTGCCTGGTTTTATATTCTCAGTTGGATAATGTTGTGGAGGTCATGGAGGGCTTTGGTATTGTGGCTTTCCAAGAACTCGCACAAGAGGATGTCTGGAAGTTGCTTTCTTGGGCTAAGGATAGATACCCAGATGGGAGTAAGTTGATCCATGCCTCTTGTCTTGACTTGGTTGCACTAATATGATTTCTTTTATTACTTTGTACCTTCCTATGTTTAAAGACCGTGCTCCTCAAGGGGTCGAAGAAGAAAAAGGGGTTTGGGTTCCTTTACAGGTGGGGAGGAATGCCTATCAAAAAGGTAAGGGGGAGGCCATTCTCACTCACATCCCACTACAGGCAGGGGGTGGCGCATCGGGCCAGGCGGTAGCCGATTCTATGATGTTTTGTCCTTGTGCCTTATGGGGTGGGGAAGGGCCCTTGTTCACTCGATCCTCTCATGGTGGAAGAAAACACTATCGGGCCTACTAAGTTGTTGCCTCAGGGAGAGGTTCAGGCATCTGGCTCTCCTCAGCCGAAGTAGGAGGAGTCTAAGGATTAGCCTACCGTGCTTTTGGTGTCGTCTCCTTTTCTCAATGGGGCATTTAGGCTTCATGTTTTACACTAGTCAGTGTTGGTGCACGTGCACCATGATCATCTATTTTGATGATAATAAAACACTTAAGATTTAACATTTGCATTAGAGATTAAGATTTCAAGTTAATTGCAAATGGAAACAAGCGTGAAGGAGCTCAAGCTCAAGTCTATGAAGGAATGGAGGAGCTTGATGGTGGATAAAAGGATCAAGGAACTTTGGAGGAAGAAGATCGATGAAGGAGCATAAGACTTAAGGCTTGAAGAAGGAGAATGAAGATTAGGGCTTAGGAATTGTTGTAATCTTTGTATTTTACTTTTTTCATTTCTTTAGTGATGAAAACACCATCATGAGCTATAAATAGCTCAATTTGATCTGATAAAGTCAATAAAAGCTCCTACATATCAGTTAGGAGGTCTCTTGGGTAGGTTGAGTTGTTTTGAGAAGAAAAGAAGAATAAAAGGTTATTTTTGCAATTTTACCAGTAATCCACAAATACAGAATAACCACAAGGTTATTTCAGGGGTTTACTAAAGGTCAAATATGCTTTAGAGTCTAACAAGAGGGTCCATGCAGAACAAAATGATTTTTCACGCACTTCAAGAATTAAATGACATTTGGGGATTGAAAAATGAGAGAGAGAGAGGAAGAGAGAGCGATCCACGTCGGGTGGCAGGCAGTGGTGTTGTGGAGGCATCTAGGGCTGGAGAAGGAGGTGAGTGGAGGATGTGGAAGTCGAGGAATTGGAGGAGAAGGGAGCGGGTCTGGCAAGAGAGGGTTGGTAGGACGTTTGGAAACTTTCCAAGAAGGCCCTAGAGGAGGTTGAACGGCGACATTCTTTGTTTCAAATGTCGACAAAGGGGCCATTTGGCGGCGATATGCAGAAACCCTTTGATCTGCTTGGCGTGTAGGGGCGAAGGGCACAAATGCGATTCCTGCCCTAGGAGGAAGCTATTGCAGACAAAGATGGCATTCTCGCGCCCTGTCTAGATGGTAAAGAAAGAGGCCCGACTGCCACCGTCGCCAGCATTTGGCAGGAATTCAATTGAAGTGGAGATCCCAATTTCTGAAGAGATCTCGTCTGCAGAGATCATGCTGAGGGGCGCTTTGATTGGCGAGATTATGGCTGGCAAACCATCGATAGAAAGGCTTTAGGACCTGGTATGTTCCCTAAATCTCTTATCTGCGGGCTGGAAGGTAGCTATGCTTTCCCAATCTCGCTTTCTGGTATATGGTTTGGGTATGATGGATGTTGAGAGACTAAGATTTCGTTCGAGCTCATTTGAAGAGTTTATTGTGATTTGGAGAATGGTGTCTCCCTTTGATGGGGCTCTCCCTGATCAGCCTCCTCAAAGAGTGGGTTCTAGGAGGATTCTTCTTGAGATTAATGGACTGCCACTGCATCTGAGATCGAAGGGGGTTGTTACTAAGATGGTAGCAGGCTTTGCATCCATTAGTGAAGGGTCTAAAGTCTTGATTGGAGAAGGGGACATCCGATCTCTTAGAATTGAGGCTGATGTCTTTAATGCTGGATCAATTCCTGACATGGTTACAATCAGATGTGGGGGCTCCTCATGGCTTATTCGGCTAACAGTGATTGGATAGGTGCCTAGGTAGTTTGAACAAGGGCAGGTTAAGACGTCTGGAGCCAGCATTGAAGTGAGGAAACAGGATGAAAGGGTCGGCCGCACTTCACCTGATGAAGCTCCTGAGTCCAAAAAGAGGAAGGATTGCCACCAAGACTATGCTGAGGAGGACTTGATGGAAAAGGTTGCTGCAGTAGGAGATTGCAGCCGAGCCCTGGTAGTCAAAGAGGATGGCTATATGGTGATTGCTAAGAATTCTGTGATAGAATCAAAGGCTCTTAGCAGCAAAGAGGAGGTCAGGACAGGAAGGGAGCCGGTAATTAGAAATGGCAGCAGAGCTCTCAAAGAAGTAAAGCAGGTGCAGCTCTCAATTCCTACTGATCTAAAATATGGCAGTGGATCCAATCAGAAAAGAGGTGTGGGTAGATCTCCTTATATGCTTAGAAGAAGGAAGGAGAACTTGCCCCCTATTGAGGAGCATACTATTGCAAACTCAATTATGGTTGAGTTTGTGGGCTGTGTGGCTCAAGGGGTTCAATCTGGCAAGGAATGAGAGTGATGACTTGGAATGTGCATGGGTTGCGCAATAAGATGAGGACTTCCTTGTGTAGATATCTCTCTGAGTGGGAGATTGATTGTGCTCTCATTCAAGAGACACATTTGGAGATGGAGAATGGTCAGGAATGGGATTGCTTTAAGCAATCTGGACGCAGTGATGTTGTGGTAAAGGGTGCATCTGGAAGGTCAGGTGGAATGGCCTTTTGGTGGAGAAAGTCTTGCCTTTTGGTAACTGAAGTCATGTGTGACAGGTACATGCTTTGCAGACCCCCCAAGGAGATATGGAATGGTTTGTGTCATGCATTTATGGCCCTTGTGTGGCTATAGACAGGGCTGGTCTATGGGAGGATCTCTCTGCAATACACCAACGAGTGCAGGAGGTCCATTGGCTTCTAGGGGGTGACTTTAATTGTCATCTCTCAAGTGATGACAGTCTTGATGGGAGGTTGGACAGCTCAATGGCAGGCTTTCAAATGGTTGTGCAGAATATGGGACTAACAGAATACCCTATTAGTGGAGTGGAGTTTACTTGGAGAAATGGCAGTGGACAGATTTCTAAATTGGATAGGTTTTTTGGCAGTCCTAGCTTGTTGGAGAGGCATCAGTTATCAGTAGTTATGAGCCTTGATAGGCCTTTCTCTGATCATACTCCGCTTGTATGGGATAATGGGATGAATTCAAACATTGGATCCTATTTCAAACTCAAAGAGACCTTGGTTTAGGGAGGAAGGTTTTGTGCAAATGGTGTCTCAGTGGTGGCAGAATAAGGCTGTGCAAGGGTCTGCTACACAGCAGCTGGCTACAAAACTGTCAGGCCTACGTGACATGCTAAAAGAATATGGACAGGCAGTGGCTTTGATCAGAGAACAGAAGAGGAGGGAGGCTCTGGCAGTGATAAGAGATTTGGATCTGAAGGAATGCAGGCAGTCTTTGAACCTCTAGGAGTAGCAACAAAGGCAGCTGATGCAGTCTGTAGTGGGGGAGGAGGACTTGAAAATAGAAATGGACTGGCATGAAAGATCTAGACAACTATGGCTCAAAGAGGGTGATGCGAACATGAAGCTTTTTCATCTTGTGGCCTGTGCTAGGAGATTTAGTCTTATCTCATCAGTTAAAGTAGAAGAGAGAGCTATTACTTCTGTTAGTGAAATCGGAACTGAAGTAGGTAAATATTTTAAAGAACTATCCAAGGCTGCTCCAAGAGGCTCTTGGAGGATGGCATCGGTGGATTTCCCTTGTGTCAGTTGTGATTAGAGAGACATGTTAGTTACTCCTATATCTGAACAAGAAGTACTAAATGCAATTAAAGATTTAAACAATGAAGGAGCCCCTGGTCCAGATGGGTTTCAGGTTTTCTTCTATAGAGAACTGTGGAGTGTTGTCAAGGTGGATGTATTGAAAGTTATTCATGAATTTGAACTGGGTAACTCTGGTTTTGAGAGGTTGAATAAATCCTATCTGTTTCTGCTTCCTAAAAAATCAGGTGTGGAGAGGTTTTCTGACTACAGACCCATTGCACTGTCTAATTCCATTTACCTTATTATTAGCAAGATTATAGCCAACAGACTGCGGGAGGTTTTGAAGGACTTGATAATGCCAGTCCAGTCTGCTTTTCTTCCCGAGAGATCACTACAGGAGTCTTTCATTATAACGCAGGAGATGGTAATGGGTTGGCATAGGAGAAAGACCAAGGCCTTTTTATGGAAAGTAGAATTTTCCAAGGCTTATGATTCAGTCTCCTGGTCGTATCTATGGGAATCCTTAAAAGGAGGAAATTTCCACCTTTGTTGATACAGTGGGTGAAGAGAGGCATCACGACAACCTCTTTTTCCCCATTGATAAATGGGAAACCATGTCGTTCTTGGATTCAGCCCCAGTGTGGAGTTAGGCAAGGATGCCCACTTGCCCCTCTGATTTTCAATCTTGTAGTAGATACTTTGGCAAGATACGCCTGCAAACTAGCAATGGATGGATTCATAAGGGGGTACTCAATGTCTGATAATAGGGCTTTAGCTCCCATACTCCGATATGCAGATGACACTGTTTTTTTGTGGAAGGGGGGAAGAGGGAAGCGCAAGCGCTTTTACATATGGTAAAGATTTTTGGGGAGATTTCTGGTTTCAGACTTAATGGAAACAAATCCTCCCTGGTTTGTTTTGGGATGAATGGAATGATACAGAATGACATCTCTACCATTCTGGGTACACTTGTGGTCTCACTGTCTATCAAATATCTGGGTTTGCCTTTGAAATGCTCTAAAATGAGGAAAGCGGATTGGTCTTTCCTATATGAAAAGGTGGCTACGAAATTGGAGGGCTGGAGCAGTAGATACCTATCAAAAGGGGGGAGGTATATATTACTGAATTCTGTCATCACTTTGATTCCAGTTTTCTTTTTCTCTGTTCTCAAAGCCTCGAAGTCAATCTAGAAAAAACTTGATGTGATGCGCAAAAGATTCTTCTAGAAAGGGGCCTCTCACTAAGGGGCTTTTCTTCAAGCTCTAAAGTGGGATTCAATTTGCAAGCCAAAAAAGATTGGTGGCATGGGTGTTAGATCCCTTAAGGAATTTAATGATGCTTTGCTATTGAAGTGGGCTGTTCGGTTGCTGCAGGGAGAAAAAAAATGTGGATAGAAATAATTCAGGACAGTTATGGATCTGCCAACGATGAGAAGAATCGTCTAAACCCCCATAAACCATCTCCCTTTTGGTCTTCAGTGGTGCGTGCCCTGAGGGACAATTGGAATTTTTTCAAATCTGTATTAGGTGATGGGAAAAGCTTCAAATTCTGGTTAGAGAATTGGGTACCTGGGGGAGTGTTTAAAGACAGGTTCCCCCTCGCTTATGCAGCGGCTTCGGATAAAAATGCTGTGGTGTCTGATTATTGGGATGTGGAATCTGAGCAGTGGTCTTTTACTAATGCTATGTGGAATACTCATAAAACAAGAACACGAGCAGAGAATGAACGTCTCATGCAAGAACTTGCTGCCTTCAAACCCATGCCTCATGAATATGACACATACAAATGAGAGGGTAAGTTTTCTGTTGCAGCTGCTTATGACAAGCTGATAATTTCTTCCAGGATGGTGGAATTTGATGAGGTGGGGAAGAAGCTATGGAATTTAAAAATACCATTGAAGATACAAATTTTTTTGTGGCTCTGCAGAAGGGATGGTCTGATTACTTGAGATCTGAGGCACAGGAGAATGGGTACTCCCACTCAGTTTTGCCACCTACGTGGGATGCATAATGATTCTAGCATTCATATTTTTTCTTCGTGTGTGATCACTGATTATGTCTGGAGGAGAGTCTGTAATGATTCTCTCCCCACATGGGAGAATCTATGATGTTATCTTGTGGATGGGAATAAGCCATGTTTACATATGGTGGCTGTGTTATAGTCTATATGGAGGGCTAGGAATGAGTGTGTTTTTCAGGAGACCCCAATGTATGTGGATAAGATTGTAAATTGTTGCTGGAGTCTCATATAGCATTGGGGTTTGATTATGTAATTGTTTCATTTTTATTAATAAAATCTCTCCTGGTTTGCTATCGGTGAATCGATAGCATTCCTTTCTTTATCAAAAAAAAAAGAATTAAATGACATTTGAAACCCTAAAAACTGATCCTCTTAACTAACCTAGGTTTTAGTCAGGATAAAATTCATCCAAACCCTCTAAAATTCATAGAAAAATATCCTCTAGGGTTTGGTACCTTTGAAGTGACCATCAGAACCCATTTTGACCTGAAATAGAGTTTCAGAGAGACTATTACCCTAATTTGGGTTTTTGCATAAATTATCCAGTCAAACTAGGTTAAAACCAAAATCCAGCTTCACCAATAGATTCCTTAGGTCAAAATGAGGTTTGTATCAAAATTTGGGCTCAATCAGAGATCATCTTGACCTAGTTTGCAATTTGGTCCAGTCTGACTCTTTCTATCTCTCTCAACCCCTTAGGTTTTGAAATTCCTTGCAAATACACCCTATCTTTGTTGTCACTCTTTACAAAAAGGTCCTTCCACCATTTTCGTCGAGAAGTCCTACTCTGGCGAGCTTCATTTGGCAAGAACACTATGACTACTTAACGAATCCCGCTCAAAATTGAAAGGGAGATTCGTCAGGTAATCTCCTTCCTATTGAGCAATGTCCAAGTCTCCAAATCTCTCTAAAATGCTCATGCGAATCCTTCAAAGATTCAGGTCTCCTATTTCGCAAAGCTTGGGAGCTTCCAGGCTTGGTTTCCAAGCTTGAAAGCTCGCCTCCTGGTCTATAAAAGACCCCCCATGGCATTCCTTACCTCCTTAGCGAGAAATTGAGCCAAATCTAGCCCTATTTCCTCTCCTCCTCGGCTCCCTTCGCCTCGCTCCGGTGACCTGTTCACGTGGCTTGATCATGTTTTAACAGTCAGATAAGTCGTAGTATAGGTGACCAAGCATTGTCAACAAATAAAAATTTATTACTCGAAAACCTAAGTATCCGAGGTCGAACACAGGGAGCAAATGGAATTTATTCACTAATCTCAATAATTTAATTGAACACTTAATTACTCAAAACTTAATTCAGAATATATATGCATGAGTTTGAAAGTTAATTGTGGCAAAAATAGAGGAATTGGACGTCTGATCTCATGATCAGACGTCTTAAAAAGATGTTTCTCCTTTCTCTTGTCTGCTTCTTCTTCTGACTTTCTTCTGATTTTCCTCTTTTTCTTCTGTTCTTCTTTGGCTGTGTGCTTCTTCTTTCTTCTCTGCAGCTCTCTTGCCTTTCTTCTTCCTTCTTCTTATTTTCCTCTATCTTCTGCCTTACCTCTCTTCTGTAGTGTCTTTCTCCTTCTTTTTCCCTACGAGTCTTCTTCTTCTTTCCTTGGCTCAGCTTCTCTTCTTCTTCTACTTCTGCTTGTCTTTCCCTTTCTTTCTTTCTTCTTAGTTCTCCAACTTCCGCTTCTCTTTAGCTTCGCCTCTTCCGTCTGCCTTGTCTTTCCTTCTCTTTTTCCTTTGCGACTAAGTGTCAGCTTCACTTCTCCTTCTCCTTCCCTGCACAAACCGAAGAGAGAAAAACCTACCCCTCTACCCACACCTGCGTCTCCCTCTCTCTCTGTATATCACTCTTCAGTACGCTCTCCCAGAGTTGGGTAATCGGGTCGGGTCACGTGCCCGGATCCAGGCGCACCGGCGTGGGTGTGGTGCGCGAGGAGTGCTCAGGAGGATAGTCGGGTCGGTTTACCAGGTCCGCGGGCTAATTCACGGACGAGGCATGTGTAGGTGAGGAGGGACCTCACCCCAGTGATTTGGAGGCAACCAGACAATAGCACAAAATCAACTTAAAGCACTCAAACAGCTTACAACATACCGAGGTGGGACTAAAAGTCCCACCTGCTGTTGCTGGCAACTGCAGGAGAATGTCTTCACGATTGGCGCAGCTGCAGGTCCCGCAGCACCCTTTATCAGGCTGGGCTTGCGTACACTCGCAACCTGCACAATCTGGAAGCCTGGGAGCGGATGATTGTGGCCTGGAGCTGGAGAACAGTCGAGCTCGAGTCGTCACTAATGGCGGCTGGAAGCTTGACCCTGCATGACATAAAAGGAAGCTTACAGCTCTATCAGACCACAGGAGGACCTTCGCCGTGTCACGGCGAAGGTGAGGCGATCGGTGGCAGGCCACGGGGTGACCTAGGCATGCGTGCCTAGGTCTCTCTGTGGCCGGAGTTATGGGTTAGGTCGGGGGAAGCATGGAGTGCATGTGGCATCCTGTGGATGGGTGGAAGGTGTTCAGTGGAGTGTGGCGGAGGTTGTGAGGTGGGTGGTGAGACATGTGGAGGTGCGGAGTGACGGATGCATCTCGCCAGAGGGTGGCCAGAGATGGGGAAGATGGCGGTGGACCGTGGCTGTCGAGGGTCGTTTTGTGAAATAGGTTGAAGGGAATTGAAGAGGGGATGGAGATGAATGGTTCTAACCTAATTAAGTGGATGAAGGGGGAGAAAGGGCGGCTGGCAGTACCTGCTATCGCCGGAGAAGAAGGCGTCCAGTGGAGGAAGACGGCGGCGACGATGGGGCTAGGGACGCTCGCGCAGGTGTTGCGTGACGCGGAAGAGGATGGGGAGGACAGCTCTGCCACTGGTATTGTGGCAGAGCAACGAGAAAGGGGTGGGAGGCTCACCGGAGCTTGCTGAAGCACTTGGCTGGAGGAGAAGAAGAATTTTAGAAGGAATTCCGGCCAAGTCGAGCTGAGGAGGTACGGCTGGAATTGAGGGTCATTTTATAGGCACTGGCAGGGGCTCCTATGCTTGGAAGACAAGCTTCCAAGCGCGGGAATCCTCGCCGGAGATGGAATCAGTTAAGAGACCCAAATCTCTCGTGCATTCGCATGAAAGATTGGGTGCAAATCAGGGATTAGGATCGAGTTCAGATGAAAGGGAATTCCTCAGAGAATCTCCCTTCCAAATCTGGGAGGAGATCTCTGAGGAATCAGGGAGTATTCCCCTTCCATTCCTCGTTGGAGTAGGATTTCTCCCCATTAATGGCGGAGGGACCTTCTTGTAAGAGTGGCGAGGAAGTTAGGGGGATTTATGTAATGGTTTTCAAAAGATAGGGGCCAAGATGTAATTGGGTGTACTAATTTGCAAAGTAGGTCAAGATGACCTCCCCTTAGGTCCAAATTTTGGTACAAACCTAATTTGGACCTAAGGAATCCAATGGTGAAGTTGGATTTTAGGTTTGATTATGTTTGACTAGATATTTTGCATAAAAATCCAAATTAGGTCAATTGATGAGCTAGGACCCCAATCTAGGTCAAAATAGGTTCCAAAGGCCAATTTGAAGGTTCTAAATCCTAGGGGATATTTTTCCATAAATTTTAGAGGGTTTACTTGATTTTTATCCTGACCAAAACTTTGTTGAATTAAGAGAGTCTATTTTAGGGTTACAAGATGTCATTTATTCCTGGTTTGCATATAAACCCATTTCTGATTGAACCAACCCACTTTTTATCTTATTCAGACCATTTGACCTATGTTTTGCCTCTGAGAAATCCCATTTATGTACTGCAATGGTAAAATTGCAGTTTTAACCTTTATTTCATGTTTTCTTCTCAGAACACTTATTCCTTCAATTAAGCCCATCTCTAGGCTATGTAGGAGCTTTTATTCTCTTTCTTAGGTCAAAATGAGTTAGTTAGGGCTCATGGTGAGGCTCTCATCATACCCCCATGCCTTACTTTTGCTAGTCCCTTAGCAAAATTTCAAGGTTTTAACTTTTGTTCTAGACCTTGAGTGTCTGTCATCAGTTATGATAAGTGCTTTTCTTTTTCTTTTGTGATTAGGTCAGAATGCCGACAGTTGGCTTAGAGGTACTCAAGTATCAACTAAAATCCAGACCTGACCTGCTTTAGCCTCAATCTTCCGCAAAGGTTTTTAAGGCCCGCAGAAACTATCCTAGGGTTTGTTGGACTCTGCGATTAAAGCACCCGTGCTTGAGACATTTTTAGCCTAGGTTCAGTTTGCAGTGCATTTTTGTAAGAGAGACAGAAGATTTATTTGTTTGGAGAGCTTTCTCTCTCTTTTCTTTTTATTTCTAGCTTCGGATTGGCTTCTCAACATAGTCTGTATCGGATTCCTCATCCCTATCATCAATCCTCAAGGGTCCCTGGCAATCGATGCTTCGAGATCGCATCGCCCATGGCAACCCCCAGAATCCTAGCTTTCAAGATTTCGAGATAATCCCGTCAATGGCATTCCGTAGCCGAATTCAGACCCTGGCGATTGACATTTCGTGATAATGCCGCCCATGATATCTGAACCAGCAGAGTGCTTACATGCCCCCGGTAGGATATTTAAATATCCTAAGAGACAAGCACCGAGGAGATGATATGTTGTTACGCATCTTCGAGGGGAATTTCCTACCTCTCCGCACCGGGAACTCGTTCAAATCAACTTGTGTTGATTTTCCACTCCTAATGTAGGTGACTTTTTCAGAACATTGAAACGCTTTTTGCGTGGTTTTGATATTTATGCACACTAAACCAGACTGTGTGTGAATTAGGGTGCTTAGGTTATCGAATCTCGCAAATCGAAGTTCAGTTAACGAGGCCGAATACTTCCTACGCCTTAGACCTAATACTTAAGCTTCGCATTTTCCCCAACCTCTTGAGGATTATCCAGATCTTAGCGGGTACGTGAATTTTTAAGCCTAAGAGTCTAGCCCAGAAGGCCTAAGATCAACGTTCCTGCTAATCTCTTTTTATGTCTCCTTAGCAGTTTTCTTCTATTTTTTCTCTTTCCTTGATGTGGTCTAGAACTTCGGTTAATTCCTTAATCTCTTACTAATGACTATCTTTTTTTCTTTTTCATTTTGTGCTCCTTTTTGTCATTTTTGCTCTTTTTCTCCTTATAATTATGTGGCTCACAAAATTTCCTCCCTCCTCCATTTTTTGTTCTTTTTCATAATTTTTCAAATTTTTTGTGTTTTTGACATATGTGAATTTTTTTGTGAGAATCCTTCTGACTTTTTCTTGGTTCTGTATGTGTGCACTTTATCATCCCCCCATACCTAAGTCTTGCAATGTCCTCATTGTAAACGGAGGGTGTGAAATAGTGTTGTAGTTAGGGACTTAGAACAGGATACATCGGGTGGGTGAATGGGTCGGAAATGACTGATGCGGATGATTTCAAGCTTTGGTACGTATACTAGAGGTGGGATCAACTGTCTAAGGTTGAACTCAAGGTGTAATGGACGTGGAGTACAGACAGATAATCAGACGGGTCTCTATTTTTGGAACGACGAGTTGCCTCCCGTTAAGCACTAAATTCAACGCCTTCAACCGAGCGGAAAATGGGGTGGAGAGGGAGTGGTCAAATCAGTGGAATTTTGTAAAACAGGCACCTTGATTAAGAGATTGGTTACTCCAACCAGGTGCTTGTTAAGATCAACAGGCTGAAAATGAAGCCCAAACCCAATCAGTCTGGTGGGTTGATAGATGTAGATCAACATATGCGGAACCCACCATATGCAATGTGACTCGGATGGATATGGAAGTGAAAACTTAGGTTTAGGCTAAGTCGAATCAGCCTTGTTAGAGTAGGGTTCCGAAAAATAATCAGTGCATGGTATGGAAACCCTACAGGGGTGATCAGAGAATGATGGCTCATGTCTTTCGGTCTGATCGATATCCGATACCTGGTATAGATGTGGCATTGAATCATCTGCAAACGGCTCAGTGAGAGGTGAATCAGAATAGAAATTGAGTCTGGTTGCGGGTCGGGGTAAAGAACGAGTTTTGATTAGTTCTGTATGTGTGGAAGAGGTGGCTTCAATGAGACTTGGCTTGTTATAATCAGGAAGCAGATTTTCTCCGATGTTATGGTCAAATTCGAAATATTCGGAGAGTTTGCGAAAATCAAAATCTAAATGAGATTCAAGATCATGAGTTCCACCATAGAATAAATCATATGGTGTAGATTCAGCAGCCTGACTGGGGTCTAGCTTAGATGTTAATTTTGAGCTTAAAAAGGTGTCCTTAATTGGTAGAAGCTCAGGTTCTAAGCTGGTAGGGCAAACCCAATTGAAACCCCACTCGTCCAACTCAGTTTTTGTATCATAAATTGGCATGACTTCTGAAAAATTGATTGATTCTTCTGAGGATGTTGGCCAAGGATATTCATCAAATAGAGGCCCAAAATCATATTCATTGAAAAATTGATCCTCCTCATATGGGGCCTCGAAATCTTCCCAATAGGTTTCAGCTCTAGATTCTGGGCTTAGGATGTGGGTTGAATCACTAGAATCTAGGTCCAAATAACCTTTGAGGGTCACCTTATCAGAATAAGGGACGGAATTTACACCCTCGAGAGGTTCAGTTATACTCTCATGATCGCAGGAGTTTTGGGATTCTAAGCCTGGTGATTCATGGTCTAGAGTGGGCTCAACATGGTGTTTTCCTGCAATTGGAGTTTCCCAACCTTCTTCAATATCAGGCACATTGTACTCCATCTGGGTTGGGAATCCACAACCGTTTGTGCCCCAAACCTGAGATCAGATTGATCCTCAATGTTGTCCCAAGATGGTTCATCCTCTATTTGTGGTATATACGGGTACTTTTGGTCGATAATTTGTTTTACTAATTTCATTATCTCTTCCCATTTTTCAAGATCATCTTGTTGTTGATTCCAAAGTCGAGGATTTGTCATGCATTAAAGGTATTCAAGATTGTGCAATTTTTCTATCTCAATGTATCCTGTGATGAGCAAGTCTCGGGTTGATCCTTTTGTGGCTTCTGCCAATAGTACTTGGGCACAAGTTATGATAAAGGTTGTGGTTATTGGGACATCAACCTAAATGTTTTCTACCGATGTTGAGGTTTCTTCTTTTTCATAGAATTTCAGGGCATCTTCAATCATCCTATCTCTCATGGATCTCCGATATTCAGGTTTCTTGAATGGTAGTTCTTGGTGGTGTGGTTGCATATTTGAATCATGTGGTGGACTCAAGATGTAGAATCAGAGTTTGAATCAAGGTGTAGAATCAAGTTATGAAGCGATTAATATCTGAATAAAGAGTCCCACTGAAAATGTATGTGTGCTCTAAAGGGAAAAGATGAGGGACTGGAGATGTTTTTGACCCAATCAAGACACCCAAAGACGTTTGGATGACTATAGAGGTTTGGGGCGGATGACACCCCTGCATCAGAAGATCGTCTACCTGAGAATTACCTGGGCAGCTAGAGAGGGAGAGTCCCGCAAAGACCCCTACACGGTAGAGCGTCCCCACAGGTTACAGGGTTTCCCCTACCCGACCTCTCTTGTCACTAAGATTCCAGGTAGACCAGAATGGGGACCTTAACCTCTTAAGTCTATCACTTTTATTTCAAAGGTGCTTTAGGGTTCTCACTTGAACTTTAGATGTTTTGATGTTGTGACCTAATTTGGAGGTTGGTTGACCCAAGGGGTCAACTTCACCTGACCTGTCCTATAGATGGCAGAATGATTCTAGGCTTGGGACCTAGAGATCACCCTCATTGGACTCCCAGTTTATTAGGTCCCAGATTTTAAGATTCAAGTGCTTTTAGAGCTCAATTTTTCTTAGGGTTTGTCTTGTTTAGATCTCTTCAATCAAGGGCTTAGGTAGCACACTGATGCGGGAGGGTTCATTTCCATTTATACAGGCGTGTGTGAACTAGCACTTCAAGGCCCTACTGTAGAAACCCTAATTTGGTTCTATTTCCAATCCTCTTTTTCACAAAAAATTCTCTTTGGACTCAAAAGCAAGAAGTGTGTTGTCCGCAGAGATTAAGCGTGATTTCTATTAGGCACATGAATTTTGTGGGATAGAATCTAAAAAAAAATCGCTCCTACTTCAAGAAGATTTGAAAAATTTTCGCAAAACCAGGAAACGTTTGCCTTAAAGATAGTGATTACTATAGAAAGAAGGCAATTGATTCCTAAATTAATTGCTTCCTTTTGTCTTTCAAGGATTAGGGGATGGTTTAAGGAAGAAAAGAAATTACCTGCCCTGGAGTAGTTGACTTGCGAGAGGGATCTTCTCGTGAAATACCTGCAAGATCACCACAAAGCAAAGTAGGGCAAGTTAGTGTTCAATATGATCAAAAAGAATGTAGAGACTAGTGATAAATTGCACGTTGCTCCCTGGCAACGGCGCCAAAATGTTCATGCGGCTTGATCGTGTTCTAACAGTCAGATACGTTGTAGTATAGGTGATCAAGCATTGTCAACAAATATAAATTTACTACTCAAAAACCTAAGTATCCGAGGTCAAACACAGGGAGTAAATGGAATTTATTCACTAATCTCAATAATTTAATTGAACATTTAATTACTCAAAACTTAATTCAGAATATATATGCATGAGTTTGAAAGTTAATTGTGGCAAAAATAGAGGAATTGGACGTCTGATCTCATGATCAGACGTCTTAAAAAGATGTTTCTCCTTTCTCTTGTCTGCTTCTTCTTCTGACTTTCTTCTGATTTTCCTCTTTTTCTTCTGTTCTTCTTTGGCTGTGTGCTTCTTCTTTCTTCTCTGCAGCTCTCTTGCCTTTCTTCTTCCTTCTTATTTTCCTCTATCGTCTGCTTTGCCTCTCTTCTGTAGTGTCTTTCTCCTTCTTTTTCCCTGCGAGTCTTCTTCTTCTTTCCTTGGCTCAGCTTCTCTTCTTCTTCTACTTCTGCTTGTCTTTCCCTTTCTTTCTTCTTAGCTCTCTGACTTCCTCTTCCTTTTGCCTTGTCTTTCCTTCTCTTTTTCCTCTACGACTAAGTGTTAGCTTCACTTCTCCTTCTCCTTCCCTGCACAAACCGAAGAGAGCAAAACCTACCCCTCTACCCACACCCGCGTCTCTCTCTCTCTCTGTTTATCACTCTTCAGTACGCTCTTCCAGAGTCGAGTAATCGGGTTGGGTCGCGTGCTCGGGTCCAAGCGCATCGGTGTGGGAGTGGTGTGCAAGGAGTGCTCAGGAGGATAGTCGGGTCCGGTTACCAGGTCCGCGGGCTAATCCACAAACAAGGCGTGTGTAGGTGAGGAGGGACCTCACCCCAGTGATTTGGAGGCGACCAAACAATAGCACAAAATCAACTTAAAGCACTCAAACAGCTTACGGCATACCGAGGTGGGACTAAAAGTCCCACCCGCTCTGCTGGCAACTGTACGAGAATGTCTTCACGATTGGTGCAGCTGCAGGTCCCGCAGCACCCTTTATCAGGCTGGGCTTGCGCACACTCGCAACCCGCACAATCTGGAAGCCCGGGAGCAGATGATTGTGGCCTGGAGCTGGAGAACAGTCGAGCTCGAGTCGTCGCTAATGGCGGCTGGAAGCTTGACCCTGCATGACATAAAAGGAAGCTTGTAGCTCTATCAGACCACAGGAGGACCTTCGTCGTACCTGCTGTCGCTGGAGAAGAAGGCGTCCAGTGGAGGAAGACGGCGGCGACGATGGGGTTAGGGACGCTCGCGCAGGTGTTGCGCGACGTGGAAGAGGATGGGGAGGACAGCTCTACCACTGGTATTGTGGTAGAGCGATGAGAAAGGGGAGGGAGGCTCGCTGGAGCTCGCTGGAGCACTTGGCCAGAGGAGATGAAGAAGAATTTAAGATGGAATTCCGGCCAAGTCGAGTTGAGGGGGTGCAACCGGAGTTGAGGGTCATTTTATATGCACTGGCAGGGGCTCCTGTGCTTGGAAGACAAACTTCCAAGCGCGGGAATCCCACCAGAGATGGAATCAGTTAAGAGACCCGAATTTCTCGTGCGTTCGCACGAGAGATTGGGTGCAAATCAGGGATTAGGATCGAGTTCAGATGGAAGGGAATTCCTCAGAGAATCTCCCTTCCAAATCTGGGAGGAGATCTCTGAGGAATCAGGGAGTATTCCCCCTTCATTCCTCGCTGGAGTAGGATTTCTCCCCATTAATGGCTGAGGGACCTTCTTGTAAGAGTGGCGAGGAAGTTAGGGGGTTTATGTAATGATTTTCAAAAGATAGGGGCCAAGATGTAATTGGGTGTATTAATTTGCAAAGTAGTTCAAGATGACCTCCCCTTAGGTCCAAATTTTGGTACAAACCTAATTTAGACTTAAGGAATCCAATGGTGAAGTTGGATTTTAGGTTTGACCACGTTTGATTGGATATTTTGCATAAAAACCCAAATTAGGTCAATTGATGAGCTATGACCCCAATCTAGGTCAAAATAGGTTCCAAAGGCCAATTTGAAGGTTCTAAACCCTAGGGGATATTTTTCCATGAATTTTAGAGGGTTTACTTGATTTTTATCCTGACCAGAACCTTATTGAATTAAGAGGGTCTATTTTAGGGTTACAAGATATCATTTAATTCCTGGTTTGCACATAAACCCATTTCTGATTGAACCAACCCACTTTTTATCTTATTTAGATCATTTGACCTATGTTTTGCCTCTGTGAAATTCCGTTTATGTACTGCAATGGTAAAATTACAATTTTAACCTTTATTTCATGTTTTCTTCTCAGAACACTTATTCCTTCAATTAAGCCCTTCTCTAGGTTATGTTGGAGCTTTTATTCTCTTTCTTAGGTCAAAATGAGCTAGTTAGGGCTCATGATGAGGCTCTCATCACGAACCCTTCCTCCGAGCTTCATCACCGACTGTCACGGACTATAGCTGGCCGGTCTCGACTCCCCAGCTTCTTCCGCACCTCGACAAACCCCCAAGGCGCTCCCTCCTCCTCATCATCGCCGATATCTCCTACTGGAGCTCCCTTCATCTCTGGCGCCGGCCACACCAGACCCGGCACCTCTCCTCCCCCTCGTCGACCACTACTGAGTCTCCTCGACTCCTTATCTTCCGCACATCATCACCATGCTACTATTTTGCTATTTCGACCTCTCCTACACCATCCACATCTCTATCTTCCACCTCGTCAGCATACCTCCGGTGAGACATTCCAACCGCTATGGAACATTTCTTCACCTGCCACCAAGTCAGCGAGCATCGCCTTGCTCCACTAATCCAAAGGCCCAAATAAATTTAGGATTTTGATCTCTTATTCACCCCGAAAAACAACCCAACTTCCATCATCGTTCTTCGTCTTCGCCAGCCACTTCCAACCACTCACACGGTATTTGGATGCCATCGCCATTGACAAAGCTCCTTCGAAGAGCTCGAAGAAAGTATTCTTGTGGCAGCCCAGGATCCATCTCTAGGTAGAGCAGATGACTCCCAGGTGTCTTCCCAGGCACCTAATTGCGGCTGCAGCATCTCCTTCACCATCAATTGGGAGCCCTTTCAGCCTCATCTTGCACACAATGAAACTCAGTGGGATTAGTCCCACATCGAATAGCGTAGACACCACGACCACACAAAAGTTGTTTTTGTGCCTCTGCCCGGTTGCCTCCGAGAGCACTGGGGTGAGGTCCCGCACGCACGTGCCCTCGCCAATGCTCATGCCACGTGGGTCTGGGCCTTTTTCCATTTACCTAGTTACTCGGGTCAGGTCTGGTTTGCCCGATCCTGAGAGAGAGAAAAGAGAGGAGGGGGAGGGGGGTTTTCTCCCTCTGCTGCTCTCTACACTTAGTGAAATTTGAAGAGGACTTCACCTCTATTGGTGCTGTGCTGTTCTTGTGCCTCTCCCCGAGGCCTGAAGGAAAAAGAGAGGCCTTTGCCTCTATTGTTGGTTCTGAGTCACTGTTGCACTATTGAGACACTTAAGTTGACGTGGCATTTGGTTGATTGATGCTATTGCATTATTTAAGTATAATTGCAATAGGGTAATTTGGTGATTCAAATCACCATTTTACCCTAATCGTTTTGCCACATTGACTATTGAATTTATATTTACATCATTTATGCTTGAAATTGCTATTACATTGTTATATTCTTGCTTAAAATTGTGATCTTGAGATAAATTGCCATATTGCTCCCTACATTCGACCTTGGAATTCTTTTGAACTATAAATTTTAAGTGTTCTATGCAATTTATCGTCTATACTATAGTGCATTACTTTTAAAACACCGATTCAGCGTGTGACCTTTTTTGTGCCGTTGCTGGGGAGTAACGTGCAATTTGATCTCTTGGTTGCAATATCTGATTTGATACTAACTTGCTCTATCTATTTTGTTGTGATCAGTGCAGGGGAATCCAATCAAGGAGAGTCAAACATGCACCAAACACTCTAGGGGTAGGTAAACTCCATCCACTTTCTCCTAAGCCCCTGATTCTGAAAAAGCTAAAAGAAGAAAAATCAATTAGGGCTAACTTGCATTCTATTCTTAGAATAATTATCACAAGTTGCCTGATTTGATACATTCTTTTTAGAACATATCCAAAACATGATTCTTGCACCTACTTAGGGATTTAAGACACCTAAGGCTACCACCTTCTTGATTAAGCCCTAGGTAATAGATTTGGAATTAATTGATTGACCAATTAAGAGCCAATTAGGGTTCCATTCTAGGGTTTTATGGACAAACTTGCTTAAAAAAAAGAATCAATCTTCCCAAACTGTGTGTCCTAAGCCTTGATTGAACTTACCTAAGAAGCAAACCCTAAGAATCAAGCTCTAAATCTCACTTGAATTCTAAAAGCGGGACCTAATAATCATAGACAAATAAAGTGAAGTTGACCCACCTTGTAGGGTCAACCAATCTTCAAATTAGGTCACTTCTAACAAAAACATCTTAAAGTTCAAGTGAAATCCAAAGCACCCACACTCTAAGCTTAAAATTGGTAGACTTAAGAAGTCAAGTTATCCATTCTAGTCTACCTGGACCCTCAATGACAAGGAAGGTCGGGTGGGGGAAACCCTGTAACCCGTGGGGACGCTCTACCGTGTAGGGGTCATTGCGGGACTCTCCCTTCTTGGCTGCCCAGTTAATTCTCAGGTGGACGACTTTCTGATTTAGGGGTATCATCTGCCCCGAACCTCTATAGTCATCCAAAGATATTTGGGTGTCTTGATTGGGTCCATCACACCTTCTATTCCTCGTCTTCTCCATCATTGCATGTTTGGGAGGAGGTCCCTAAGACCACCCTTGAGGCCTCCATTAGCTATTCACTCTCATCGAGGCCAAGCCTTGACTTCTCTCTTTGTGCAACCACCTGACCAGATCAACATATCTTCTGATTCATCTGAGCCTAGATCTCCTTCATCCATACTCATGGAACAATCAACAGAAGAAGGAAACAATCTCCAAAATCAGCTTCAGCGCCTCAACGATCTATTCCAGGCCTTTATGAATCCACCACATCATCCTATGATGCGAGATCATTACAATCCCGCTATGGTGGCGATCAAACCTCGAGTCCAAATCCCGATTGGAGGTCCTGATAATGAACTCAAGTCCAACATGATTCATGCTAATCCTAAATTTCATGGGCTTAATTCTGAAGATCCCTTCTAGCATATCAAGCAACTCAAGCATCTGGCCCAGATCTTCGGGCCAGAAGCTCAAAATTGGGATATCTTGCTCATGAAAATATTCTCCTTCTCTCTCATGGACAAGGCCGCTCACTGGTACCAAACCCTAATTTGTCCAATCAACACATGGGCTAAACTACAATCCGAGTTTCTAAAAAGGTTCTTCCCTGTTGGTCGGACAAATGCTCTGCGGCACCAGATCACACATTTCACGCAGCAAGCAGGAGAACTACTTCATGAGGCATGGGATCACTTTCTGGATCTCATGCGAAAGTACCCCCACCACAGAGTTCCTAAATGGGAACAAGTCCAATCTTTTTACCAGGGACTTTGTGAGGATATTCTATTGTTAGTCAATGTGACCTGTGGAGGAAACATCATGGATCAACACGAAGACACTGTGTGGGAGATTCTCGAGAACATGTGCAAGAAGTCTATCAATAATGAATCCATGGGCGTGTTCAACTGAACAAATGCCCGTACATTGACGAATCCACAAGGAGCACATGAGATGCAGGGCCTGTCCTCTTCCATCGACTTGGAGTTAATGACCAATCGCCTAGACAAGGTCTCTATCATTGAGAAGAAGGTGGATGAGCTGACTCGACATCTGCAGCAAGCCACCTCTACGCAAAACTCGTTCGCAGAACCACCCTCTGGGAGGGAGGCGGTGCATAACATCTACCACCAATCTTCTCAGGGGATGGATCCATACCTACCCTTGTCTGATCTAGGGTTCGGAGAAAACTCCAGATCTGCCTACTCTAGTTGGGGGAACTCTGAACCCCTGTCTTCTAATTTCTCCGAGGTTCCTCAGACCTGCGAGGACCTCAACGCCATCCAGAATGATTCTTTCTCAAACACCTACAACCCTGGAATGGCATAATCATCCTAATTTCACCTGGTCAGGGAACAATCAAAATTAGAGAACTCAATATTAGCCCCGACCACAAGTTTCTCGTCCATATTAGCCATCTCAACCTCGGCCCAACCCAACTTACCAAACCAGGCCAACTCGAGAAGATCAAATGACTCTTATCCTTCAGACTCTGGCTGACATTCAGAAGACGAATGCGGTTATGCAAAAATAGCACAAAGATGAGATCACAGAGGTTCGCAATCAACTCACCCAGATGGCAAATCCCTACCAACCTGGTGCACTCCCTTCGCAACCTCTGCCCAATCCAAATAATGTGCCGAACTAGAGGCGCGTTATGAACCTAACTCAGGGCCAGGCTCACTATGTCTATTAGGCTCCTTCTGCTCCATCACCCGACGGGATGGAGGCTTCGACATCATATGCAGGTTATCAGCAGCAACCACCTCTTTTGACTATCGCAACCTAGAACCAGGCAGGACTGAATTCTGTTACCACCTGTAGTGGCAAAATAACTTAGGAACCACTTTACCCGAGATGCTCTCAGCCTGGTAGTTCAAACCCAAACCTTAGGTTGGCCATCCAGGATACCCCGGTCCCACATCAAAAACCTGGACCAATTCTAGAGGAACCTGCAGAGGTTCCATTTCCGAAGGCCTTATCCAAAGGAAAGAGGAAACCCAAACTCGTGGCTCTCAAGGAGGACCTGGTCAAGCTCTTTAAGCAGATCCAAATAAACATCCCATTGATCATACCAGCTTATGCGAGATTTCTGAAGGATGTATGTACACCTAAGTGTAAGCCACAAACCAAAGGTGGGAATCTAATTGTACTGTCGGAGCAAGCCAGCTCCATCATTTTGAGTAGACTCCCACCTTAGGCAAAAGACCCTGATACCCCTCTAATTTCATGCAAAATTGGTAATTTAGAATTTGACAGAGCCCTTTTAGACTTTGGAGCTTCCATCAATTTGATCCCTATGTCCCTACTAGATCATTTTGAGGAAACCGAGCTAAAATCGACTGAGGTGACTTTATAGGTAGCTGACCGATCAATCAAGTCACCTAGAGGAGTTCTCGGGGATTTCTAGTTCGGATTCGCAATTTCTACTTTCTTGTGGATTTCATTGCGTTGGATATGGAGACTCCTGAGAATCTGAAGAATACATCAATTATATTTGGTAGACTATTCTTAGCAACAGCTAGGGCGAACGTTAATTGCGAAGAGGGCCAGATTGAATTGAAGTTCAGGAATAAGACACTAAAATTTGATATATTTAAGGCCCATAAAGGAATTAATTGCAAGGCAATGGAACAAGTATGCGACATTAGTTCTGTGGTTGAGGACACATTTCTCGAGGATGACCCAATTATTTTTGGTCCTCAGCCCCAAGCAGATCATAGCCCACAGATAGAGGAGCCTAGCACCAATCTAGAACCACATACAACTTCGACCTTTTCTTCTGAGGCCCATCCCAATTCACCTGCTCCTGCTGATAATCCCATTATGGAATTGAAGCCTCTTCCCGATCACCTAAAATACATCTTTTTGGGTTCTAATCAGACATTTCCTATGATTATCAATTCTCGCCTTACCTCTGATCAGGAAACACGTCTGATTTCTATCCTCCAGCAGCATCGAAAAGCCATTGGTTGGACTCTCGATGACCTGATTGGCACCAACCCCTCATATTGCACGCGTCACATCTACACCAAAGAGGGCTCACGACCATCCCGTGAAATGCAGAGATGCCTGAATCCAAACTTGCAAGATGTCATGGAAAAGGAGATCATCAAGTGGTTAGATGCAGGTATCATCTACCTGATCTCCGACAGTCGTTGGGTAAGCCCAATCCAGGTTGTGCCCAAAAAGGCAAGACTCACTGTCATTACCTCTGAAACCAGAGAGACTATACCGACCCGTATAGCGAACTCATGGAGAGTTTGTATTGATTACCGAAGACTAAATACCTCCACGAAAAAGGATCATTTCTCACTGCCATTTATTGATCAGATAGTCAAGAAATTGGCAGGGAATCGATTCTTTTGCTTCTTGGATGGGTACTCTGGTTATAACCAGGTGGCAATCCATCCTAAGAACCAAGAGAAGACTACCTTCACCTGCCCCTTTGGGAAATACGCATTCCGTAGGATGCTGTTCGGTCTCTGCAATGCACCTACCACTTTTCAGTGGTGCATGCTTGCCATATTCTCAGATATGGTAGGTGAATACCTTGAAGTCTTCATGGATGAAATTTTGATATTTGGGGAATATTTTGATGATTGCCTCCTGCACTTGGTCCAGATGAATTTTCAGTATTTGGGGAATCTTTTGATGATTGCCTCCTGCACTTGGTCCAGATCCTCAGGCGTTGCATCGACGTGAATCTGGTTCTTTCTTTGGAAAAGAGCCACTTCATGGTACCTAAGGGAATTGTCCTAGGTCACCTCATCTCTGAAAAAGGCATCCAGG
Organism: Thalassia testudinum; assembly: GCA_037157565.1. Classification (NCBI taxonomy): domain Eukaryota; kingdom Viridiplantae; phylum Streptophyta; class Magnoliopsida; order Alismatales; family Hydrocharitaceae; genus Thalassia; species Thalassia testudinum. Next base: position 16,592,340 of record JAZHRO010000035.1, read on the forward strand.
TTGATTGAGCTAAGGTTAATTTGATTTCCAAACTACCCATGCCTAGCTCGGTCAAGGACATCCACTCTTTTTTGGGGCATGTCGATTTTTACTACTATTCCATTCCTGATTTCTTGAAAATTGCGTGCCTTTTAACTAATCTTCTCTCAAAGGATGTCCCTTTCAAAATTACCAAGGAGTGCACCCATGCATTTGAGAGCCTGCATGATCGAGTTACTCAAGCACCAATCCTGTAGTCCCTTGATTGGTCTCTACCCTTTAAGATCATGTGCGATGCATCTGACTACGCAATGGGTGCGGTACTTGGGTAGAAAATAGATGGGAAGCTTGTGGTCATCTACTACGCTAGCAAGACACTTGACGAGGCTTAGCGTAACTACACAGTTGCTGAGAAAGAGCTGCTAGTGTAGTATTTGGCCTTGAAAATTTTCGATCCTATCTTTTGGGTTCCCGTGTTATCATATACTCGGATCACACCACAGTGAGGCACCTCCTTGCAAAGAGGGACACGAAACCTTGACTAATCCGCTGGATCTTGCTGTTGCAAGAATTAGACCCGAGATTCACGACAAGGCGAAAAAACAAAACGTGGTAGCTGATATCACTTGTCCCATGTTCCTTCTGATATCATCGACCCTTTTGTACCAATCACAGCACACTTTTTTGATGAGCACCTCCTGACTATCGATGTATGACTTCCCTGGTATGCTGATTTGGTTAACTACTTGGCATCACATCAGATCCCGTCTAATTGGCCGAAGGCCAAGAAGGATAAGTTTCTCTCTGATGCCAAGTACTACATCTGGGAAGACCCGTACCTCTTCCGCATTGGTGCTGATTAGATCATCAGATGATGCATCCCGAAAGTGAAAATTCAGGACGTTCTATCCTTCTACCATGACCAGGTCTGCGACGGACACTTCTCCGGACACAAAACCGCAGCTAAAATCTTCCAGTGCAGCTTGTATTGGCCCACAATCTTCAAGGACGCATTTGACTACTATAAAGCATGCACTCATTGCTAGACCTTGGGCAACATGATCCACCACGATATGATGCCTTTACAGCCGATTCTCGTATGTGAAATCTTCGATATATGGGGGATTGATTTTATGGGACCCTTCCCTAAATCGGACGGCTTCAAATACATTCTCCTCGACGTAGACTATGTGTCTAAATGGATCTAAGCCATCCTGACCCGAACGAATGATCATAAGTTCATAATCAAGTTTATTCATCAGCACATCTTTTCTCGGTTCGATGTCCCATGTGCCATTATCTCTGATGGAGGGACCCATTTTACAAATGCACAGTTCAGATCCTTGATGACCAAGAACAGGGTGTCACACTGAATCTCGACTCCTTATCACCCCCAAACCAATGGATTGGCTGAACTGTCTAATCGGAAGATCAAGAAAATCCTCTAGGTCACTATTTGGCTTGACAAGACGGACTAGTCGGCCTAATTTCCAGAAGCTTTGTGGGCTTATAGGATCATCCACAAGACTCAATTAGGTATGTCTCCATTCAGATTGGTGTACAAGAAGGCATGTCACCTCCCTGTCGAGATGGAGCACAAATCCTATTGGGCAGTACGGAAGTGCAATCTAGATCTACTTGAGGCTGGAACCCACCGTCAGCTTCAAATGAGCGAGATTGAGGAACTACGCAATGACGCGTACGAGAACTCACAAATTTACAAAGAGAGGATGAAGGCTTTTCATGACAAACACATATCTAGGAAAACTTTCCATCCTGGTCAGAAGGTCCTACTCTTTGATGCCAAACTAAAACTTTTCCTAGGCAAACTCAGATCTAAATGGATTGGACCATTCTTGGTGAGACGAATCTTTGGAAATGGAGCCATCGAAATTAGTCAACCCAGCCTTGATTTCGAACCTTACACTGTGAATGGCCAGTGACTCAAGCTGTTCATTGAACTCACTGATACGAACTTGGCTAAGGTTTCTTTTGCTATCCATTCTCCCTGAGCTTATTGCGCCCAGCTGATGGGAGGCAACCCGTCATCTTTTGAAAAACCTAAAACCCTTTTGACACATCTTTTTCTGAACTCATATTGTACTTTAGGGTTCATCCATTAGACTAGCTGACTCCACCTCTGATACTCGTACCAGAGCTTGAAATCATCCACAACAGTCATCCCGACCTATCCACCCACCTTGAACCTATTCTAATGTGCGATCTAAGCTAAACTCGAACTCACCTAATTTACAATGAGGACATTGCAAATTGTAGGCATGAGGGTTATTAAAGTGCAAATCGCTATGAGAATCAATTCACAAAAGAAGGTTTCATAAAAAAAAATTATATAGTCCAAAAAAAAAGGAGGTTAAGGAAAAAGAAAAGCCATTTTAGGGAAAAATCAAAAAAGAAGAAAAATTGAAAAGAAAAGAAAGGAGCAAAAAGATAAGGAAAGAATTGAGTCCCTTCAAAGTAATATGGAACTTACCCAACTTCTAGGTTGGATCGAATGATGAATTAAGACCTGGAAGGCTAAAACTTAAGGGATTAGTGGCGAATACCAACCTTAGGCCTCTTGGATCTGATTGGATTTAAACACTCATGTACTTGTCAAGATCGGGATTAGTCCTCAAGTGGTTGGGGAAAATGCAAAACTTGTGTATTAAGTCTAAGACTTATGGAGTATTCAGCCTCATTAACTGACCTCTGGTTTGAGGGATTCACCCTAAATCACACACAGTTTGGTTCAGTGCACATTAAATAATAAAATCATGCCAAAGGGCATTTAATCTGTTTTGAAAATGATCCTAAGATCTAGATTAGGAGTGGCTCAAAAACATAAGTTGATTGGACGAGTTCCCAGCGTGGAGAGGTGGAAAATTTCCCTAGAAGATGCGTAATAACATATCGTCTCCTCGGTGCATGTCTCCTAGGATATCTAAATATCCTACTGGGGGCAAGTAAGCACCTTGTGCTGGTTCAGATGCCATGGGTGGAATTATCCCGAAATCTCGATTGCCAGGGTCTGGATTTAGCTACAGAACACCATGGGCGACACTATTATGAAGTGTCAAATGTCAAGGTTCTGGGGGTTCCCATGGGCGGTGATATCCCGAAGCATCGATTTCCAGGGACCCTATGAGGATTGATGGTGGGGACAAGGAATCCGATACAGATCGTGTTGAGGGCCAATCCGAGGATGGGTCTAAGGAAAGGTATAAAAGAAAAAGAGAGAGAAAGCTCTTCACAAATAAAAATCTCCTTCTATGTCTCTCTCTTACCAAATACACTGGCAAACTGAACCTGGACTAACCATGTTTCAAGCACGGGTGCTTTAACCGCTAGGTACAACAAACCTTAGGTTAGTTCCTGTGGGCCTTAGAAACCTTCATGAAAAACTGAGGTGAAAGCTAGTTAGGTTTGGATTTAGGCTGGTACTTGAGTACCTCTAGGCCTATTATTGGTATTTAGATCTAATTCCTAGAGATGTGGCTTAGTATGGCATCCTGACGGTAACATCTGACCTAGATAACTGGTTTGATTCATAGAATTTTGCTAAGGGACTAGCAAAAGCTAGGCATGAGAGTATGATGGGAACACCATCATGAGCCATAACTAACTTAATTTGATCTGATAAAGTCAATAAAAGCTCCTACATATCAGTCAGAAGGTCTCTTGGGTAGGTTGAGTTGTTTTGAGAAGAAAAGAAGAATAAAAGGTTATTTCTGCAATTTTACCAGTAATCCACAAATACAAAATAACCACAGGGTTATTTCAGGGGTTTACTAAAGGTCAAATGTGTTTTAGAGTCTAACAAGAGGGTCCATGCAGAACAAAATGTTTTATTCACGCTCTTCAAGAATTAAATGACATTTGAAAACCTAAAGATAGATCCGCTTAACTAACTGAGGTTCCAGTCATGATAAAATTCATCCAAACCCTCTAAAATTCATAGAAAAATATCTTCTAGGGTTTAGTACCTTTGAAGTGACCATCAGAACCCATTTTGACATGAAACAGAGTCTCAGATAGACTATTACCCTAATTTAGGTTTTTGCATAAATTATCCAGTCAAACTAAGTCAAAACCAAAATTCAACCTCACCATTGGATTTATTAAGTCCAAATGAGGTTTGTATCAAAATTTGGGCCCAATCAAAGATCATCTTGACCTAGTTTGCAATTTGGTCCAGTCTGACTCTTTCTCTCTCACTCAACCCCTCAGGTTTTGAAATTCCTTGCAAATACCCCCTATCTTTGTCGTCACTCTTTACAAAAAGGTCCTTACACCATTTTTGTGAAGTCCTACTCCGGCGAGCTTCATTTGGCAAGAACTCTATGATTACTTAATGAATCCCTCTCAAAATTGAAAGGGAGATTCGTCAGGAAATCTCCTTCCTATTGAGCCATGTCTAAGTCTCCAAATCTCTCTAAAAAGCTCGTGCGAATCCTTCAAAGACTTAGGTCTCCTATTTCGTAAAGCTTGGGAGCTTCCAGGTCTCTAAAAGTCGTGCTGTGGTTTTCAGGTACACCATCCGAGCTCCGCTGTTGTGCCCTCCTTCTCCGACCTCGATCGTCTTGTTCATGTTGTGTTCTTCCTCAAATCCACACCTAGGCTACGTGAATGACCCCCGGGTGTCTTCCCAAGCACCCAATTGAAGTCTTCAGGGCCTACAGCTACTCCAATTCAGCGAGAGGATCACCTGCAGCTTCGTGTGAAGAAACTCGTGCGTTTAGTCCCACATTGTGGGTTGCTGAAGCCCACGTGCGACTTAAATTGTCTTTGTGCCTTTACCCGGTTGCCTCTGAGAGCATCGGGGTGAGGTCCCGCTCACACGCTCCAACACACGTGCCCTCGCCTGCGACCATGCCACGCTGGTCTGGGTGTGGGTCCGATTACCTGGATTCGTTCGGGTTTCTGATAGAGAGAAAGAAAAGAAGAGAGAGAGGGGGGTTTTTGCCCTCAGCTGTGCCCTCTCTACACTTAGTCGCTGGGAGGCCCTTCGTGCCTCTGTGTTGTGCCTCTCCTTAAGTCTTAAAGAGAAGAAGAGAGGACCTTAAGCCTCTACTGGTTAAGGCTTCTGAGCACCTTATTTGTCATCTAATTTTGCTGGTTCTGTGTTCCTGTGGCTATATTGGTTGCTTACTAACGTGGAATACATGGTTGATCATTGCTATTCAGTTATTTGAGAATTATTGTGAGCATAATTAGAGGGGTAATTGGTGATTTAAATTTCCATTTTACCCTATTCTTTTTACACCTTGACATTGATTCTCTTACATATATTTTTCTTACATGGAGTTTTTACTATAACTTGCTCATCTTTGTAGTTATATTGTGATCTTGAGATTAATTACAACACTTGCTTCCTGTGTTCGACCTCGGACTTTAAATTCGAGTATAGATTGTATTTGTTTTCGTGCGATTTGGACCTATACTACAATGAAGTATTTTAAAACCTCGATTTCATGTGTTAACATTTTAGCGCCGTTGCCGGAGAGTAACATGCATTTGATCTCTTGATTATAATTCCTGGCTTGATACTAACTTGCTCTATCTCTTTGGTTGTGATTTGTGTAGGGATTCAGTCGAGGATAAAGATCAACTGATGACAACCACTCCAGGGGCAGGTAATCTTGTTTTCCATCTTCATTAAGCCCCTGATTCTGAAAAAGCTAAAAAAAAGGAAAGAAATCAATTAGGATCAACTTGCATTCTATATTTAGATTTAATTATCACAAGTTGCCTGATTTGGTTCATTTCTAGAAACATCTCTAACTTAATTTCTGTATCTATTTAGGGATTTAAGACACCTAGGGCTATGCACCTTCTTGATTGAGCCATAGGTGCCAGATTTGGAAGAAATTAATTGGACCAAGTAGAGCCACATTAGGGCTTCCATTTCAAAATTTTAGAGACACACTTGCTTAAACAAGAATATATTCTCCCAAATTGTGTGTTTCCTAAACCTTGATTAAATTTACCTAATCAAGCAAACCCTAAAATCAGGCTCTCAACATCACTTGAATCCTAAAATTGGGACCTAATAATCAAGGACAAATTAGGTGAAGTTGACCCACCTTGTGGGGTCAACCAATCTTCAAATTAGGTCACCACTCACAAATTCATTCTAAAGTTCAAGTGGAATCCTAAGCACCTCATCTAAACTTAAAATTGGTAGACTTAAGAGGTCAAGTTATCCATTCTGGTCTACCTGGATCCACGGTGACAAGGAAGGTCGGGTGGGGGAAACCCTGAACTTGTGGGGATGGTCTACTATGTAGGGGTCATTATAGGACTCTCTCTTTTTGGCTTCCCAGGTATTTCTCAGGTGGATGACTTTGTGATCTAGAGGTATCATTCGCCTCGAACCTCTATAGTCATCCAAAAATCTTTGGGTGTCTTGATTGGGTCCATCACACCTTCTATCCCTCGTCTTCTTCGTGAGTGCATGTTTGGGAGGAGGTCCTTAAGACCACCCTTGAGGCCTCCATTAGTTATTCACTCATGTTGAGGCCAAGCCTCAACCTCCCTATTTGTGCAACAACTCGACCATATCGAAATCTCTTCTGATTCATCTGAGCCTAGATCTCCTTCATCCATAATCATGGAGCACCCAGCAGAATAAGAAAACAATCTCCAGAATCAGCTTCAGTGCCTCAACGATCTATTCCAGGCCTTTATGAATCCACCGCAACATCCTATGATACAAGATCAATACAATCCCATTGCGGTAGAAATCAAACCTAGAGTTCAAATCCCGGTTGGAGGACCCAATATAGAACTCAAGCCCAACATGATTCATGCTATCCCTAAATTTCATGGGCTTAATTCCGAAGATCTCTTCTAGCATATCAAGCAACTCAAGCATCTAGCCCAAACCTTCGAGTCAGAAGTTCAAAATCGGGATATCTTGCTCATGAAGATGTTCTCCTTCTCTCTCTTGGACAAGGCTGCTCACTGGTGCCAAACCCTGACTCGTCCGATCAACACATGGGCTGAACTGCAATCTGAGTTTCTGAAAAAGTTCTTTCCCGTTGGTTGGACAATTGCTCTGAGGCACCAAATCACACATTTCACACAAAATGTAGGAGAACTGCTTCATGAGGCATGGGATCACTTTCTAGATCTAATGCGAAGTGCCCCCATTATGGAGTTCCTAAATGGGAACAAGTCCAGTCTTTTTGCCTGGGACTCCATGAGGACATCGGATTGTTCGTCAATGCGACCTGTGGAGGAAACATCATGGGTCAACACGAAGACACATTATGGTAGTTTCTCGAGAATATGTATGCGAACTCCGTCAATAATGAATCCATGGCCATGTTCGACCGGATGACTGCTTGTGCATTGACGAATACACAGGGAGCACACGAGACGCAAGGCCTGTCCTCATCTGTTGATCTGGAATTAATGGCCAATCTCCTGGACAAGGTCTTGATCATCGAGAAGAAGGTGGACGAACTAACTCAACATCTGCAGCAAGTCACTTTTGCACAAAACCCGTTAGCGCAGCCACCCTCTGAGAGGGAGGCTGTGCATAACATTTATCACCGATCTTCTCAGAGGATGGATTCGTGTCCACCCTCATTTGATCTAGGGTTTGGAGGAAACTCCAGATCTGCCTAATCTAGTTGGGTGAACTCTGAACCCTCGTCTGATTTCTCTGAGGTTCCTCAGACCGGTGAGGACCTCAATGCCATCTAGAATGATCCTTTCTCAAACACTTATAATCCTGGATGGTGTAATCATCCTAACTTCATGTGGTCAGGGAACAATCAAAATCAGAGACCTAAATATCAGCCTCGACCACAAGCTTCTCATCCATATCAGCCGCCTCAGCCTCGGCCCAACCTAAATTATCTATCCGGACCAACTCAAGAAGATCAAATGTCCCTTATCCTTCAGAACCTGGCTGACATTCAGAATACGAATGCGGCTATGTAAAAATAGCACAAGGACGAAATCACAGAGGTTCGTAATAAGCGCTCACAGATGGAGAATTCTCGCCAACCTGGTGCACTCCCTTCACAACCTCTGCCTAATCCAAATAATGTGCCAAACTAGAGGCACATTATGAACCCGACTTAGGGCTAGGCTCACTATGTCTATCAAGCCCCTTCTACTCCATCACCTGACGAGATGGAGGCTTCGACATCGTATTCAGGTTATCAGCAGCAACCACCTCTTTTGCCAACCCCAACCCAGAACCAGGCAGGATTGAATTCCATGACTACCTGTAGTGGAAAAACAACTCAGGACCCACCTTATCCGAGCCACTCTCAGCCTGGTAGTTCAAACCCAAACCCTAGGTTGGTCATCCAGGATACCCTTGTCCTAGATTAAGAACCTAGATCAATTCTAGAGGAACCTGCAAAGGTTCCATTTCTGGAGACCTTGACGAAAGGAAAGAGGAAACTCAAACCCATGGCCCTCAAGGAAGACCTGGTCAAGCTCTTTGAGCAAGTCCAAATAAACATCCCGTTGATGGATGCGATTCGCCACGTACCAGCTTATGCGAGATTTTTGAAGGACGTATGTACACCTAAGTGTAAGCCGCGAACTAAAGGTAGGAATCCAATCATACTGTCAGAGCAAGGCAGCTCCATCATCTTGAGCAAACTCTAGCCTAAGGCAAAGGACCCTCGTACCCCTCTTATCTCTTGCAGAATCGGTGATTTGGAATTCGACAGAGCACTCTTAGATTTAGGAGCTTCCATCAATTTGATCCCTATGTCCGTACTAGATCATTTTAAGGAAATTGAGCTAAAACTAACTGAGGTGACCTTGCAGTTAGCTGACTGATCGATCAAGTCACCTAGAGGAGTTCTCGAGGATGTTTTGGTTCGGATCCGCTACTTCTACTTTCCTGTGGAATTCATCATTTTGGATATGGAGACTCCTAAGAATCTAAAGAATACATCGATTATACTAGGAAGACCATTCTTAGTGATAGCTAGGGCGAACATTAACTGCAAAGAGGGCCAAATTGAGTTGAAGTTCGGGAATAAGACTCTGAAAATCGATATCTTCAAGGATCAGAAAGGAATTAACTATGGGGCAACAGAATAAGTGTGTGACATTAATGCTGTGGTTGAGGACTCGTTTCTCAAGGATGACCTGAATACCCCTGATCCTCAACCCTAAGAAGATCATACCCCATAGATAGAGGAACCTAGCACTGATCTTGACCCAACCACAGCTCCCACCTTTTCTTCTGAGGCCCATCCCGAACCACCTTCTGCTGTTGATAATCCTATCATGGAACTGAAACCTCTTCCCGATCACCTAAAGTACATCTTTTTGGGTTCCAATCAGACGTTTCCTGTGATTATCAATACTCGACTCACATATGATCAGGAGACGAAGCTGATTTCTATCCTCCAGCAACATCGGAGAGCCATTGGATGGACTCTCGATGATCGAACTGGTATTAGCCCTTCATATTGCATGCACCACATCTACATTGAAGAGGGCTCATGATCATCCCTTGAAATGCAGAGACATCTGAATCCGAACCTGCAGGATGTCATGAAAAAGGAGATCATTAAGTGGTTAGATGCTGGGATCATATACCCGATCTCCGACAGTCGTTAGGTGTTCTTTGCAAAAGTGAAATCGGGTTTGTAATATCGCATTGCAGTATAGGTGAAATCACTTCGAAGAACAAATAAGAATTTATTAGTAGAAAAATTAAAAATCCATGGTCGAACACGAGGAGCAAATTAGTATTTAAAAACTAAGAACACAATCTCAAATTGATAAAATGTGATGTTCAAGAATTTATGAAGCAAAAGAATTAAGTTCAATGTATATAAGTGCTTTAAAGATATGAATAGAGATAAAAAGAAATAGAATTAATTTCAGTCTATCTTTCTTCTTCTGAAATGTCTTCTTTCTTCTCTTTTCTTCCTTCTTTGATTTCTCCTTCCTTCCTCTGCGACTACTTTGTCTTCTGTCTTCTTCTTCTTTCTTTTCTTCTCTTGGTTTCTACCTTCTTTGTCTTTGCCTTGGCTTCTTTCTTTTCTTCTGCCTTTGATCTCCTTTCTTTCTACGGCTCCTTTCTTCTCTTCTTCTTTTCCTTCAGTTGTGCCTTCCTTCCTTTCTTCCTTGGCTTCTGACTTCCTTCTTTCTCTTTCTTCTTCAGCCGCGCCTTCTCCTTCCTTCTTCTTCCTTCAGCTTCCTCAGCTTCTTTTGCAGCTCCTCTTGCCCTTAGCTTCTTCAGCTGCAGCTTCCTCTTCCTTCCTTCTTTCCCTAGACACGCAAGTGCAAAACCTACCCCTACCCTCCCCTGCATATGCTCTCTCTCTTTCTCTCTCTTAAGTTCGCTCTCCCAAAGCCAATCGCGTATACGGGTCGAGTCAAGCACACCTGGGTCCAGGCACACTAGCATGGGTGGTGCGCGAGGAGTGTAGGGTTATCGGGTCAAGCAGCTAGGCCCGCGTAACATGGGTCGCGGACGAGGTGGGTGAGTGGGAGAGGGGGCCTCACTCGTGATCTGAGGAGAAGCTTAAATCACAAAAATAATATAAACCACTCACCTGCGCCAAAAACTAACGAGGTGGGACTAAAGTCCCACCTGCTTCTTCGCGTGCCCACAGGGAGAATGCCTACTCAATTGCTGGGTGTGAAAGGGTTGTGGAGTATTTCCGCGCACCTGGGACTCAACTTCCTGGAGCAACGCAACCTGGAGCAAGCTTGTGAGCAAGCTTTGCTCATGCTCCAATGGCGGCAGGGGGTCGGACCTGCAACTTAGAAATACAGCCTCGTGGCCCTGTCAAAGCACGTAGGTAGCTTCGCCGTGTCACAGTGAAGGTGATGCAGGGGTGGCATGGCGCAGAATGGCCTAGGCGTGCGTGCCTGGGTCGAAATGTGGTCTTGAAAGTGTGTGTGCTCGGGGAGAGTGTGGTGTGCATGTGGCGGTCAGTGAAGGGGCGGATGATGATCACTGGATGATGGTGAAGTTCCTACGGTCGGTGGCGAGGCATGTGGGTGAGTGGAGCGGTGGATGCGCCTTTCCCGGTGGTCTGTCGGAGATGAGGAAGACGAAGGTGGTTTGTGGTTGTCGAAGGGGGGTTTTGTGAAATAAAGAGGGGGAAAGTGAAAAGTAGGGAGAGAGAAACTTAACTAAGGGTATTTGGATGAAGGGGGGAGATGGAGGGTGAGCGGTGCATGTTTGCCATCGCCGGAGACGAAAGCCCTGAGATGAGGAGGCGGCGACGATGAGAGGGTTGAAGATGCACGCGTAGGTATGGCTCGACGTGGAGGAGCAAGGCGGAGAAGACTCTACCACTAGTATGGTGGCAGAGCGATGAGAAGAGGGAGGAGGGATCACCGGAGCTTGCAGGATATTGGCCGAAGATGGGGGAGGAAGAATTTTGGGGTTTTCTGTGGCCAAATCAAGCTTGAGATGATCATCTGGGCTTGAGGGTTCTTTTATAGGCACCAGCGGAGAGCCTTGTGCTTGAAAGAAAAGATTTGAAGCATGGGTTTCCTCACCGGAGTAGGAAATCCATGAGATACCCATATCTCTCGAGCGTTGGCACGAGAGATTGGGTGCGAATCAAGGCATGTGATTGAGTTCACAAGATCGGGAATTCCTCAGAGAATCTCCCTTTCAAATCTGAGAGGGATTCTCTGAGGAAACAAGGACTTCCCTCTTGAATCCTCGCCGGAGTAGAAATCCTCCTCTATAATGGCGGAGGGGCCTAATTGCAAAGAGTGGCGAGGAGGATAGGGGGTTTTTGCAAGGTTTTCGAAAGTTAGGGGCATAAAAGTAATTGGGTGGATTGTTTTGCAAAGTAGGTCAAGCTGACCTCCCCTTCGGTCCAAATTTTGGTACAAACCTACTTTGGACCTAAGGAATCCAATGGTGAAATTTGATTTTAGATTTGATCATGTTTGACTGGACATTTTGCACGAAACCCAATTTAGGGCAAATAATTAGATAAGACCCTTATTTAGGTCAAAATAAGTTTCAAAGGCCAAATTAAAGGTTCTAAACCTTAGAGGATATTTTTCTATGAATTTTAGAGGGTTTATTTGATTTTTATTCAGACCAAAACCTTGTTAAGTTAAATGGGTTTGTTTTAGGGTTACAGGATGTCATTTAATTCTCAATTCTCACATTAACCCTTTTTTGATTGAACCATGCCACTTTTCATCTTGTTAAGACCAATTGACCCATGTTTAACCCCTGAGAAATCCTATTATTGTCCTACAATGGTAAAATTACAATTTTACCCTTTGTTTCTTATTTTCTTCTCAGAACAGTTATCCCTTGAATTAGGCCCTTCTCTAGGTTATGTAGGAGCTTTTGTTCTCTTTTCTAGGTGAAAATGAGCTAGTTAGGGTTCATGATGGTGTTCCCATCATTAGGTGAGTCCGATCCAGGTTGTGCCTAAGAAGGTGGAACTCACCATAATTACGACTAAAATTGAAGAGACCATACCGACCCATATAGCAAACGCGTGGAGAGTCTGCATTGATTACAGAAGATTGAATGCCTCCACGAAGAAGGATCATTTCCCACTATCGTTCATTGATTAGATACTCGAGAAACTAGCGGGAAATCGATTCTTCTACTTTTTGGACAGGTACTCCAGTTATAATCAGGTGGCAATCCATCCTGAGGACCAGGAGAAAACCACCTTCACCTACCCCTATGGGATGTACGTGTTTCGTAGGATGCCGTTTGGGCTCTGCAATGCACCTACCACCTTTTAGTAGTACATGCTCACCATATTCTCTGATTTGGTGCATCTTTCGATGATTGCCTCTTGCATTTGGTCCAAATCCTCAGGCGTTACATCGACGTGAATCTGGTTCTTTCTTGGGAAAAGAGCCACTTCATAGTTCCTGAGGGTATTGTCTTGGGACACCTCATCTCTGAAAAAGGCATCCAGGTTGACTGGGCTAAAGTAAATCTGATTTCCAAACTACCTGTACCTAGCTCGGTCAAGGACATCAGATCTTTTCTGGGGCACTTCGATTTTTACTGTCGATTCATTCCAGATTTATTGAAAATCGCACGCCCCCTGACTAATCTCCTATCAAAAGATGTCCCATTTGAGATCACAAATGAGTGCATTCACTCATTTGAAAGCCTATGTGACCAAGTTACCCAAGCACCAATCCTACAATCCCTTGACTAGTCTCTACCCTTTGAGATCATGTGCGATGCGTCTGACTACGCAGTGGGTGCAATGCTTGGGCAGAAAATTGACGGGAAACCCATGGTCATCTACTACACCCGCAAGATGTTTGATGAGGCTCAGTGTAACTACACGGTTACTGAGAAAGAGCTGCTGGCTGTAGTATTTGGCCTAGAAAAATTCAGATCATACCTTATGGGTTCTTGTGTCATCATCTACTCATATCACATTGCAGTGAGTCACTTGCGAAGGATGCGAAACCTCGACTAATCCATAGGATCTTACTGTTGCAAGAATTCGACCTTGAGATTCGCAATAAGGCAGGGAAACAGAACGTGGTAGCTGATCACTTATCCCGCCTTCCTTCTTCTGTCATTGACCCGTCCGGTCTAATCACAGAGCATTTTTCGGATGAGCATCTATTGGCTATTCACGGTCTCCTCTGGTTTGCTGATATGGTAAGATACTTAGTTACGGGGAAAGTTCTGCCAGATTAGGCAACTTCCAAGTGGGACATGATGATTTCCGAGGCCAAGTACTATATTTGGGAGGAACCGTATCTCTTCCACATTGGCAATGATCAAGTAATCTGGAGATGCATTCCTGACAATGAGGTCAACGACGTGATCCCATTCTGCCATGACTAGGCTTGCGGTGGCCATTTCTCTGGGCAAAAAGCCATAGCAAAAATCCTCCAGTGTGTGTTCTTCTGGCCCATGATGTTCAAAGATGCACAAACGTATTGCAAGGCATGTGCTCTGAAGACGCGTCGGTTTTACCGGGTTTGTTATGACGTTGTAGTAAAGCCGGTTGTTACCAACGTTTCATATAAAAATTTTTTTACTCGGAAAATGAAAGAGTTCCCGAGGTCGAACTCAGGGAGCAAGTCGTATTCTAGAGACATACAAGTTCTATTACAAAAATAAAGAGAGAGAGAGAGAGAGAGAGAGAGATGAAAATTTGGCTTCTTCTTCTTCTCTTCTTTCTTCCTCTGTCTTATCTCCTCTTTGGCTTTTGTTCTTCCTGTTCTTCTTCTTCTTCTTCTTCTTCTTCTTCTGCTTTCTTCAGATCTTCCCCTCGTGCTCTTCTTCTTCTGTCTTCTGTTCTTCCTTGTTTTCTTTCTTTCTTTTTCTTCAGATCTTCTTCTTCTTTTCTTGCTTCTTGCTTCTCTTCATTTCTTCTTCTTCTTTGTCTTCACCTGTCTTCAGTACGTCGTCTGACCCGCGGATGCTACAGTGCCGCTTCAGTTCTTTTTCTTCCGCAGTCCTTCACCTGTGCCTGCACGCTCAAGAGTTCAGCATCAGAGGGCAAAAACCTACTCTACCCCCCTCCCCCGCGTTTCTCTTTCTCTCTGAAATCACTCTTCGGAAGCTCTCCCAGAGCGCTACCGGGTAATCGGGTTCGGGTCAGGCCCGGGTCCAGGCCCACCGGCGTGCGTGGTGGGCGAGGAGTGCAGGTCAGTCTAATCGGGTCGGGCCAGGTCCGCGGAGCGTGGTCACGGACGAGGCCGGGTCGGGTCGGGTGAGAGGGACCTCACCCCGTGGTCAGGAGGCAGACAGCATAAGGCACTTTTTGCCTTTATGCGTCTGCGCGCCTCCGAGAGGTTCCGAGGTGGGACTAAATGTCCCACCCAAATTGAGCGCGCGTCGCGGATGGAGCAGTGGGTGATCGTGGCTTCCCGCGCGGCCTTCGCCTCGTCTGTGAACCAGGGACGTTTCGCGGAGAGTCCCTGCGCAACCTGGGAGTCAACCCTGGGCGAAGGCGTGCCTGCACCTGCAGGTGAAGCAGCTCTGCCTGCGCAGTAATGGCGACGGCGGGCGAGTCACCTGGTCACAGAAGAACGGCCTTTCGGCCAAATCAGACAGGCGGGGGACCTTCGCCGTGGCACGGCGAAGGTGGTCAGGGGGTTTGCAGGGGGCGAGATGGAGCTAACAGGTCGTCCTAGGTCAAACTGTGAGCGAGGAAGTGGGTGTGTTCGGTGGATCTGCAGAGGGTGTTTGGTGGGAAGTGGAGGGGCGGAAGAGGATCAGGGTGAGGAGGCGGAGGTTCTGCGGAGGTCGGCGAGCCGTGTGGGTCGCTGAGGTGATGGGAGCGGCTCGCCGGAGGGTGGTCGGAGGTGGAGAGGATGAGGGTGAACAGGAGCGGTCGAGGGTTTAATCAAATAAAAGACAGTGAAGAAAAGAAAGAGGGGGAGATGGGGAGGAGTTCTAACTTACTTGCAGGGACGAAGGGGGAGGAACAGGGCGACAGTCGTATCGACTGTCGCCGGAGAAGACGATGCCCATTGGGGGAAGGACGGCGGTGACGACGGGGCAGAGGCAGCGCGCGCCGGTATTGCGCGACGCGGGAAGAGCAGGGGAAGAAGTCTCTGCTGCTGGTATTGCGGCAGAGCGAAGAGGAGGAGGAGGAAGAACCGCCGGAGCTGGTGGGCGTCTGCCGGAGTGAGAAGAGAGGAAAGTTGGGGGTTTTCTCCGTCAGATCCGAGCTGCCCTGGTCGGTGGAGCGGCGGGGGGTATTTATAGGGATGAAGCAGGGAGGAAGGCGGAGGGAGACAGCGTGTCTCCCTCGCCGGAGAGTGGTCGGAACATGAACCCATACCGTCCGTGCGTTCGCACGGCCGGTATGGTGGCCTACAATGACCAGGGGGGTGCTCCTGCGACGGCTGACGACGCAGGGCACCCCCGGTTTACTTGCCAGGTCCCCTACCTCACCCTGCGCGGCGCCATGCTCCGCGCAAGGTCGCCGGAGCATGGTGCTGGCAGGGTTTTGCAGGAGGGACCTGATTGCAAAGAACGAAGGAGAGTTAGGGGCCAAAATGCGAGGGTTCAAAAGTTGAGGGCCAAAGAGTAAATATATGAGGACCAAAGTGTAAAGTCGGTCAAGGAGGTTTCTTCTTAGGCTCAAGTTTTTATACATGACTAATTAGGACCTAAGGAATCTGATGGTGAATTTTATTTTCATCTTAAACCTTGTTCGACCGGTCAATTTGCGCAGAAACCCAAATTAAGTTATTAATTGGGTATGATTCTCAATGTAGGTCAAAATGGGTTCTGAAGGCCAAATTGAAGGTTCTAAACCCTAGAGATTATTTTTCTATGAATTTTAGAGGGTTTATTCTATTTTTACTTTGCCTCGAACCTTGTGAATTGAAGTGGGTTGTTTTAGGGTTACAGATTTAGTCTCTTGGAATTGCTGTAGCCCTTGCTAAATCATTTCATCCCACTTTTATTCTTATTAAGCTGTTTTGACCTATGTTTGGGCCCTGAATTACCCTGTATGCAGATTATACTGGTAAAATTGCACTTTTACCCCTTATGACTTGTTTTCTTCTCAAACTCAGAATTCTCTGAGTTACGCCTTTCCTTGAGATATGTAGGAGCTTTTATCCTTTGTATTGGGTCAAAATGAGCTAGTTATGGCTCATGATGAGGTTCTCATCATACCCCCATGCCTAGCTTTTGCTAGTCCCTTAGCAAAAACTTAAGGTTTCAACCCTTGTTCTAGACCATGAAGTTTTTAATGGTTTTAGATAAGTGCCTTTTTTATTTGAGCATAGATTAGGTTAGAATGCTGACCATAGGCCTAAAAGATACTCTAGTGCCAATCAAGATCCAAATCTGTCTAGCCTTAGCCTCAGTCTTTTAGCAAAGGTTTTTAAGGCCCGCAAGAACTAACCTAAGGTTTATTGGACTTCGTGGTTAAAGCACCCGTGCTTGAAATGATTTTAGCCCTGGCCCAGTTCGCAGTGCGTTTTGTAAGAGAGAGATAGAAAGTTTTTTCTGTTTGGAGAGTTTTCTCTCTCTTCTTCTTTTTAGTTCTAGCCTAGGATTGGCTTTTCAACACGGTCTGTATCAGATTCCTTGCTCCCATCATCAATCCTCAAGGGTTCCTGGCGATCGATGCTTCGGGATAGCACCGCCCATGGCAACCCCCGGAACCCTGGCTATTGAGATTTCGAGATAATCCCATCCATGGTATTCCGTGGCCGAATCCAGACCCTGGCAATTGACACTTCGAGATAATGCCATCCATGGAATCTGAACCAGCAGAGTGCTTACATGCCCCCCGTAGGATATGTAAATATCCTAAGAGACAAGCACCGAGGAGATGATATTTTGTTACGCATCTTCGAGGGGATTTCCTGCCTCTCCGCGCTGGGAACTCGTTCAAATCAACTTGTGTTGATCGGCCATTCCTATTCTAGGTGTTCTTTTCAGATTTTTGCGACGCTTCTGCGTGATTCTGATTTTTACGCTTACTTAACCAGGCTGTGTGTGAGATTAGGGTGCTTAGGTTACTGAGTCCCGTAAACCAAAAATTAGTTAACGAGGCTGAATACTTCCTAAGCCTTAGACCTAATACTTCAGCTTTTCATTTTCCTCAACCTCTTGAGGAGTGTCCAGATCTTAATGGGTACTAAGAGTCTATTCAAGAATGCCTAAGGTTTGCATTCTTACTAATCTCATTGTGCACTTTTCAGTTATTTTCTTGAATGAGGTCTAGAACTTAGGTTAATTCCTTAGTTCCTTACTAATGACTATCAACTTTTCTTATAATTTTGTGCTCCTTTTTCATTTTGTTTCTTCTCTCCTTCACAAAATTTTCTTCTCCTCTTTTCCTCTTATTCTTTTTCGAAAAATTTTTTTAATTTTTATGGTGTTTTTGGCATATGTGAATTTTTTTGTTTGAAACCTTTTCTTACAAGTTTTTGTACTTTCATACCCCCCCATGCCTAAGATTTGCAATGTCCTCATTGTAACCTAGGGGGTCTTAGTTCATTCCTTAAGACAGAAATTTGGGTGAGTGGATGGGTCGGGTTGAATTTTTGCGGACGATTTCAAATCCCAGATGCAAACATCTGAGTTGTAGTCGGCTGTCCTAAAGTGTGAACTTCAAGTGCAAAAAGCTGTCAGAACAAGTTTCAGGTTTTCAAAGAGAATGACGGGCTGCCTCCCGTTGAGCGCTAAATTTGATGCCTTCAGCCAAGCGGGAAATGCGATGGAGAGGGGATGGTCAACTCAGCAGAGTTTTGTAAGACAAGCACCTTGATTAAGAGCCTGGTTGGTCCAACCAGGTGCTTGTTCAGATCAACAGGCTGATGATGCAGCCCAAACCCAATCAATCTGGTGGGTTGATAGATGTGGATAAAAAGGTGTGGAGCCCACCAGAAATTATGAAGCTCAGATGGATGTGGAAGTGTAAACGCAGGGTTTGGCTGTGCCGAATCAGCCTGGTCAGAGTAGGGACCCGTAGGATAATCAGTGGTTGATGCAGGAACCCTACAGGGGTGATCAGAGAATGATAGAGCATGGTATGTAGTCTGATCAATGTTCGAAACCCGATGTGGAAATGCAATCGGCTCGGTGAGAGGTGAATCAGCATAGAAATTGTGTCCGGTTGCGGGTCGGGGTTTGGGAGAGGTTTTGATCCGTTCTGTGTGTGCGGATGAGGTGGCCATTGTGTACGAGGGCTCTTCTAGAAACAGATGATAGGTGATTTTCTGTAGAGAGTCCTCTGGGTAACTATCAAATGCCTGAAGAGTGTTTATAGGATGAAAGGAATCGGATTCGAGAAAAAATTTGGATTCTTGGTTGTAATCACTCTTGGCATTTTCTGTTTTTGGTTCCTGAGGATCGAAAAGGAATGATTCTGTGTTATCAGTGATCTCGGGAATCAGGACCTCAGAGTCGGAGTCAGAGTCATGTGAACTGAGGTCGTAGATAGGCCTGGCGTGTTCAGGAAGGGGAGTCTCTCCGCAATTATAGTCAGATCTGAAATTGTCGGAGAGTTGGCGAAAATGATCATGAATTCCACCACAGCAGAAATCATCAGATGTGGAATCAGCAGCCTGACTGGGTTCTAGCCTATATGTCAATTCTGGGCTCAAAAAGATGTTCTGTTCAAGCTCTAAGCTGGTAGGATAGACCCCATTAAAACCTTGCTCATCCAACTCCTCAGTTTCTGTATCATAAATTGGCATGTTTTCTGAAAAATCAATCAGATTTCCTGAGGATGTTGGAAAAGGACATTCATCAAATAAAGGCCCGGAATCATATTCTGTAAAAATTTGATCTTTCTCATAAGGGGCCTCATAATCTTCCCAATAAGTTTCAGATCTAGGTTCTAGGCTTAGGATGTGGGTAGAATTATTAGAACCTAAGTCCGAATAACCTTCGAGGGTTACCTTATCAAAACAAGGGGCGGAATTTATACCCTCCAGAGGTTCAATTCTAATCTTGTTATTGCAGGAGTCTTGGAGTTCTAAGCTTGGTGATTTATGGCCTAGGGTTGGCTCAGCATTGTGTTCTCCTGCAACTTCCCAACCTATTTTAATGCTATCTTCTATTTGGGTTGGGAGTCGACAACCACCTTGTGCCTCAATCCCGAGGTCTGGGAAACTGGATTGATTCTTAGTACTGTTCCAAGATGACTCATCCTTTGTTTCTGGTATATACGGGTATTTCTGGTTGATAATTTGTTCTACTGATTTCATCATTTCTACCCGTTTTATAAGGGCATCTTGGTGTTGTTCCCAAAGTACAGGATTTGTTAAGCATTGAAGGTATTCAGATTGGTGTAATTTTTCCATCTCAATGTATCCTGTCATGAGCATGTCTCGGGTTGATCCTTTTGAAATTCCAGTCAATAGAATTTGGGCACAGTTTATGATGAAGGATGTGGTTGTTGGGACATCAACCTGAATATCTCCTATTGGTGTTGAGGTTTTTTCTTCTTTTTCATAGAATTTTATGGCATCCTCGATCATTTTATCTTTCATAGATCTCCGATATTCAGGTTTCTTGAATGGTAGTCTTGCTAGGTGATTAGGCTGCATAATTGGATCAGGTGGTGGAATCAAAGTTTGAATCAAGATGGAAGAAGGGGATTTTGTTCAGAATCAGAGGACAGAGGGGCTATGTGAATGATTTCTGCAAAAACAAAGGAGCCGAGGCTTAGCCTCGGGAAGAGTGAATTTCTATAGGAGGTTTCAAGGACCTCCTGAAAAATACTGAAGGGCTGGATGAGATAAGCAGGTGCTGGACCCAATCAAGACACCCAAAAATTGTTGGGTGACTATAGAGGTTCGGGGCAGATAGACCCTTTGATCAGAAAGATCGTCCACCTGAGAATTACCTGGGCAGCCAGAGAGGGAGAGTCCCGCGAAGACCCCTACACGGTAGAGCGTCCCCACGGGTTACAGGGTTTCCCCCACCCGACCTCTCTTGTCACTGCGGTTCCAGGTAGACCAGAATGGGGATCTTGACCTCTTAAGTCTACCAATTTTAAGATCAGGGTGCTTAAGGTTTCACTTGAACTTTAGTCTTTTTAAGTCCAAAGAGTGACCTAATTTAAGGTTGGTTAACCCAAAGGGGTCAACTTTACCTCTTGTTTTCTTTGAGAGCTTTTTGGGTCCTGTCTTTTAGGGTTCAAGTGTTTAGAGAGCCAATTGTTTTAGATTTTCTTTGAATAGGTATTTTCAGACAAGGGCTTGGGCACACTTCATTTGGTTTTCTCAATTCTTGCTTAAGGAGTGTGTCTCTAAATCCCTAGTGTTGGATCCTAGGTTGGCTCTACTTGGTCCAGTTAATTCTTTGTTGGGTAATTAGGGCTCAAGCAAGAATGTGTTAGCCCTTAAATACCCTTAATAGTGTGCAGAAATAATGAGTTGAAAACATGCAACTTTTATGGTTACTAAATATGGAAGACAGGTTAGCCCTATATTGCTTGTTCTTTTCTTTTCTTCCTCTTTAGAGCTTAGGGGTTAATAGTGAGAGGAAAAATTTACCTGTCTTTGGTGTGGTTGCTTGTCTTCTTGAGTTCCTGTAGCTGCACAAAAGAGAGGAGATTATCAGAAATAAAAAAATACAGGAATGTTTACCTCTAGAATAGCCGTTGCTCCCCGGCAGCGGCGCCAAAATGAAGACGCGTCGGTTTTACCGGGTTTGTTATGACGTTGTAGTAAAGCCGGTTGTTACCAACGTTTCATATAAAAATTTTTTTACTCGGAAAATGAAAGAGTTCCCGAGGTCGAACTCAGGGAGCAAGTCGTATTCTAGAGACATACAAGTTCTATTACAAAAATAAAGAGAGAGAGAGAGAGAGAGAGAGATGAAAATTTGGCTTCTTCTTCTTCTCTTCTTTCTTCCTCTGTCTTATCTCCTCTTTGGCTTTTGTTCTTCCTGTTCTTCTTCTTCTTCTTCTTCTTCTTCTGCTTTCTTCAGATCTTCCCCTCGTGCTCTTCTTCTTCTGTCTTCTATTCTTCCTTGTTTTCTTTCTTTCTTTTTCTTCAGATCTTCTTCTTCTTTTCTTGCTTCTTGCTTCTCTTCATTTCTTCTTCTTCTTTGTCTTCACCTGTCTTCAGTACGTCGTCTGACCCGCGGATGCTACAGTGCCGCTTCAGTTCTTTTTCTTCCGCAGTCCTTCACCTGTGCCTGCACGCTCAAGAGTTCAGCATCAGAGGGCAAAAACCTACTCTACCCCCCTCCCCCGCGTTTCTCTTTCTCTCTGAAATCACTCTTCGGAAGCTCTCCCAGAGCGCTACCGGGTAATCGGGTTCGGGTCAGGCCCGGGTCCAGGCCCACCGGCGTGCGTGGTGGGCGAGGAGTGCAGGTCAGTCTAATCGGGTCGGGCCAGGTCCGCGGAGCGTGGTCACGGACGAGGCCGGGTCGGGTCGGGTGAGAGGGACCTCACCCCGTGGTCAGGAGGCAGACAGCATAAGGCACTTTTTGCCTTTATGCGTCTGCGCGCCTCCGAGAGGTTCCGAGGTGGGACTAAATGTCCCACCCAAATTGAGCGCGCGTCGCGGATGGAGCAGTGGGTGATCGTGGCTTCCCGCGCGGCCTTCGCCTCGTCTGTGAACCAGGGACGTTTCGCGGAGAGTCCCTGCGCAACCTGGGAGTCAACCCTGGGCGAAGGCGTGCCTGCACCTGCAGGTGAAGCAGCTCTGCCTGCGCAGTAATGGCGACGGCGGGCGAGTCACCTGGTCACAGAAGAACGGCCTTTCGGCCAAATCAGACAGGCGGGGGACCTTCGCCGTGGCACGGCGAAGGTGGTCAGGGGGTTTGCAGGGGGCGAGATGGAGCTAACAGGTCGTCCTAGGTCAAACTGTGAGCGAGGAAGTGGGTGTGTTCGGTGGATCTGCAGAGGGTGTTTGGTGGGAAGTGGAGGGGCGGAAGAGGATCAGGGTGAGGAGGCGGAGGTTCTGCGGTGGTCGGCGAGCCGTGTGGGTCGCTGAGGTGATGGGAGCGGCTCGCCGGAGGGTGGTCGGAGGTGGAGAGGATGAGGGTGAACAGGAGCGGTCGAGGGTTTAATCAAATAAAAGACAGTGAAGAAAAGAAAGAGGGGGAGATGGGGAGGAGTTCTAACTTACTTGCAGGGACGAAGGGGGAGGAACAGGGCGACAGTCGTATCGACTGTCGCCGGAGAAGACGATGCCCATTGGGGGAAGGACGGCGGTGACGACGGGGCAGAGGCAGCGCGCGCCGGTATTGCGCGACGCGGGAAGAGCAGGGGAAGAAGTCTCTGCTGCTGGTATTGCGGCAGAGCGAAGAGGAGGAGGAGGAAGAACCGCCGGAGCTGGTGGGCGTCTGCCGGAGTGAGAAGAGAGGAAAGTTGGGGGTTTTCTCCGTCAGATCCGAGCTGCCCTGGTCGGTGGAGCGGCGGGGGGTATTTATAGGGATGAAGCAGGGAGGAAGGCGGAGGGAGACAGCGTGTCTCCCTCGCCGGAGAGTGGTCGGAACATGAACCCATACCGTCCGTGCGTTCGCACGGCCGGTATGGTGGCCTACAATGACCAGGGGGGTGCTCCTGCGACGGCTGACGACGCAGGGCACCCCCGGTTTACTTGCCAGGTCCCCTACCTCACCCTGCGCGGCGCCATGCTCCGCGCAAGGTCGCCGGAGCATGGTGCTGGCAGGGTTTTGCAGGAGGGACCTGATTGCAAAGAACGAAGGAGAGTTAGGGGCCAAAATGCGAGGGTTCAAAAGTTGAGGGCCAAAGAGTAAATATATGAGGACCAAAGTGTAAAGTCGGTCAAGGAGGTTTCTTCTTAGGCTCAAGTTTTTATACATGACTAATTAGGACCTAAGGAATCTGATGGTGAATTTTATTTTCATCTTAAACCTTGTTCGACCGGTCAATTTGCGCAGAAACCCAAATTAAGTTATTAATTGGGTATGGTTCTCAATGTAGGTCAAAATGGGTTCTGAAGGCCAAATTGAAGGTTCTAAACCCTAGAGATTATTTTTCTATGAATTTTAGAGGGTTTATTCTATTTTTACTTTGCCTCGAACCTTGTGAATTGAAGTGGGTTGTTTTAGGGTTACAGATTTAGTCTCTTGGAATTGCTGTAGCCCTTGCTAAATCATTTCATCCCACTTTTATTCTTATTAAGCTATTTTGACCTATGTTTGGGCCCTGAATTACCCTGTATGCAGATTATACTGGTAAAATTGCACTTTTACCCCTTATGACTTGTTTTCTTCTCAAACTCAGAATTCTCTGAGTTACGCCTTTCCTTGAGATATGTAGGAGCTTTTATCCTTTGTATTGGGTCAAAATGAGCTAGTTATGGCTCATGATGAGGTTCTCATCATGCTCGTTGTCAGACCCTTGGCAACATGAGCTCGCGAGATATGATGCCTTTGAACCCTATCATTCTGTGCGAAATCTTTGACATATGGGGAATTGATTTCATGGGACCCTTTCTAGGATCTAACAGCTTTGAATACATCTTACTTCCTGTTGATTATGTCTCAAAATGGATCGAAGCCATCCCCACCAGAACTAGTGATCACAAAGTTCTCTGATTCATTCAAGAGAACATCTTTTCTAGATTTAGGGTTTCTAAGGCCATCATCAGTGATGGCAGGTCTCATTTTAATAATGCGCACTTCCAGTCCCTGATGAAAAAGCATGGGGTGACACATAGTATCTTGACTCCTTACCACCCCCAGACTAATGGACTGGCTGAATTGTCAAATCGAGAGATCAAGAAGATCCTTCAGGTTAATGTTCGGCCTGACAGAAAAGACTGGTCTATTCACCTTCCAGAAGCCTTGTGGACCTATAGGAACACCTACAAAACCCAATTAGGCATGTCTCCCTTTAGACTTGTGTATGGCAAGGCATGTCACCTTCCCGTAGAGATGGAGCACAACGCCTATTGGGTTGTACGGAAGTGCAATCTAGATCTTATGAAGGCTGGATTATACTGCCGATTGCAAATGAACGAGATTGAGGAACTATGCAACGATGCATACGAGAACTCTCGAATCTACAAAGAGTGGGTCAAAGCCTTCCATGACAGGCACATTATGTGAAAATCTTTTCATCCTAATCAAAAAGTCCTATTCTTTGATGCCAAACTCAAACTCTTTCCAAGCAAACTCAGATCTAAATGGATTGGACCATTCTTGGTGAGATGAGTATTTGGAAATGGACCTATTGCAATTAGTGAACTCAGCCATGATTCTGAACCTTTTATCGTGAATGGTCAAATACTCAAACCATTCATCGAACTCACTGACCCAAACTTGGCTATTGCCTCTTTTGATTTCCATTCTCCCTGAGCTTATTGCGCCTAATTGATGGCATTAAACTTAGCACTTAATGGGAGGCAACCCCTCATTTTTGAAAAAACCCGAAATGCTTTCGACATATCTCTTCGTTGAAATCATATTGTACTTTAGGGATCGTCCATTAGAATAACCGACTCCACCTTTGGTACTTGTATCAAAGCTTGAAATTGTCCGCAACAGCCACCCCGGCCCATCCACCTACCCATTGACCTTGTTCTAATGTACGATCTATGCTGAACTTGAACCCACCTAATTTATAATGAGGGCATCATAAATTGTAAACATGGGGGGGGGGGGTATTAAAGTGTAAAATGCCATCAAAATCAAATCACAAAAGGATTTCGTAAAAAAAAATGGAGGTTGAGGAAACAGGCCCACTTGAGAGAAAAATGAGAAAAAGGAGGGAGGAAAATTGAAAAGAAAAGAAAGGAGCAAAAAGATAAAGAAAAAAAAGGAGTCCCTTCAAAATAATATGGAACTTATCTAACTTCTAGGTTAGATCGAATGATGAATTAAGACCTGGAAGGCTAAACTTAAGGGATAGTGGCAAATACCGACTTTAAGCCTCTTGGATCTGTTCTGAGATTTAAACATTCACGTACTTGTCAAAATCCAGATTAATCCTTAAGAGGTTGAAGAAAATGCAAAGCTTGTGTATTAGGTCTAAGGCTTAGGGATTATTCAGCCCCATTAACTGACCTCTGGTTTGCGGGACTAGGTAACTTAAGCACCCTAAATCACATACAGTTTGGTTCAGTAAGCTTAAATATTAAATCATGCCAAAAAGCATTTGTGTTGTTCTGAAAATGGTCCTAAAGATCTAGATTAGGAGCGACTCAAAAGCACAAGTTGATTTGGACGAATTCTCGATGTGGAGAGGTAGGAAATTCCCTTCGAAGATGTGCAATAACATATCATCTCATCGATGCTTGTCTCCTAAGATATCTAAATATCCTACTGGGGGTACATAAGCACCTTATTCTAGTTCAGATGCCATGGGTGGCATTATCCCAAAATATCGATTGCCAAGGTCTGGATTTAGCTACAGAATGCCATTGGCGGTACTATTCCGAAGTGTCGAAAGCCAAGGTTCTGGAGGTTGCCATGGGCGATGCTATCTCAAAGCATCGATTGCCAGGGACCCTGCAAGGATTGATGGTGAGAGCAAGGAATCCGATACAGAACGTGTTTAGGGCCAATCCGAGGATGGATCTAAGGAAAAATATAATGAAAAGAAAAAGAAAGAAAGCTCTCCAAAAATGAAAATCTTCTTCTATCTCTCTCTCTCTCTCTCTTACAAAAATGCATTGGCAAACTGAACCTGGGCTAACCATGTTACAAGCATGGGTGCTTTAACTGCTATGTCTAACGAACCTTAGGATAGTTCCTGCGGGCCTTAGAAACCTTTGCGGCAGATGGAGGCGAAAGTTAGTCAGGTCTGGATCTGGGCTGGTACTTGAGTACCTCTAGGCCTATTGTTGGTATTAAGATTTGATTCCTAGAGATGCAACTTAGTAGGGCATCCTGACAGTTACATCCGACCTTGATAACTGGTCTGATCCATAGAATTTTGCTAAGGGACTAGCAAAAGCAAGGCATGGGGGTATGATGGGAACACCATCATGAGTCATAACTAGCTCAATTTGATTTAAAAAAGTTGACAAATGCTCTTGCATATCCATCAGAAGGTCCTAAGGGCATATTGTCCTATTTTGAAAAGAAGAGAAGAATACAAGGTTATTTCTGTAAAATTAACAGCATTTCATAAGTACTGAATAACCACGAGGTATTCCAGGGGCTAATTGAAGGGCAAATGGTCATAAATATCTAATAAGGGGGTTTATGCAAACAGAAATGGGTTCTCACACGTTTTGAGAATTAAATAACATCTGAAATGCTAAAAACAATCCTGCTTAATTAACTGAGGTTCTGGTTAAATTAAAATTCACCTAAACCCTCTAAAAATCATAGAAAAATATTCTTTAAGGTTTGATATATTTGCCTTGACCATTGAAACCCATTTTGACCTAAAACAGAGTCAGACAGATAGATGCCCTAATCCGACTTCACCATCAGACTCCTTGGGTCAAAATTAGGTTTGTACCAAAATTTGGGTTCAATCAAAGATCACCTTGACCTAGTTCGCATTTCAATCTAGTCTGACTCATTTTATCACATGTGCACCCCTAACTTTTGAAATCTATTACGAAAACCCCCCTACTTTTGTCATCACCTTCGCATTGGGGTTCCTACCGCCATGGCAAGTGTGAACCTAAAGATCCAAGCTTCTAGAGAGAAGATCTCTCTTGTTTCAACTCCAAATCCTTCCAAAATTGAAAGGATGAATGTTTAGGCAATCAAGAATCCATTAAACATCTTTTTAGGGTTTGAAATCAACCCTACAAACCATACGAACATTAGGATTTCAAGGACTCCTATTCCTTGAGTTACAAGCTTACACAAGCTCTTTCTTGATTTAAAGCTAGACCAAAGCTCTATAAAGGACCTCCATGAACAACCTCACCTCCTTAGCAAGTTTTGGCAAGCCAAATACCCCTCTTTTCCATCCTCCAGCCACCGAAACCTCTGCTTCGGCAACCACCTTCGATTCCCCTCTTCCGGCCATCCAACCATCAAATTAATGGCCTATCTTCTTCCCCTCGTCTTCGCGATCCTCTCTAACTAAAGGGAGGTCATTCCTCTACCTCGTTCGCCGTCGCCGCCTCACCATCTCCATCTCCTTCTCCAGCTCCGGTCAAGCCACGACTAGAGTTCTCCGGACTTCTCCCTCTCCTCTAAGACCCTCTACCTACTCCTCTACTCCCCTACATCATTTCCCCCTCACATACACTCCTAATCAACCACGCAACACACCCCGACACCCTCTCATTCTTCCACTTCGGCGAAGCTCCAGCGACGCCTTCTCGCCTCTCCACTGCACGAAACTCATCGCCGCCACCTCCATTAGCTCCACCTCGACTTGCCCTACAAAAGCCCTAAAGAAATTGAGGGGTTCGCCATCCCAATCAACTCACTGAGCACAACTCTGTTCCCACATCTCCCCTTAGGTTGTCAGGCCTCCACTCTTCACCAAACACTACGAAACCACCACCACTACGTTCACCATGCTTGGGCGGACCTTTTGAGCTATTTTGACGAGGCTGTGAGGCTTTGTTGTGGTTTTCAGGTACACCACCAGAGCTTTGTCATTGTGCCCTCCTTCTCTGACCTTGACCATCTTGTTTGTGTCGTGTTCTTCCTCAAATCCATGCCTAGGCTATGCGGATGACCCCCAGGTGTCTTCCCAGGCACCAAATGGAAGTCTTCAGCACTTGCAGCTGCTCCAATTTATCGAGAGGATCACCTGCAGCTTTGTGTAAAGAAACCCGTGGGTTTAGTCCCTCATCGTGGGTTGCAAAAGCCCGCGTGCGACTTAAATTGTCTTTGTGCCTTTAGCCAGTTGCCTCTGAGATCACCAGGGTGAGGTCCCACTCACACACTCCAATGCACGTGCCCTCACTCGCCGCCACGCCACGCGAGTCTGGGTGTGAGTCCGATTACCCAGATCAGTTTGGGTTTCTGATAGAGAGAGAAGAGAAGAGAAAGAGGGGGGTTTTGCCCTCAGTTGTGCCCTCTCTACGCTTGGTCACTGGGAGGCTTTTCGTGCCTCTGTGCTACGCCTCTCCTTGCGTCTTGAAGAGAAGGAGAGGACCTTGAGCCTCTGCTGGTTAAGGCATCTGAGCACCTTATTTGTCATCCAATTTCGCTAGTTCTGTGTTCCTGTGGCTTGATTGCACAGCAAAAATACACCAACAAATATGCCATCTTGTGTTATTCCTAGCACTGCCATTGCATATTAGGTAGTTATAGTTGCATTTGTAAAATTTACACATGCATGCATTTATTTGAGAGGGGAGGAGAGTGAATAATTGGCCATGTAAATAACATCTTCTTCAAGTGCTGCCTCGCAATTTCACCATCCTCATTTTTTATTTTGCTTTGAATTTCTTCTCCCTCACGCAACTCAGGGCATGGGCTAGTTCTTCTTTGCGCCATGCTCTGACATCTGCATGGCTGGTCATGCGCGGCCCAGGGCATGGCCGTGGAATGCCTCCCTCTCCTTTAAAAAGCCTTGCCTTCTTCCTTGCGAGGGGAGCCTGGCCCAGACACACCCGCAGACCCTTTCTCCAGGCCATTTTCCTCCCCTCTCCCCTCCATACACAGTACCTCTTCCCACTGAAGAGATACACTGCAGGCAGGAGCAAGCTCATAGTGGTCCCACGACCACCACTATGAGTTCCACCACCGCCCAACTCATCCAAGAGTAGGTGGGCGTGGTGGATTCACTCCCTATTTCCTTTGCTCAACACCTTCCCGCCATTGCCGAAGACCCAAGCTCTGAAGCTCAGCACCAGCAGCAGCAGCCCCGCGTGCATGCTAGCAGCCGGCCGCAAGCTCCTTCCGCCCGTGTAGGTGCCTTCCAGCGTGCCCACGCACGCAGAACTGGCCGCAGCCGGTTATTCAAGCCGTGCGGCACTATAGCTACTGTTCATGCATCTTTGCGCGACACTGTAGCTATAGTGCGGTGACTAGAGAGTTTCTCACTTATCCGATCACTGCGTGCTCTTTCTCCTCACCGCTACCGCCTCCAGCCAGTCGCCGCGTCAGCACTAGCGCCCGCTCCAATGCCCACGCTTGCGTCTGCACCCGCACCCGCTCCAGTGCCCACGGCTGCACCCGTCTGCGCCCACTCCAGCTCCAGCCCGCAGCGCAGTGCGCTGTGCTACGCAATGCACTGCATTGTGCTCTCCAATACGCGTACTCACTCTAGCGCCTGCGAGCAGGCTTGCACGCCTGCGCCTGCGCACACCCGCGCCATCAGACGATGCTGCCTCCTCCAGACGCCTTAAACACTCCTCTCCAGTAGGTCTCTCTCTCTCGCACACTCTCCAGCAGACACACACACTCGCACACACCACACTCGTACACACACACACACACTTGTACACTCACACTCACTTGTACACCCTTATACATACTTATACATATATATATATATATAAATATCTATATATACCTGTATACATAGATACTTATACAAATATATCTATATACATATATACATATATAAATATCTATATACATATATTACTATATATATATATAGTTATATATATATACATATATATCTAGTTATAAATATATATATATATATATCTATATTTACATTCATATCACCTACCTATATCCCTACGCACTAGTCACTCTACCACGCGTTATATCGCGGGAATATCTGCACCAGTTGCTGATATTCCCAGATACCCGCGTAGAGAAAGCTCCTCCGCACACACTTCCACACATCCATCCTACACTCCACGCGGCACTTCGTCCTGTTGGTTGCATCTTCCTAGACATCGACCAACTTGACACTATGCTACATGCCATTTCCACCTCCACCCCCACCCCTATATATATAATATATATATCTATATATATATATAGACTATATTTATTTCTTTACAAGTAACCTCTATTTCTCTTTTGTTTCCTACTATTAAAAAGATAAAAAAATAGTAAAAGAGAAAAGATAATCCTTGTCTTGCAGGTACTCGGTCTTGCAATCAGCCAGACCAGTTTTTGGAACCCTAATTTGGCTCAAAGCCAAGAACAATTTGGCTCAAAGCCAAGGACCTGATTTTGAGGGTGTGCCTCAAGGACAATATTATCAACAAAAAAATCTTAAATAGAAAAAAAAAACCAAAAACATAATAAACACACGGAAGAAATTTGTTGTAGGAAAGGCGTAGAAACTTATTCACCTTTAATCCCTGCCTCCCTGAGTTCGACCCTGGGCCTAAAAGTGACCAAAGATAAAACTAAGTAGGCCAGGTAAAAAAAATTTTGTAAAAAGATGGTTAGGCTCGATTTAGGTTAACCACTATACTCCAACGATAATTTCACCATATTAACACAGCCTATCCGAGTCCCGACATGCCTTTTTTTGGCACCGTTGCCGGGGAGGTACGCATTGAGGTAAGTTTCTACTCCATTCCTTTGATTTTCTCTTCTCACACCCTTCTCTTCATGGGTGTTTTTGTTTGCTGGTGTGCAGGTAAACCAGTTGCAAGGAGGAGGCAAGTAGAGGAAGTCGGAGTCGTGGGTGGATCCAAGGCGGGAACGAGAGCATGAAGCCGCCGGCGTCGCACTGGAGCTTCGCCCACATTACTGAGAAGGTAAGTCTCTCTCTCTTAGCAACTTAGGTCAACTTGTCACCATAATAAAAAAAACCTAAAAAAACTCCTTGGGATTTCTTGGGGCAAGTGGATTAAAAATCACTTGCTTGATTGTTTGCCATCACTCCCACTGCCCTGGGATTTCCCGCCAAACTTCGCATAGCAAAAATCCAAGAATCGTGATTCTTGAATCTTTCGTCGTGTGAAGTATTCTTTGAGGCAAAATTAAATAGATTGATTGCCATCCCTCTTTGCCTCATTTATCCGCAATTCGGGATCACATTTTTGGTGGGGAGATTTGGAATTGAGTTGATTCCAACCCCACCAGGACCTTTTACGTGCCTAAGATTTGATCCTGAATACTTCAACCCCAACACTTTGATTTTCTTTACATTATCTTGTGGTTGAGCCTTGTGTGTGGAACATCATTTTGGTGATTGGGAGCACTTGAATTGAAGTGCTTTGGCTCCCTTTCACACTAATCTAAAATTGACTCGTGCATCCACACATAGAAATTTCCACCTAAGGAAGCCCAGTGCATTTTTTTAGCATGCATTAACCAACTCACATTGAAGAAGGGTTTGTTGGGCATAGAAAAAAACTTGTATTTTCTCAAACCCGGAGATTGGTTGAATTGATAACTCAGCGAAATCCTAAAATTCATACTACTTAAGGGTAAAATTCTAAAAACCATTCACCAATTAAAACTTCAATTCGGGGAGATTTCCCCGTTGCATGCTTGGTTTACACACTTTCTAAAATCAACGCACTTGGGCATTACCCGTAAACAACGCCCTTCACATTCCAAAAGAACTTGATCCTAAGCCTCTAATTAAAACTGGTAGCAACTTGACCCTTATTAAGGATTAGAGGTCTAACTACCTGCGTGTAGCGCCTACATGCTGGTGTGGGTTCCCGCGTGCTATCGGGTGTCTAAGACTGGGGCAAACGGCCTTTCATTTGGTTCCATAGGTTGTGATAGTAGGTAACTTAGATCTTTAGGTCTAAGGGCACACTGTAAAGGTTAGGAATTTGATTACCTTGATTTATCATCAAGTGTACCTTTGCGGCGTCATTTCTCTCATCTCCTTTTCCCTTCTTATCCCCCCAATTATTCTTGTGGTAGTGCATGTTTGGGAGGAGGTTACAAAACCCTGAATTGTTTGAATTGTTTGAATTATTTGATAGGTCTCTTAGCTCCTATCAGAATCCCGCTGCTACAGAGACCATAGGACAAATTTGGGTCCCCATGAGCGGGGACGATTTTGAACTGAAACCAAATGTAATTGGCCTGAGAAACTTTCACTTCCATGGTCTTGCAAGTGAAGATCCTTTTCTCCATTTGGAAGACCTAACCCGATTAGCTGAAACAATTAAACCTAGAAACATCGGGTTATCAATTTTCCTCATGAAAATGTTCCCGTTTTCGTTGCGAGATAAAGCGTCGCAATGGTTACGCACCCTTAGGAGAACCATCCATTCTTGGGAAGATATGTGAATAGCATTTCTCAAGAAATTCTTCCTAATCGGGCAAACCAATGTGCTTCGCCGGGCTATAACTTCCTTTACGCAACAAAATGGCGAATAGTTTCATGAGGCTTGGAAGTGTCCGCACCACGGTCTGCCTAAGTGGCATATAGCCCAAATTTTATATTATGGGCTAAATAAGACTTTGAAGCAGATTGCAGACGCTTCCTACGAAGGGAATTTCATGAATAAAGATGAGAATGGAGCATTCGAATTATTTGAAAACATGAGTGAAAACTCAATGAACAATGACTCCATTATCGCCTTTAATTGTACCAGCCTGACCCGTAATGTTCATGAAGTGGACACGGGACCCTCCTATTCATCCACTGATCTTAACCTTATCGCACAGAAATTGGATGAAGTCTCCGTCATGCACAAGATGCTGGATGAGCTTCTGGCCAATCCCGCCCATTCTATGGCAAACACCCCCACCTCACCACTTCGTCACAATCCTAATTCTTCCAACACCAGGCTTATCTCCAGAAACCCTGTGAGATCTTCCTTACTGAGTGTCGCGCCGAGCGATTCGATAAGTCATGTGGATTTAGCTTCTGCAAGCCAGTATTTTGACACGGAGGACCAAGCCTCCGTGTGCTCGGAAGCATATTTACATGCGGACTCGTCTTCTGGCTTAGAAGACGCTTGCGCCCTGGGGAACAATCCGTTCTCTGCCACTTATAACCCAGGGTGGTGAAATCATCTGAACTTCGCATGGTCCAGCAACCCACAGCGCCAAAACCTCGCGGGTGGGCCAATGCGACCGTCCGCACCCGTTATCCCAAGGGCCCAGTCTAATCTTGTGGCGAATCCGCCATCGGGTCCTTGCATACCGTAAATTGAACATGCATCAAGTCCTCTTGAGAAATTGATGCGAATGATGATGGAAATGTCGAAGCGCCATGAAGAGAACATGACCTCTCTTCAACACCAATTGGCGCAACAGAATGTTGAGATCAGTCAACTACGCATGGTGACTCGATCTCAGGGCACTCTTCCAGCCCAACCTGTTCCCAACCCGCAAAATTTCGTACCCCGTGGTCCTCAACCACAGGTACGACCTTCTCAGGGGCAGGTTCATCAGATTTTGCAGGCTTCGAGCATTCCACCGGGATTTCAGGCTAATCCCGCTGCAGCACCTCACTCTTATGTCCCTATTGTGAACCCTCCCCCGCCTTATGATCCCACTGGACCTGCGTTGTCCAATGCGATTACTACGAGGAGCAATAAGCAAATAGTCGATTTGCCTCGACCTGATCCTGGCCCATCTTCTTCATCGCCCTCTCATTTGGGATGCGCACCGCATTTACGAGAGGACGATATACCCAAATTAGTGCCAGAATCGGTCCCATTCCCTTAGACTCTACTGAGGGAGCCAAAAGGAAAGAAAAAGAATATGCAGGCCTTTGATAACCTGCGTAATTTATTCAGGGATGTTGAAATCAAGGTACCCCTGTTAGAGGCTATCGATCACATACCTACTGTCGCCCGATTTTTCAAAGACTACACTACACCCAGGCGACAGTCAAAGAAAACAAAGAATCTGGTGGTTCTCTCGCCTCATGCGAGTTGTGCTATACTGTCAAATCTACCACCGAAGCAGAAAGATCCAGGCACACTGCTTATTTCTTGTAGCATCCAAGGCTGCAATTTTAACCGTGCCCTTCTTGATCTAGGATCTTTCATCAATCTTATACCAACCATCATGCTCGAGAAATTTGCCTTAGGAAATATGAAACCCACCCCTGTCACGTTACAGTTGGCAGATCGTTCTGTCAAAATACCAAAGGGTGTGGTGGAAGATGTGGTGGTTAGGGTCAACAGTCTCTGTTTTCCTGTTGACTTTCTTGTGTTGGATATGGAAGTTCCTAGGTCACTTTCTGATTGTCCGATCATCCTTGGTCGACCTTTCTTAGCCACAGCCCATGCCCATATCGACTGTGAGTCAGGTTGTATTGAGATTGCCGTTGGATCTGAGAAGCTCAAACTTAACATCTTCAAGGCAGCTAAGAACTTTGATTGCGATTGCATCGAGGATGACACGTCTGACGAGGACATGGCCGTCAGCGCATGTATCGGACTAATTGGGACCTATTCTGAATGCTGTGGATTGCCTTTAAACACAGACGATTGCCTGACCGACACATATTGTGACGTTCCCCCATCCCTCCCTTTTCCAGTACCTTCTCCTGACCAGACTTCTAATGAGGTTTTCTCCGCTTCCCACACCTCGTGGTCTGAGTCATATTCAGGCTACTCACCGCCGGTCCACACTCTTGAAGACCGAATTACCCTTTCTTCCCCGCCAAATCAGGTAGATTTGCAACTCCACATTGGGACCTTGAGCCCACATACTACTCACTGGGGCTATCCCTTTTTGGATCCATCTATCCAAGATGCCCCTCTTCTTGGCCAATCTGAGGGCCAACTTCTTCCTCCTGACTTATTTTCTTCTGATCCATTTGGGACACTCTCGTCCCAAGGAATGCCAGATCTCTCACCATCCACTCCCAAGCTGAAAGAGCTGCCTAATACACTTAAGTATGTTTTCTCGGGACCAAATGAAATGCTCCCCGTAATCATTAGTTCAAAATTGACCAAGGAGCAAGAGTGCAAACTAACAAAGGTCCTTATGGAACACAAAGCAACCATTGGATGGTCTTTATCAGACTTAATTGGCATTAGCCCCTCCTACTACACTCACCGTATATATACGGAGGAGGAGGCTCGATCTTCCCGCAAGATGCAACGATGTCTCAACCCTAACATGCGGGAGGTCGTTAAAAAGGAAATTATTAAGTGGCTGGATGCAGTTATAATCTACCTGATCAGCGATAGCCCCTAGGTGAGTCCGATTCACGTCATGCCCAAAAAGGCGGGACTCACCATCCATATCAATGACAGGGGCGAATCCATCCCTACACGTACTCCTACATCTTGGAGAGTATGTGTAGATTATAGGAAAGTCAATGCTATAACTAAGAAAGATCACTTTCCGCTACCTTTCATTGACCAAATCCTGGAGCGGTTAGCGGGAAATAAATTTTTCTGTTTCCTGGATGGATTCTCTGGATATAACCAGGTGGCAATTGACACCCGGGACCAAGAGAAAACCACCTTTACCTACCCCTTCGGCACCTTTGCATTTAGAATGATGCCGTTTGGACTTTGTAATGCGCCAGCAACTTTCCAGAGATTGTATGCTAGCGATATTCCATGACATGGTGGGTGACTTTCTCGAGGTTTTCATGGATGACTTTTCGGTCTTTGGACCCTCTTTTGATGACTGTCATGCCAACCTGACCCGTATCCTTAGGAGATGTATTGATGTGAACCTCATGCTTTCTTAGGAAAAAAGTCATTTTATGGTACACAAGCGAATTGTTCTCAGGCATATCATCTCCAATAGGGGTATCGAGGTTGACAGAGCTAAGCTTGATATAATTGTTTATTTACCTGTCCCTGGCTCTGTCAAATAAATCCGCTCCTTCTTGCGATACGTCGGTTTCTATAGGAGATTCATTAAAGACTTCTCCAAGATTTCTCGACCTTTAACTCATCTCCTATCGACCGACGTACCCTTTGATATGGGCCCCGACTGCATATGAGCATTCATGCAACTGTGTGATGCTGTCACCAAGGCCCCTGTTCTCCAGCCACCTGATTGGTCCCTCGACTTTGAACTCATGTGTGACGCTTCCGACCTTGCAGTTGGAGCCATCTTAGGACAAAGACGCGATAGACACCCCTTCGTGGTGTACTACGCCAGTAAGACGTTGGACGAGGCCCAGCGTAATTATACTACCATTGAGAAAGAACTACTGGTGGTCGTCTTTGGGCTGGAGAAATTTCTCTCTTACCTTCTGGGCTCACATGTTATTGTTTTCACTAACCACGCTGCCATTCGCCATCTCATGCACAAGAAGGATGCCAAGCCTAGACTGATTCGTTGGATCCTTCTGCTCCAAGAATTTGACATTGAGATCCGCGATAAGGCTGGAGCCCAGAATGTTGTTGCTGATCATCTCTCGAGACTGAACCCTGACTACATTGGACTTACCCTGCTAATCAATGAGATTTTTCCCGATGAGCACCTATTGGCAATTAATGTGGCAAGTGGACCTTGGTATGCCGACATTACCAATTACCTTGCTTCTGGTTCCCTGCCATGTGGCTGGCCTAAAAATCAGCGCGAGCACCTCATGGCAGAAGCAAAGTATTATTTCTGGGATAATCCACTCCTTTTTCGAGTAGGTGCTGATCAGATCATCCGTCGTTGTATTCCTGACAGCGAATTCCCCAGTGTGCTATCCTTCTGCCACGATCAAGCCTACGGAGGCCATTTCTCTGGGAGGAAAACTACAGCCAAGGTGTTGCAATGCGGTTTCTTTTGGCCCTCCCTTCACCAAGATGCACACAATTATGCCAAACATTGCACTAGGTGCCAGTCGTTAGGGTCAATGTCACGTCGTGACATGATGCCCTTGCAACCCATCCTAGCTGCTGAAATTTTTGACATTTGGGGAATCGATTTCATGAGTCCCTTTCCTCCTTCCAACGGCTTTGAATACATCCTCGTTGCTGTTGATTATGTTTCGAAATGGATCGAGGCTATTCCCACGCGCCATGCTGACCATATCATATCCACTCGATTTGTCAAAGACCACATTTTTATGCGCTTTGGGATCCCTCGAGCCATTATCTCGGATGGAGGAAGCCATTTTACCCATGCTTCTTTTTGGGCACATCTGAGGAAATATGGAGTCCATCATCATATCGCATCTTCGTATCACCCTCAGAAGAACGGCCAGGTTGAGGTGTCGAACCGGCAAATCAAGCAAATTCTCCAAAAAATGGTTCCTCCTAACCATAAGGATTGGTCCAACAAGCTGATTGACGCACTTTGGGCGTATCGGACCGCCTTCAAGGCTCCCCTAGGTATGTCTCCTTATAGAATTGTTTACGGGAAGCCTTGTCATTTGCCCATGGAGTTGGAGCCCCGCGCTTATTGGGCGGTTCGCCAATGTAACCTCGACCCAGACCTGTATGGTCGAGAAAGGAAACTCCAACTCCAAGAGCTGGAAGAGCTCCGTCGTGAAGCCTATGATTCTGCATTAACTTTCAAGCAACACACTAAGGCTTTTCACGAGAACCGTATTCGGCGGAAGGAATTTGAGCCATCTCAGCAAGTTTGGCTTTACAATGCCCAGCTCAAATTCTTTCCAGGGAAATTGAAGTCCAAATGGACTGGTCCTTTCCTAGTCTCGAGACCATTTCCCAACGGGGCCATTGAAATTGAAGATCCCAAATCTGGGCATAAATTTACGGTCAATGGGCAGCGTTTAAAACCTTATCTTACTCATGAACCTGCCCCCATTGGAGAAACTGTTACCCTGCTGGAGGGTAACTAATGTCGTGCCTCATTTTGAGTCCAGCTGGGGACGTTAAATTTAGCGCTCGTTGGGAGGCACCCCAGCAACACTCCGCCACTGTCACATACACTTCACTTCACACCTTTTCACTTCACCACCCACCATCCACCCACCCTACCACCCTGCAAAATACCCTGCACCTCAGCTCTCGATATTTGGTCCTTCCTCTACCTTACCCTGCATGCATATAAGGACATAGCATCGTTTGGCATGGGGGGGAGGATAGGT
The DNA here is from genome assembly GCA_037157565.1 of Thalassia testudinum. NCBI lineage: Eukaryota > Viridiplantae > Streptophyta > Magnoliopsida > Alismatales > Hydrocharitaceae > Thalassia > Thalassia testudinum. Next base: position 16,630,475 of record JAZHRO010000035.1, read on the forward strand.
ATCCATAGGATCTGGGTATTATATGGTATCATGCAGCATCCATCCATCTATAAATATGTACATAGTAAAAAAAAAAAAGGGTGTTTATTAATGATCTGAAGGCTGAAACAAAAATACAGTAAGTGTTTATGGATATTCAACCACTGTTTTGAAGACTTTCCAGGCCACAGAAGCTTGATTCGCTCAGGCTTGGCTTAATTCACTTGAGCTTTGACAAGATAGATCAGAATCTCTCCTAACTAAGGATGTATTCTTGTTCCTGAGACACAAGTACAGGATCCGTTGGTTTGCTTCTACTTGAGAGCTTAAGTAATCTTGGTTCACACTACACATATCAAGAAAGACCAGGTGAACATAAGATCCAACCCTAGTGTTCATTAGGGAAGGTGGAGTCCTTACCTGTGCGCGTAGGTCGACTTTTTATCCCAGGCTTTAGTCTTGTGTCTGGGAGAAACCCTTTCCACCAAAAAGGAACTCTCCCACCAAAAGAAAAGTGTGCTCCTTCAAATAAAGTTGTAAGAGATATACTGACACGTGTTTCAAAAAAAAAACTGTGCAAATAGGTCAGTATATCTCGCAAATGTCTATAAATTCTTCTCCCTCAAAATGTTTCAGGGCAAAGTTACAAATACCCTATTTCTACCATATATTCTTTGAGCCACAAATGTGATAAAATGGGAATTGAGTTTTCTGTCAAATTTTTAAAGGGTCAATCCGAAAACATGAGCTGAAACTGGGATCAACCTGCACTTAAAGATTCGTGAAACCCTGGGCTTGAGTCTTAATGTTCATCTGGTCAGTCTTGATCCTTCACTAAGCCCAAGCCATAATCTCTTAAGCTCTCGAGTACGGCAAAAACCTTCTGAGTCCTGGAAATCGTACTTAAGGTTTAAATATCAAGAGTCCAAGTTAGTCGAGAGATGGTCTATGTCACGTAAGACTTAAAGTATTGGTAGTCTTCTTGGCAATTGGTTCTCACAATATCAAACAAATAAACACAACCATGCCACCTCAGAAGAAAATCTTTAGCTTAAGATCATTTCTAAATACAATACAAAATGTTTTGCTAGGGACTAGCAAAAGATAGGCATGGGGGTATGATTGCACAGCAAAAATACACCAACAAATATGCCATCTTATGTTATTTCCTAGCATTGCCATTGCATATTAGGCAGCTATAGTTGTATTTGTAAAATTTACACATGCATGCATTTATTTGAGAGGGGAGGAGAGTGAATAATTGGCCATGTAAATAACATCTTCTTCAAGTGCTGCCTCGCAATTTCACCATCCTCATTTTTTATTTTGCTTTGAATTTCTTCTCCCTTGCGCAGCTCAGGGCATGGGTTGGTTCTTCTTCGCACCATGCTCTATCAGCTGCATGGCTGGTCATGCGCGGCCCAGGGCATGGCCGTGGCATGCCTCCCTCTCCTTTAAAAAGCCCTACCTTCTTCCTTGCGAGGGGAGCCTGGTCTAGACACACCCGTAGACCCTTCCTCCAGGCCATCTTCCTCCCCTCTCCCCTCCATACGCAGTTCCTCTTCTCACTGAAGAGATACACTGCGGGCAGGAGCAAGCTCACAGTGGTCCCACGACCACCACTGTGAGTTCCACCACCGCCCAGCTCATCCAAGAGCAGGTGGGCGTGGTGGATTCACTCCCTATTTCCTTCGCTCAACACCTTCCCGCCATTGCCGAAGACCCAAGCTCTGAAGCTTAGCAGTAGCCTCGCGCACACGCCAGTAGCCGGCCGCAAGCTCCTTCCGCGCGCGCAGGTGCCTTCCAGCGTGCCCACGCATGCAGAACCGGCCGCAACCGGTTGTTCAAGCCACGCGACACTGTAGCTATTGTTCACGCATCTATGCGCGACACTGTAGCTACAGTGTGGTGACCAGAGAGTTTCTCACTTATCCGATCACCGCGTGCTCTCTCTCCTCGCCGCTATCGCCTCCAGCCAGTCTTCATCTCAGCACCAACGCCCGCTCCAGCGCCCGCGCCCGCACCCGTCTGTGCCCACTCCAGCTTCAGCCTGCAGCACAGTGCACTGCGCTATGCTGTGCGCTGCGTTGCGCTCTCCCTCACGCATACCCGCTCTAGAGCCCGTGAGCAGGCTTGCACGCCTGCACCTGCGCACACCCACGCCATCAGACGACAGCTGCCTCCACCAGACGCCTTAAACACTCCTCTCCAGCAGCTCTCTCTCTTGCACTCTCCAGCAGACACACACACACACTAGCACACACCACACTCATACGCACACACACACTTGTACACTCACACTCACTTGTACACCCTTATACATACTTATACATGCTATATATATATATATATTACTCACACATATATGCATACATATACATACATATATACATATATATTTATAGATATAAATACATATATATATATATATACATATACATATCTATATATACCTATATACATAGATACTTATACAAATATATCTATATACATATATACATATATAAATATCTATATACATATATTACTATATATATATATATAGTTATATATATATACATATATATCTAGTTATAAATATATATATATATATATATATATATTTACATATCTATATATATACATAACTACATATACATCTATATAATTACAACCCTATCTATATATATACATATAAATATATATTTACATATTCATATATATATCTATATTTACATTCATATCATCTACCTGTATCCCTACGCACTAGTCACTCCACCACGCGTTATATCACGGGAATATCTGCACCAGTTGCTGATATTCCCCGATACCCACGTAGAGAAAGCGCCTCCGCACACACTTCCACACATCCATCCTACATTCCATGCGGCACTTCGTCCTGTTGGTTGCGTCTTCCTAGACGTCGACCAACTCGACACTGTGCTACACGCCATTTCCACCTCCACCCCCACCCCTATATATATAATATATATATAATATATATATATAGACTGTATTTACTTCTTTACAAGTAACCTCTATTTCTCTTTTGTTTCCTACTATTAAAAAGATAAAAAATAGTAAAAGAGAAAAGATAATCCTTGTCTTGCAAGTACTCGGTCTTGCAATCAGCCAGACCAGTTTTTGGAACCCTAATTTGGCTCAAAGCCAAGGACCTGATTTTGAGGGTGTGCCTCAAGGATAATATTATCAACAAAAAAATCTTAAATAGAAAAAAAAACCAAAAACATAATAAACACACGGAAGAGATTCGTTGTAGGAAAGGCGTAGAAACTTATTCACCTTTAATCCCCACCTCCCTGAGTTCGACCCTGGGCCTAAAAGTGACCAAAGATAAAATTAAGTAGGCCAGGTAAAAAAAATTTTGTAAAAAGATTGTTAGGCTCGATTTAGGTTAACCACTATACTCACTTCAACGATAATTTCACCATAGTAACACAACCTATCCGAGTCCCAACATGGCTATAGTGGTTGCTTACTAATGTGGAATAATTGGTTGATCATTACTGTTCAGTTATTTGGGAATTATTGTGAGCATAATTATAGGGGTAATTGGTGATTTAAATTACCATTTTATCCTATTCTTTTTACACCTTGACATTGATTCTCTTATATATATTCTTCTTACATAGATTTTTTACTATAACTTGCTCATCTTTGTGGTTATATTGTGATCTTAAGGTTAATTGTAATACTTGCTCCCTGTGTTCGACCTCGGCCTTTAAAATTCGAGTATAAATTATATTTGTTTTTACGCGATTTCGACCTATACTACGATGAAGTATTTTAAAACATCGATTTCCTGTGTTAACAGCCCTACCTCTTACCCCAGAGTCAAAGCCGTTCAGAAATCGATCCCAATCCTGACCAACCACCGGAATCCATTTATACTCTGATTCACCTCTTTTTGATCCAATTGCGTATGATTCACCACCATGATTTGATAGTGAAGGGGCCACTGATCAGACCGACAGTTACCTTTGTCCCCCTCTAATCCCATAAGTAAGGTTCCTACTTCCTTCATCGATCCATTATCTTTTGAGGATCCCTACTCTGATCTGGCTAAGCCGATATAGCCAAACCCTCGATATGCATTTCGACACCTATTTGAGCCACAAAGCATCTGGTGGGCTCCACACCTATTGATTCACATTCCACAACCCACCAGACTGATTGGGTTGGGTCTGTATCATCAGCCAATTGATCTAAACAAGTACCTAGTTGGATCAATGAGGCTAATCATCAAGGTGCTTGTCTTACAAAATTCCACCAATCTGACCACACCACCTCCTTGATCACTTTCTACTTAGCTGAATGCATTAAATTTAGCACTTAATAAGAGGCAACTCGTCATTTCAAAAACTTGAGACCCTTCTGATTCTTTTTGAGCTACATTCATATTGCATTTTAGGGTTCAAACTTTACAACAGTCGATTCAACCTTTGATACTTATATTAGAGCTTGAAATAGTTCCTAACAGTCATCCCGACCCATTCACACACCCTTTGACCCTGTTTTAAATTATGAACTAAGTTGAATTCGAACCCACCTGGTTTACAATGAGAACATTGCAAAACTTAGGCATGGGGGTATTAAAGTGCAAAACAAATAAGAAATTCAATTTTTTGAGGGGCTCTCACAAAATATATATATATACAAAGAAAATGGAGAAAAGGGGAGGAAAGTTTTGTAAGTTGAATAAAAAATCTTTCTTGACGAGAAAAAATGAGAAAATACAAAAAATGATAAAGGAGCAAAATAAGAGAAAATTTGATAGTCCTAGCAGTTGATTATGGGTCCTATTTAAGTTCTAGACCAAATCAAAACAAGGATTAAGTCCTGAAGTACTAAAGATAATGAGATAAGTAAAGAGTATCAACCTTAGGCCTCTTTGGCCTATTCTAGGGCTTAAACATTAATATATTTGTTAAGATCTGGACTATTCCTTAAGAGGTTGAGGAAGTTGCAAGACTAATGTATTAAGTTAAGGCTTAGGGATTATTCGGCCCCATTGCCTGCCCTTTGGTTTGCAAGACTTGGTAACCTAGGAACCCAAAAATCACACACCAGTCGCATTTAGTGTGCTTAATGAAGAATAATGTCAAAAATGTTCTGTTCTGAAAATGTTTTCCCGAAGATTCGACTTAGAAGCGACTCGAAAACACAAGTTGATTGGACGAGTTCCTGGCGTAGAGAGGCAGAATAAAAAATGCTCCCCTTGAAGATGCATTATAACATATCGTCTCCTCGATGCTTGTCTCCTAAGAAATCTAAATATCCTTCCAGCGACACATAAGCACCTTATGCTCATTCAGGTGATATGGGCAGGATTATCCCGAAATGTTGATTGCTAGGGCCTAAATTTAGCTATAGAACGCCTTGGGTGGCACTATCATAAAGTGTTGAAAGCCAGGGTTCTGGGGGTTGCCATGGGCAATGCTATCCTGAAGCATCGAAAGCTAGGACCCTGCAAGGATTGATGGTGGGGACAAGGAATATGATACAAATCATTTTTAGGGCCAATCTGATGTTGGATTTAGGGGAATATAAAAAGAAAAGAGTGAAAACTCTCAAAATAACTATCCCACTCTATCTCTCTTATAAAGAATGCACTCATAAATTGAACCAAAACTTGCTATGAATATGCACGAGTGCTTTAACCGCTGGGGTCAACGAACCTCTAGGCAATTTTTGTAGGCCTTAGAAACCTTCACGGTGAACTCAAGGCTAAGGCTGGTCAGGTCTGGATCTTGGCTGGTACTTGAGTACCTCTACGCCTATTGTAGGTATTCTAATCTAATTTCTAAAGAAGAAGCACAAATAGGCATCTGAACATCAAAAATGAGGTCTAGAGATCTAGTTCTTTCCATAGGATTTTTGCTAGGGACTAGCAAAAGTTAGGCATGGGGGTATGATGGTAACACCATCATTCATCATAACTAACTGTAATTATTCAGAATCAAGTGTTCAAATGCTCCTAAATGATCGTTTGAGGATTGCAATTCCATACTGAACTGATCTAAGAAGAAGCAAGAAAATAAGATTAATTCTATTATTTTAACATTCAATCACAAATGCAGATTAACCAAGGGGTTGATTATGGGTTAAATAATGGTCAAATGAACTTAAAAGACCAAGAAGTGGACTCAGAATATCTGAATCAGGGTTTTGCACATTTCGAGGAGTAAAATAGTATTGAAAACCCTAATTATTAGTTACACTTAAATTGAAAGGGTTATGGTAGAGATAAATTCAATCTAAACCTCTTAAAAATCATTGAAAAATAGTATAAGAGGTTTGGTACCTTCACTTTGACCATTTAAACCCATTTTGACCAAAAATTGAGATTGAAATGGGAATTTGCCCTAATTTGTGCTTTAGTTTAATTTACCTAGTTAAACGTGGTCAAAACCTAAATCCAAACTCACCATTAGATTCCTTGGGTCCAAATTAGGTTAACGCCAAAAGTTGGGCCCAATCAGAGTCCATCTTGACCTAGTTTGCATTTTTACCCTTGAAATCCCTATTTCTAACATCTAGACCCCTAGGTTTCAAGTTTTTTTACAGATCCACTCCTAACTTCCTTGTCTTCTTCATGAATAATTCTCTGCTGCCTTCATCTTTAGAGTTTCCGAAACAGCAGGTCAACCCAAACATGACCAACTTTGACCTGCTAAATCAACAACAAATCATCACCAAATCCCACTGAATTTGGTGGGATTGGTGTTCAGACCTCGAAGAATCGTTTGAACATAATCTCAAGTCTTGATTTGGACTGAGAAGCTCCAATAGAGCTCAGGATTTCTAACTTTGAAAGCTTCCAATCTGCAAGCAATCTCGCCAATTCTGTCAACTTGAGGGTTGCAACACCCTCTATTTAAGTCCAGGCATGTTCTTAGGAGTTCCTGAGTCGATTCTAGGCTGGATCCTATCTTCACCCATCCTCTCTGACCAAGAGCTCCGTTGGCTTTGGCAATCTCCATGCTCAACCTCCTTCGACTGTCCAACGGCCAATTTGGGCAGCCCATCTTCTTCCTCGACATCGTCCGCCTCTAGTACACGAAGCTAGGGCATCCTCCTCTCCTTCGTCATCGCCGCCTACCTTCATTGAAGACTTCTTCTCCCTCGTGTCTAGCAAGCCATGCAGACACGAGTTCCTACCCCTTTCATCCAGTAGACTAGGTCCCCTTGCTCCCTACTTCTCTTAGGTGAGATTAGATTAGTCTTCTTAGGGTTTAAATCTGACCCCTATTCCTCTTTGTTCTTCTCCTTCTTCCCCAAGTCTAACGAGAGCTCCGGTGAGCTTGCATTGGTGCCATACTCATCCAAACAACAACCCACCGCCTCCACAACCTTCTCCATGACCAGTAGACCAAAAGCCCCAAGTTTATCAAGAGCTTTGGCCACCCTACACTGTCACCGACCTAACCTACATCCCTCCTACAACTATGCCTCCATCTGGGCCGGTTTGAACCGGTATGATTTGGTCTGATCTGTGAAATGGGTTTAGAGAGAGGAGACTTTGTGAGAGAATTGGAGGGGGTTTTACGCTGTTAGGATTTAAAGGCACACTTAAGTCGTCTGCTGAGTGTTCCTGACATATGATTTGGCTAAGTCTGTGGCTTTGATTTGAGGCTCTGCATTTGGCTAATTGTTGAGAAATAGAGAAGAAAGAAGAAGAGAAATCTGATTGGGAATTAAGCCTAAGTGTTAAATGCTAAATTGGTGGTTTCAACCACCACTTTTTTGTTCCTTCTATTGATTTGTTATTTGACTCTTAAGATATAATTTGGATCCTTATTGAATATATTTTTAGTTGATTATTCATTGCATATATTCTTCCAGAGGTTGTTGATTAATTTGCTCATTTTTATCTTTTGATTAGTAGTTGAATTCCAATTTTGCTCCCTGCGAACGACCTCAGAACTTATGTTTTTTGAGCACTTACAAATTTAAATGTAATTCCATTTTCGTCGCTATACTACGACATGATTCTCTAAACAACGATGAATCTTTATTCAACAGGCATGCACTAAATATTTCTCCTTATTTTTTGCTTTAATACACTTTATGACATCGTCAGGAATGATCACACAGTGAAAATTACTTAAATCCTGGCAATGTAGAAAGGCAAAAGATGAAGATTTAGCTCATACTAGCTAGACCTCAGCTCAACCCAACTTAATATAGTTGGATCTAGCTCATTCCAACTCCACATAGGTCATGGCAGCTCTACTTGATCAAGCTTAGCGACTACTCATCAACTAGCTAAACTTGGTCAGTTGAAGAGTCCTCAACCAGCTTAGGTCAGCTCAATTCCAGCTCCCAAAGACTCAACCTAGCTCATCTCAGTCGAGCTTAGCTACTAGACCTAAGCTAGCACTACAAGAAAAACCACTTTTGGCGACAATTGAAAACCATCGCCAAAAGTCCAAAAACCATCCCCTTTTGGTGTTACGGAAAGATGCAAAGCAAATACTCTTTTGTGATGGTTACCAATACCAACCATCTCTAATAGTATCGAACTTATCTGTTGTGATTGGCTTTATTTTGCAACGATTGACAACTGTCATTAAACCATTTTAGCGACTGTTATTTTTTTTAAAAAAAGATGAGGAGTGCTATCAGTGACAATAGCAGACCGGGAACATTTATTTATGAATCAACAAATAACAATTACACACTTTGACTACATTCCTTTACTAAACCCCAACACTGCCTAAGGATGTTCCCCACATTTATAGGTCCCCCTCTAAACAATCTATCATTACGAGCACGCGACACACTCCACATAACACCAGCCAATTATACGTGAGGCTTGTCTGTCGTCAGGAGGTTTCTCCATAAGCCATCCCATGTGGAAATAGATTCCCCACAAACTATCCTCCAAATCTGATCTGTCACCAAGCAAGGGGAAAAGAGATACCCGTTACTATCAGTGGGGAAGTCATACAATGTACAGTTTTGGGTAGGGACCCCCATTCTACTTCATTTCAGTTCACCTGTGATAAGCCCATCTCTTCCACATAACCACAAGAAGATTTTTATTTTTAAGGGAACCTTCAAATAACATATCTTTGTGCAGTCCCTATCCATCTCTGATGGATCAACATCCTTACAACCAACCAGTAGCTTGTACACCTTTGTTGGAGAGAAGATTCCATGTTTCCACCTAAAATTATCAACGCCACTCACCAGCTCGAAGGCTTGAAGATCTGACAGCAGACTTTCTTGTTCATCACATGTCCTTCCTCCCTCATGCAGCCTATCTCCTATAATATCCCATTTGCTATTTACACTATCCCAACAAGCACTAATAAAGGCCCTTCTGTCTAGAGCTGCTGCAAAAGCCCTTAGATAGGTCTCACTCAGGATTCCCAAGCTTGACCATCTGTCATTCCAGAATGAGAACTGTTGTCCATCCCCCAAGACAGGAGCAAAATTCATCCAATTCCCTTGTAGTGATCTCCATATTGATTTCCAGAATGGGGAGGGGCATCGAGGAGCAGATGTGCATCGTGGCACATGCGAGCTACCCAAAAGAATCCTTGATCAAGTTTGACTAGACCTTCCCAACCTCTTTAGAGAGCTTAACTACTCACTTTAACAGAAGAGAGTCATTGAATTCCTTTAATGATCGAATACCCATCTCTCCTTGAGAGCGGGGACTGCATAGCTTTTGCCACTTCAGAGGATGCAAGAATCTGCCTTTAGCCTTCTCTCCCTTAAAAAGAAGCATTTTCTCATCACATCCAACCTTTTCCAGATAGCCTTTAGTGATTTGAATACAGAGAAGAAAAAAATCGAGATCGAGGTGATGACTGAGTTTAGCAGAATCAATCTCCCACCCTTTGATAAATATCGACTACTCCAGTTCTCCAGCTTAGCAGCCACCTTTTCAAACAAAATGCCCCAGTCACTCTTCTTCAGGTTGGTATCTTTCAGAGGCAGACCCAAGTACCTCACTGACAGTGTCGTGATGGGTGTGAGAAGGATGGATGAAAGTGCTTCGCATTCCTGACCTGTCATACCAAAGCAAACCAGGGATGACTTCATGCCATTTAGCTTAAGCCCCGAGATCTCACCAAACATAGTCACCATAGTGAATAAGGCCTCTGCCTTACTTCTCCCCCTTCCACAAAAAACACTGCATCATCAGCATATTATAGAATTGGTGCAAGCGCCTTGCAGTTGGACATAAAGTATCCCCTCATCATGCCTGCACTAGACAATTTGCAAGTCAACTGAGCCAAAGTGTCCACAGCTAGGTTAAAAATTAAAGGGGCCAAAGGACATCCCTGTCGCACTCCGCATTGAGGTTGTATCCATACACCACACGGTCTCCCGTTAATCAAAGGTGAAAAAGAAGATGTAACAATGCACCTTTTCATCCATTGTATCCATAACGACGGAAATCACCTCCTCCTAAAAATCTCCCATAGATAGGACCAAGAACAGAGTCATAGGCTCTGCTAAAATCCACCTTCCACATGTACGCTTTACGTCTTTGTCTGCGCCACCCAGCCACCATCTCTTACGCCACTATGAAAGACTCCTGTAATGATCTATTGGGAAGGAAGGCCAATTGCACTAGGCTAATTAAATCCGATATGACCCTTTTCAATCTATTAGCCAAAACCTTACTGATTATCAAATAGATTGAGTTTGATAGTGCAATTGGTCTAAAATCCATCAGTCTCTCCGCTCCTTAATTTTTTGGCAGTAAGAAGAGGAACGACTTATTTATTCTTTCCATACCTGAATTACCACAATGGAACTCCTTAATAACACCCATGACATACCCTTTAACCACATGCCAGAACTCCTTGTAAAAGAAGACTTGGAACTCATCTGGACTTGGCGACCCCTCAGCATTTAAACCTACCATGGATTCCACAACTTCCTAATCTGAAATGAGCTCTGTCAACTGTCCAGCCGCCATATCCCCTACATGGGGAAACATTGATGCGGCCAGCCTCCAACTCCCCTCTCCACTGATCTGGTGGACTCCCTAAAATATCTGATTGCCTCCCTTCTAATTTCATCGGGGGAAGTTAATACCAGATCATCGGCCTTCAAAGAAGAGATGAAGTTCACTCTCCTTCAAGAGCTCACTGCCATATGAAAATACCTTGTACTTTGTATTTTTGCGACTGTTATTAAATAATTATCACAGAAGTGTAATTTGCGATGCTTGTTGCAAAATACTAAATAATAAAGAAAATAAATTATATAATTAAAATGTATATATCAAAGAAATTAAAAAAATTTTTTGTTACCGCTTTTTCATATAAAGTCTCCAATCTCGATGACACCTTACCGCATAGCTGAGGATATACTTGGAGATGTTAGGATCGTCCCCCCAATCGAAGATCGCCTATAAATTAAATATTTATATACATCAAATCACATTAAAATAAACATATATAAACCTCAATATATATTAATTACCTCTAAGTGACAAATAATCTCCCTCTTGAGCTCCTTTGGGACAATCCGTTAATCAAAACAAGAGAGGGGGATGATGCTCTTCACAACCTTGGAGAGCCTGTTGCTAAATGGAGGGTAGTCAAGATCTTCTCCACTAGGGGTGATCTTCACCTTCACCCTTGTGCCCTCTAGTATAGCCTCCAAGTCACTATTTCTCGTTGGGCCTCTTCCTTTCTTCTTCGTCTCTGAAATTAATAATAATAATAGTATTATGAATAAAGAGTAAATACAAAATTTAAAAACTTTTAAAATATAGAAAATAACAATTTACAGACTAGTAGTACTGGGCCCAGCCTGATCAGGGTCTACATTGCCCTCAGGCTGGCCAACCTCAACATCCCCCTCCTCATCCTCCTCCTCATCCCCCTCCTCCTCGTCATCAGAGTCTTATACGTCATTCCTGTCCCCCTCGACCTAGTTAGGGTCGTGACTATCAACATCATCATCAGCTCGGGTAATATCACAAACTCAAGGATGACTGGCTTCTTACCCATCCCAGTAAAGGAACTATGCAACTGCATCAGGAACAATATATGTGTGTGTACAAGAGGGATTGAAAATAGGAGTGGGTAGTAAATACGTATCAGTACTATAAGTGTAGGGGTGCTGGGGGGGAGTAGGCTGGGTAGGGAAGGTCTGGGTGTGGAGAAGCCATGTACGGGGAGGCTGGGTAGTGGGTGGCTACGTGGTAATGTTAGTCGAGCGGATTCGTCGTTGTTTAAGAGCTATGTAGTAGTATAGGACAAAATCGCTTGAAAACAAATAAGATTTATAGCTCGAATGAAAGTCCGAGGTCGTTCGTTGGGAGCAAATAGGAATTCACACACTAATCTCAAAATCATAATTCTAAATAAAAGATATGAGAAATTGTAATCAGAATTGATTCTGAATGATATAGCAATAATTTCAAGTATCAATGTACAAAAACAATGGAGTAAAGTGGTGATTTGAATCACCAATTACTCCTCACAATAGTAGCAAATAGATGCACAATATCAAACAAGGTAATTAGCCTACAACAAGAGAATTGGACATCTTATGGTAGGATCAGACGTCTTAAGCGTCTGAGTCTATAGTGTTCTTCTCTTCCTTTCTCTACTTTTTCTTCTTTCGCTATTTCTTCTCTTTGCTTCTCTTCTTCTTCTTTCTTTCTATTGTTTAAGCCTTCTTCCTTCCTTCTTCATGCATAGGGGATTTCTTCTTTAAACGGCTAAGTGTCAGCCGTTTATCTTCAGAGCAAAAACCCCCCAACCCCCGTGCTCTCTCTCTTTCCTTCTCTCTCTGGGTTCTGCTCTCCCAGAGCCTTGCACAGTAACGAGTAATTGGGTCTAGAGTGCACCTGGGACTAGGGCTGCTAATGTGGGGTAGCAGCCATGGTGTACGCGGGTTAGGCGTGTCGGGTCGGAGCCAGGCCCGCGTGCTGCATGTCATGGGTGAGGTAGGTAAAGGGGTGGCGGGGGACCTCACCCCCCAAGTGACTGAGGCAAACAACCCACTTCACTTTTTCAATTTATGTGGCTGCGACACTTTATCCACCAACGATGTGGGATTAATCGTCCAGCTGTTCTTCGCATTAAGCCTGCAGCATACTTCCTTGCTCAATTGGCGTAGCTATTGTCATTGTGGCTTGAAACCGAAGGCCTGGAATGATGCCTGGAAGTCATCCATGACTCCTGGGAGTAGAACCTGTGGTGTATGAGTCCTAGAGCAAGCTTTGAAGCCTTGCTCGAAGCTTCATTAATGGCGAACATCCACGAACACCTGAAATCATACAAATGGCCTTATGGCCACATTAAACCAGCTCAGGAGAGTCGTGAGGTGACAGCGAATGTGCTGGTGGTGGTTTTGTGGCGTGAAGATGAGTGTGGTGGGTGGACGGTGATGGAGACAGCATGCGAAGGATGGGTAGTTCGGTGGATGATTAGGGCGAGTGGAGCGGTAAATAGAGAGAGGGCTTTGGTTGATGGAGTCAAGGTGAAAGTGTAGGAAGTGTTGGCAAGGCGTATGGAGCGGTATAGCGATGGGAACACCTTGCAGGAGGAGTGGTCGGAGACGGGGAAGACGATGGCGATTTGCGATGTTGGGGGTTGAAACAAGGTTTTTGAGGGATTAAACTAACCTAAAATACTAACCTAACTAAACTAATCCTAATCTAATGAACGAAGGGGATGGAGTAGCGTCAGTTATGGTATGGCCGACGTTGGGGAAGAAAATGCTCCAGTGAGGGTAGGACGACGAGGATGGAGATAGAGGCGCCGGCCGGTACTACTCGACGCAGAGGAAGGAAGGAAGGAGGATATGCCGTCGGTATTGCGATCAAACTACGAGAGGAGATAGAGGAAGTCACCGAACGTCGAGGAGCTTCTGCAGGATGAGGAGAGACGAAATTAGAGGTGAATCTGGTCGAATTCGACTGTTCAGAACTCGGCGAGGTCTGGGGGTCCTTATATAGGTCATGAGAGGATGATTAGAGCTTGGGAAGTAAGCTTCCCAAGCTTGGAAGGTTCGCCAAAATTGGAAACTTGAAAGATACCCGAATCTCTCATGCGTTCGCATGAGAGATTGGGAAGGTTGTTGGGCTCAAGTTCGGATTCATTGGAAAGAGGACTCCATAAAGAATCTACCTTCTAATTTTGGAAGGGATTCATTGATCAGAGAAGAAGTTCTCTTCAATCAAAGGTCGCCAAAGTTGTAGAATTAGGATTCTAGGGTGACAGGGACCTTTTTGTGAGAAGAGAAAGAAGCTAGGGGCTTTTTGTGAGGAATTCAAAAGCTAAGGGTCTATTGGAGATAAAGAAAGTCAGACTTGGACCAAAGTGCAAACTAAGTCAAAATAATCTCAGATTGGGTCCAAATTTTGGTACAAACCTAATTTAGACCCAAGGAATCCAATGGTGAAGTTTGATTTAGGTTTTGACCTCATTTGATTAGGTAATTTTTGCAAAAACCCAAATTAGGGCATAGATCTGCCTGAGACTCTGTTTTAGGTTAAATGGGTTCCAATGGTCAAATCAAGGATGCCAAACCCTAGAGAATATTTTTATATGAATTTTAGAGGGTTTAGATGAATTTTATCTTAACCAGAACCTCAGTTAATTAAGCGGGTCTGTTTTAGGGTTTCAAAAGTTATTTAATTCTCAAAACACACGAAAACCCTTTTCTTTCTGTACTAACCCACGTGTTAGACTCTTAAGATCATTTAACCCTTAATTAACCCCTGAAGAAAACCCATGGTTATTCTACATTCATGATATGATGGTAAAATTACAATTTTAACCCTGGTTTCATGTATTTCTTTTAGAAAGGATTTGCAATGAATTATGGTCTTCTGATGGTTATGTAGGAGCATTTAATGATGAAATATGACTAAATAAAGCTAGATATGGCTAATGATGATGTCATCATCAGGGGGAGTAGGCTAGGTAGGGAAGGTTTGGGTGTGGGGAAGCCATGTACGGGGAGGCTGGGTAGTAGGTGGCTACGTGTAGGAAGCTATATGGTACGGGGGTCCTGGATATCAGGGGTGGTGTCAAGACTCCTCCGATAAGAAGCCCACTTCTTCAGTTTCACCATCTTCACAATACAAAGAAACAATTAGTGAAAAATAAACATATAAACATTTATGATTTGATTCTGTATAACCATCACACCCACCGACTAATTCACAAGGGACAACAATGTCAGCTTGTTGTGTAGCCTTTACATCATCAACAGATTTGATTCTATATCTGAAGCTGATAAGTCCACTTTAGTGGACCATTATTTGGCCTAAGTACTCTTTAATTATATGTTCCTAGTTCCTAATTGCTTAAGAATTAAACGGTAATTTATCTTAGTCAATGTATAATTTTATGCACCAATTTCACAATAAATGGCATATGGTTATGATAACATATTTGGTGGATGCAGGCTAGATGCAATGATTATTGGAACATGGAGGATATCATTCGCAAATAGGGTTTACACACACCAACTTCATGCTTCAGTCAACTTTTTAGTTACGAACAAAACTACAACATCCAACTTCATTCTATAAGATGTCTTGAGATCAGTTCGGACGTCTGATAACCATCAATCGTGGACCTGCTGCAATTTACATTTTTAAGACGTCCAAAACTGAATCTAGATGTCTGATGTGCTTAGCCTAAATGCAGCACCACCTTCCTACTCACAACAACTCCCTCTGAGTCTGTATGCATTGCCACCCAATCCCACCGCTTCACCACTGCAGCTAATTCGTTGGAAAAGTTGAGTTGTCGGGGAAAGGAAACAGATTGAGAGAGAAAGTCGCAACAATAGGAGGTTTTTAAAAAGAAAAGTCCCGAGCTTCTGGAGAGGAGGCATCTTCTGATCCTCTCCCCTTGAAGGGAATCACCTTCTTCCTCACCTCCACCGACACCGTGGCCGAAGCGGACACAGTGGCCAGAGCGTACACGATGGCTTGAAGCGCACTACCTCCCTTCACCGCACCACCGCGAGCGCTCGTGGTGACAGCACAAGTGCTAGCATCCTCGCCCTCCTCTATTTCCCAAGCCCACGAACCAAGACCCATCACCACCTTCACCATCCAGACCACCACTCCACTACAAACCCCATCATCAACCACACCCCCTTCCCTTTCTTCTTTGTTTCCTCCATCTTCTTCAACATCCAAAGAACCCAAGCTTTCCCCCTCTCACCGTGGCCACCCGCACAGCCTTCATCAGCACAACCAACTCCTCGGTGCCACTACCACCCCTCATAACCACCCACTGCCGCCCCCTCTTCTCCTTCTCCATCTTCATCTTCATCTTCCACTCTCCTCCCCTATCCTTCACAAAAGAACGCAAAGTAGCATTGCACATTGTCCGATGCGTAATTCACATTTAAAAGTTGTTTAGTTGTAGTGTAGCACAAAAACACATCAACAAATAAATTTATAAAACTTCGGTAAGTATCGGGTCATTCGCAGGGAGGCAATCCCAATTTTTGCAGAAGTGTTTCAATAAAACTAATTCTAACTATATATATATGTATATTTGTATAAAGTAGATATTTAGATAATCAGAATTTTATTGCAATTAGATAAAGTTTTACACAATTGAAAATGCTAATAGAGATAGATATAGATAGAAAGACAGAGAGAGAGAAGAAAGTGGCATAGAAACGATGTCGCTTGTGAGATGCTTGTGCGAGATGCGGCAGCACCTCAGATCCAGAGCGTCGGGACAAAGAATTGCAGAGAAGACAGTAGAAGAGATCTGGAGTTGATGAGAGAGAGAGCTTCTAAGTTGATGCCTTCAACTGGGGGGCCCTGGGCCTTCTTTTATAGTTTTGATGGAGGGCAAAAAAGGTATTTTAACCCTCAACGGCTCTGATTCGGCCTCAAAATAGCCTTCTACGCTCGGATTTGCTCTGGTGGTGACACGTGGTAGCCGCTGGAGCGATGGATCGAAGATCGCATGGCCTCGCTTCCTTCTCGCGTGCCCTTTATCTTTTCCTTCTCTCCGCTCAAGCCTTAATCCCGCCTTAACGTCAGCCGTTTGAATGTAACGAGCGCCGCTGCCTTAGCGTCGAAGCAACCGCAAAACATGTCGACAAATAAATTTATAAAACTTCAGTATCAGGTCATTTGCAGGGAGGCAATCCCGATTTTTGCAGAAGCATTTCAACAAAACTAATTCTAACTAGATATATGTATGTATATTTGTATAAAGTAGATATTCAGATAATTAGAATTTTATTGCAATTAGATAAAGTTTTACACAGTAGAAAATGCTAATAGAGATAGATATAGATAGATAGACAGAGAGAGAGAAGAAAGTGGTAGAGAAACGACGTTGCTTGTGGGATGCTTGTGCAGGATGCGGCAGCACCTCAGATCCAGAGCGTCGGGATGAAGAATTGCAAAGAAGATGGTAGAAGAGATCTGGAGTTGATGAGAGAGAGAGCTTCTAAGTTGATGCCTTCAACTGAGGAGCCCTGGGCCTTCTTTTATAGTTTTGATGGAGGGCAAAAAAGGTATTTTAACCCTCAACGACTTTGATTCGACCTCAAAATAGCCTTCTACGCTCGGATTTGCTCTGGTGGTGACACGTGGCAGCCGCTGGAGCGATGGATCGAAGATCGCATGGCCTCGCTTCCTCCTCGCACGCCCTTTATCTTTTCCTTCTCTCCGCTCAAGCCTTAATCTTGCCTTAACGTCAGCCATTCGACCGTAACAAGCGCTGCTGCCTTAGCATCGAAGCAACTGCGTGAGATCACGCATACCCGCTACGTGCTCTGATCGCACCACATCACCGCACTTCAGCATGTACAATCGCGTGCAATTCCACCCGCGTGCTCTCGATTCAATTTCGCGCAACGAAGGGCTCGAACCCGCAACTTGTGCATGCACGTGTGTGCGCGAGCCACTACGCTACGCAAAGCCTTTGTTATTTATACTTGTTTATTTGTATTTATCCTTATCCAGTCTGGGCAGGTGACGTGGCACGCTTGTGGTTGTTGGATGAAGATCCAACGACCCATAGCGTGCGGTACGGCCTTCCTAGATGGGGTGGTGGTGAGGGAACGATTGTGATGGCACCACGTGGTGCCATCATGGTCATCCATCTTCTTTTCTTTGTATCTGGTGCTGTTGACCTCCGATCGAGTTGATTTTTGCACCGTTGGACTGTGATCGTCGATCTGGATTCATTCGTGTGGTTGGATTCTTCATCTGAGGCTCGAACCTTTATCCTTTGGCTCCGTCATCTTCGTTCTTCTATGGACTACACACGATGCTCTGGTTGTCTGATCGGGACGATTTCGGAAGGTTGGACTTCCATCGTCATTCTGATCAGATCTGTCTAATCTAATCTGACATCCGCGGCTTCGAATCATCTGCGATTAAAACCATCACTTTTAGGTCATAAAATGATGATATTATCTATATGACTAATAAGCTAACTAGTATGCGAATTACAATACTTATGCATGCATTGGCTCGAAGTTATGCTAGAATCTAGCTCAATTCAGGTGTTTTAGGTTGCATGATTGATGTGCAATCACAGATAGCTACCCCAACCGACCTCCTCCAACCTCCAACCTCAACTCCAGGTGCCGCTCGAGGACCCTCGTCGAGCACATAGACCACGCGTAGCTCACATGCAGCCACACCCGCCACCCACAACAACACCGCTGCCCTCAATGATACTGGCCTTTCCTCCTCCGACTGGCCACATCCACCTAGCTTAGCTCGCACTGAGATCCCCATCGAGCATCCCTCATCGAGACGTACCTCCGCCGTAAGTGCCTCGCTTCGCCATCACTCCATGCATGCCTACAAGGGAGGAGAAGTAATCTCCTATTTCAAGCCCTATTAGAATTTACATTGTTATGCCATTGTGGGAGATTTCATTTTGAATATAATATTTGATTTATTGAGTGAATTTGTAGCTAGGCCCTTAGAGTTCTCACTATATTCTCTGATTATCTGATAGCATTCCTATCTCCCCAAGCTATTAGCCCTATATGAGTTACATGTTATATTATAATTGTGGCAAATGTCTAACATCATGTTGGAATAATAAATTGATAGATTTACAAGTTTAATTTGGTTCGTTCCTCCCTGTGATTTGACCTGATTTCGTGGTTAGGTTTCAGTTTATTTAAGTTTTGATTGAGAGAATTTCCACCACATAAAATACTATAATGACGTATTTTTTTATTGACCTCATATTCAAGTGAAAATCTCTCTGTCAGAAGACATTTATGATGCACCCAGAATAATAATGTTCATAACTCAACGGACGATTGGATATTACGTCAAAATCTTTTACCCACTGTGGGCCATTATTTTCTTTCATTTTAGTAACACGCAGCTTAAACCACTTAGGAAAGAGTATATTACGTGAATTTGGATATAACGATTGTTTAAATTCATCATAAAAAGGGTCGATTTCAAGAATTTGCTTTAATATATACAAGTGTACCAATAGCCGATCTACTTCTAGAATTTCAATAAATTGTCTGTGCAAAATCGATCTTCTTGGAATTTCAAAAATAGAAAGACAATCTTCGTCATGTTCATTGTATCCCCCATCATAATTTCTCTCAAAATGATTGAATTTGTTGTCTATCTTACCTAGATACATGGTAAAGAAATTCATGGATTCTTCAACTAAATATCCCTTAACAATTGACCCTTCCGACATAGCTTTATTTAACACGTATCCTTCAGTTTTTTCAAATACCTCTCTCTAGGATACATCCATCTGTATTGAATTGGCCCTGCGATCCCTACTTCATTTGGCAAATGTATTGATAAATGCACCATTATGTCGAAAAAAGTTGAGGGGAAAATCTGTTCCATTTTATATAATGTGATGACAACTTGTTTGTCCCAATAGCATAGCATTTCAGCATCTAAAGTCTTCGAACAGATAGCTTTAAAATATTGACTCATGTCTATAAAAACATCTACAACAGGATCAGGTAAGACTCCACGTATAACCAATGGAAAAAACACTAGCATATAAACATGCAAGCCATGACTTTTTAACCTACTATTCTTTTTTTGAGTTTCATTATCACAGTGCGACAACTGTGATGGGTAGCCATCCAGCACCCATATCTCCAACAAAAATGAGAATATTTTCTGAATCTTTTCATGCTTTAAGCCGTATATAGCATCTGGGAATTCAACACTACCATCATCCTTTTCTATCGTATGTAGCTTTGGATGAATGCCCAAAATCTCCATATATTTTCTTATTTTTATTATGTCTTTTGGAGTATCTATTAAATTTAAGACATCCAACATATTGTCCATGACATTTTTCTCTATGTGCATCACATCCAGGTTGCGAAAGACTGTCAGATCTTCCAATATGGGAGTTGCATGAAGAAAATGCTTTTTTTCTTAGCCTGAATGCTTTAATGCAGTAAGGCCTTTTTTAAAAAGACATCCCAATCTTATGTTTCCAAGTTCTTGCAATTTCTTCATTATTGTTACTCTTGACAACATAATAGAATCTTTGCTACCAAATATGTCTTTGAACTGTGCTGTTCACCATATGTGGTCAACTGAAAGGAATCTGTAGTGACCCAAGTAACACAACTTGTTGCTTTTAGGCAATTAGAGATGATGTGTGTCATCCATTCAAATTAGACATGGTAATTTTCCTTTTGTACTACATCCAGAGAAATTTGCATATATTGGAAAGTCATTGATAGTCCATAGCATTGCAGCACGCATCATAAATAATTCTTTCTTTCCTACATCGTATGTTTGAATACTATTGTCCCACAATAGTTTCAATTCATCCACCATCAGTTGCAAGTATATATCTATAGCATTTCCTAATTGCTTTGGGTCTGGGATCAACAATGTCAACATCATAAACGACGATCGCATATACAGCCAACAAGGTAAGTTATAAGTTACCATCACCATTGACCATATTGAATATGATGGATTCATATTCTTAAATGGATTAAATCTGTCGCTTGCAAGACCCAATCTTATGTCATGTGATTCATGAGCGAATGATATATGTCTATTATCAAATTTTATCCACTCATCAGAATCTTCGGGGTGACGAATGCAGCCATCTTGTGATTTGTTCTCCTCATTCCATTTCATCCATTTTATAGTCTTGATATAAATAGCTGTTGAAGCCTAGGAATCAATGGAAAGTATCGTAGGATCTTCTCTGCCTATTTCTTACTAGGTTGATTCCCAAATTTTTCAACCTTATATCTTGATGCACCACATTCTAGACAAGTATCAAGACTAGCATATTCGCTTTTGAACAATATACAATCATTTGGACAAGCGTCAATTTTTTAACAATTCAAGCCCAGTACCCTAATCTATTTCTTTGCATCATACCACAACTCTAGATAACATTTATGCTTAGATAGGAGCTCTCTGATAAATTCAAGTAGCTTAGACATTAATTTAGATGTGGCTCTATTGATAACCTTCATCCGAAATAATTTCAATAGAAATGTCAACCTTGACATAGAGCTCACTCTAAGAGTAATCAGTTCATTGGTTGTTGATGGGAACACCATCATGAGCCCTAACTAGCTCATTTTGACCTAGAAAAGAGAACAAAAGCTCCTACATAATCAACTGGAGGTCCTGACTCAAGGAAAAACCCTTTTGAAAGAAAAGTAAGAAAGAAGGGGTAAAACTGCAATTTTACCATTGCAGTGCAACAACGGGATTTCTCATGGGCTAAACATAGGTTAAATGGTCTTGATAGGATAAAAAGTGGATTGGTTCATACAAAAAAGGGGTCATGTAAAATCTGAGAATTAAATGACTTCTTGTAAACCTAAAATAGGCCCACTTAATTTAACAAGGTTCTAGTCAGGATAAAATTCACCTAAACCCTCTAAAATTCATGGAAAAATATCCTCTATGATTTAGAACCTTCAATTTGGCCTTTAGAACCTATTTTGACCTAAATAGGGGTCCCAAATAAATGTTTGCCCTAAATTGGGTTTTGTGTAAATTGCTCAGTCAAACGTGGTCAAACCTAAAGTCCAACTTCACCATTGGATTCCTTAGGTCTAAATTAGATTTGTACCAAAATGTGGACCTAAGGGGAATTCACCTTGACCTACTTTGCAAAATAGTCCTGCCCAATTACATTTATACCCCTAACTTTTGAAAACTCTTGCAGACACCCCCTAGCTTCCTTGTCGTTCTTTGCAATTAGGTCCCTCCACCATTACACCAGAGGAAATCCTACTCCGGCGAGGATTCAAGGGAAACAACTCCCTAATTCCTCAGAGAATCCCTCTCAAATTTGAAAGGGAGATTCTCTAAGGAATTCCCGTTCATGTGAACCCAATTTGGAGCTCCAATTTCCACCCAATCTCTCATGCGAATGCATGAGAGATTTGGGTCTCTTCCGACCTTCCAACTCTGGCGAGGTTGCCGTGCTTGGAAGCTTGCCTCCTTCCAACCAGTGGTAGAGTTGTCTTTGCCTCCTTCATCCTCGTCGTGCTGCACCAGTGCACGTGCCTGCCTCCCTCTCGTCGTCACTGTCCTCCTCTCACTGGGCCTTCGTCTCCAGCGACTACAAGCTGTCCGCCTCCTCCACTTCCCCCTTCGTCTATTCCATCTTAGATAAGTCCTCTCCCTCTGCTCTTTATTTTTCCCTCACTTATTTCTGTTATCATGCCTCGACACTCGCACACCACCGCCATCTTCTCCACCTCTGGTAGACCACCAGTGAGGTGCTCCCGCCACTCCATGCATCCACCCACCTCGCCAGCCACCTCACAAGCTCCACCTTGATTCACTGATCATCACTCCTCTTCCCATTAACTGCCACACACTCCCAACACATCCCCTGAACATACCCATCTTTACTGCGCAGGGTGACCTCGGCATGCACTCCCAGGCCGCCCCATGCCACGCCAACCACCGAGACACCGTCGCCGTGCCAAGGCGAAGCTTCCTGTGTAGTTTGACGAGGCTGTAAGGCTATTTTGCTTGTGGACAGGAACAGGTGCTTGGCCACCATTGGAGCAATCTTGAAGAAGCTTGCAAGCTTCACACCAGACACCAGGCTCCAGGCGTCAGGTTCCCAGACACAGATTTTGTTCGCACACATTTCTAGCCAGCAATTGGAGTCAATGCCCTCCAACGCGACCCTACTGTGCGAGTGTTTGCGAAGAAGGTGGGACATTTAGTCCCACCTCAGAGGATTTGAAGCGGGCGGTGTGATATAAGTGGGAAAAGTGTCAGGAGCTTATCGTCTCCTGACATGGGGTGAGGTCCCACTCATCCCACTCACCTCGTCCATGACCCACGCTATGCGGACCTGGTTACCAACCCGACTACCTGTGCACTCCTCGCCCACCATCCACGCCGGTGGGCTTGGTCCCAGGCACGCTGACCTGACCCGTTAATCCAAGAAGGCTTTGGGAGAGTGAGCCTAAGAGAGAATAAAGAAGAGAGATCGCAGGGAGGGTAGGGGTAGGTTTTTCTCTCAGGGAAAAAGAAGTAGAAGAAGCTAAGGGTGAAGCTGCAGGAGAAGGAAAGAAAGCTGCAGAGGGAGCTAAGGATAGGAAGCCGCAGAGGAAGCCAAAGAAAGAAGAAGGAGAGGGCAGAAGTCTGAGCATCTAAGGAAGAGAAAGCTCGACTAAAGAGAAGAGCAAGGTTGAAGTCAGAAGCAAAAGGAGAAAGAAGAAAGAAGAGAAAGAAGACACCAAGGGCTAGAGAAGAGAGAAGAAATCAGAGAAGAAGAGCCAAAGAAAGAAGAAGACAGAAGAAGAAAGAAGCTGAAGATAGAGAACATAAGAGAAATTAAAGAAGCACTGTAGCACTTAGCACTTAAGACGTCTGATTTTTACATCAGACATCCATCTTTCATTTTGAGCTTCTATATACATTAAGATCATCTTTATAAATTTAATTCTTCATTACATATTTTATCAAATTTGAAAGTTGTGTTCTTGGTTTTTAAATCCCAATTTGCTCCCTGTGTTCGACCTCGGATTTATATTTTTCGAGTAATAAAATTCATTTGTTTTCAAAGCAATTTTGGCTATACTACAATGCAATTATTTTAAACCTGATTTCTCTTTCGATAAACATTTTGGCACCGTTGCCGTGGAGCAATGGGTAATTTAGAAATCTTGATCACAACTTCTAATTCCATACTAACTTGATCTATTTCTTTTGTTGTGATTGTTTCAGGGGAGGAAGATTCAAAAAGAAGACAGCCGCACAACAACCACACCTGGGGCACGTAATCTCTCATTAGCCCTTTCTCTTAATCCCCTCATTCTGAAAAGGAAAAATAAAGAAAAAAAATCAATTTAGGGCTACCTGCTTTCCATATCTAGTTAATTCACCAAGGTTGCCTGATTTTGATTTCGACACACTTTGAATTGTGCATCCATTTAAGGTAACTAGGGCTACCACCTTCTTGATTGAGCCCTAGATACCATCTTTGTGGCAACTAAATTGGACCAATTAAATCCAACTTAAGGATTCTAATCTAGGGTTTTAGAGACACATCTTTTCTAAGCAAGAATCAAATTGTCCAAAAAGAGGTGTGCCTAAGCCTTGATTGAAAAAAACTTATCCAAGAGAAACCCTAAAAAATAAAGCTCTTAAGTTCACTTGAACCCTAAAAGAAAGGACCTAAAAGCTCTCAAAGGACAAATAGGTGAAGTTGACCCCATGTGTTATGACCCAGTTCCCGAATCCTTATAGGACATGAGATCGGACCGACTCGACTGATCCCAAGACCAAGTTGTCCAACGAGAAATAACCAAAAAGCAGGAAAGTAAACCACATTCACTATGCTATGCAACTAACAGTAAAAGAGTACAGCAGCAAAGAAAGTAAAGGCTACTACAGTACATGCCACCACCACAACAGTAGAACAGTAACAAGGTATAGGAACATAAAAGTACAGAACGTAAAGGTACAGAACATAAAGGTACAACAGTCTAAACTCACTATTACAAAAGAAGTACAACAAAAGAAGCTACTGCTACTAGGCTCTACTAGGCCCAGCACCCTTTGCAGCTGTAGACTAGGGCTGCTCAACACCTGGACCTGAAAAGGGTTATGAGTACACAACGTCAGTGAACGCTGAGTAGAGTGGCAACCAACTAACTAAAGCAGTAAAAGTGGTCAGGTAGCTTGTTGTTTTTCAATTAGTTTTCTGAACTAATTATTCTTTTTCACCACTTGGTTTATTTATCAGATCTCTTTCTTGATCTCGAATGTTCCTCGTGGGAACGATCTTGATTGCAGTCTTTTCCAAAGAGTAGAAGTTGCACGTGGTGCTCTTCTGGCCAGGAGAGTCCCCTGTGGTGGTCCTACACCCAGTCAACCACCCCAAGGTCACAGACAGACGTAACAGTGACTACGGCACGCGTGATAAACGTATAGGTAGCTACCCTGTACTGGCACGCGGTCAGTCGTTTTCTCTAACGGGTGCGCCCAAAGTACAGCACGGAACAGTATAAGGCCTAGCCCTCTCAGTAACAAGGTCTAGCCCTAAGAACCAAACAGGGGTCTTGCCCCTCCACAGTCCGCGCACCCTCGCCAAACTACCCTGGTTTGCCCAGTGGGCCTAACAAGTCGGTGTAGGGTGACTAGCTGAACCCCGGGCCCCGTGGGGTGGCTAGCTCTCTCCCTACACTAGTAGATCTCCTCGGTACAGTGTACACGAGGGCCAAGAAGTCGATGCAGAGTGGCCAAACCCACCCCGGGTCTCAACCTGAAGGCGGCAAGCTCCCCTCTACACTAAGAGGGAACATGCGCTCCCATTGGTACCACGTACTCAAGGGCTAGCACACTTCCTGTCACATTTCCAAATCCATTCCATATATTTCCAGGAGCTCTACTCCTAATTACCCGTACGGCTCATTCTCATATTTCTCATGCCATTCCATACCAGGTTTCATCATTCACATTTCCATTCTCAGGTTATACCCATGCAGCTCGTATTTCTATCATTCACATTTCCATCCTCAGGTTATACACATGCAGCTCGTATTTCTATTATTCATATTTCCATTCTCAAAGTAGACACATGCAGCTCGTATTATATCATTTAATGTATAGAACAGGAAGGTTACATGCAACTGCTAACTAGCACAGGTAATTCATAATTCATAGGCAACTTTGGTTAATTTACAGGCAGCTGTTTAACATTTCTGTCTACTCATTCAAGGCTGCAATTCAATCATACATACAGACATTTCAAGTACTTCTCATCCTAGGATTCATGCCATATCCTAGGTTCTAATAATTCATTCCATGCATACATTTAGGTTTATAGTTAAATTAGGGGAAGCCACTCTACCAGTCAACACAGGAGTATTGGGGGCTCGAAGGACAGGCTCACGTGCCTCAACAAACCCTGAATCTGCAACGGAATGAAGTCCTATAACAAGGAATAATCACTAGGGAACTTTCAAAATAGTATAGAAAGCCTTCTAACTAGTAGAGGAACTCGCAAGGAAAACACTGGTATCTTATTTACATAAAACGGACCTCAAACGGACCGTAAATGGGTCAAAAACAGGGCTGCTAACTCAAATTAGACATCTGGAACAACTTCCAGACGTCTTAAAAGTGTCCAGAAATTAACCTCAAGCTCTGCGTCCACCCCAGACATCCAGGAACTCTTTTGGACCATCTGAACCCAGCTCTAGTCGTCCGACCTCCTCTCCGAATGTCTGGAAGTGCTTCCAGCCATCTGGTAAGCCGCCCAGATGTCTGAAATGCATGGGAGGGCATGTCCCGCACCTTCCCGAAGCAAATCCTGCACGCCACCACAAAATATCCTCAAAATAGGCATGCAAAGGGTCCCTGCGGAGCGGCCTGCTTGGCTGTATCCGCAAAGGGAACGTACCTTCGCAAAGCTCTCTCCTCAGACATCTGGAACCGCCTCCAGATGTTCGCTCCGTCGTCTGGACGTCATTCCAGATGTCTGATTCTGGAAAAAACCCAGAACCAAAACCTGCTCCCGCTTGCTCTCGCCTCGCGTGGTCGCGGCTCGCCTCCTCACTGCAGCTCCAGCTGCAGTAGTGTCGGGGATGACTTCCCGATGCACTCCTCCTCTTCTTGCACCCGCTGCTCCGTCCGTGCGCCCTCCGGTGAGCTCCCACACGAGCTCGCGAGCTCACTCTCCTCCTCCTCTCCTCACGCCGCTCCTCATCGCTGCTCTCGCGCTCTCTCACTCGCATTGGGGTGGTGAGGAAGGGAAGAAGTGGCTGGAGTGGGGAGAACGAGAGAGGAAGGGGGGTTTATAAAGAGGGTGGGTTAAGGTTTGCTGAAGGTGGGGAGAGAGAGAAGGGAAGGAAAACAAGAGGGTACTGTCCGCTCGCAGCCCGCGCACAGACGCAAGCTCGTACCCAAAAATTTTGATTTCCAAACGTTTGGGAATGTGTCCAGATGTCTTACCAGACGTCTAACCGACAGTCCAGATGTCTTAAAAGGCTCAGGACACAACGGGTCCTAACATCATAACAAACTTAAAGAAAGTTTCATCCCCGAAACTTGAGCTAGCTAGGATGTGGAAAAGAAATAAATACGCATAACAAACTTAAAGAGGACCGAAATCGATCCGAAAAGACGTACCCTCAAAAAGCTCCGAGTATCGCTCTCGCATTGCCAACTCAACCTCCCAGGTAGCCTCCTCGTACCTCTGGCTCCTCCATAAGACCTTCACTAGGGGTACCTACTTCCGTCTCAAACTCTGTATGGCTTTGTCTAGCATTTGCACTAGTCGCTCGGGGTAGGTCATGTCGTCACCCACCTCGACACTCTCGTGGCTCAGAACGTGACTGGGATCGGCGACGTACTTCCTAAGGTTGGACACGTGGAACACATCGTGCACACTAGAAAGCTAGGGAGGAAGGGCAAGCCTGTAAGCAACAATTCCTACCCACTCCAAGACCTCAAAGGGCCCCACAAACCTCGGCGTAAGCTTCCCTTTCACCCCAAACCGCTGCAGGCCCTTCATGGGCGAAATGCGAAGAAAGACATGATCCCCAACCTCGAACTGTACCTCTCTGCGCTTCCGATCGACATAACTCTTCTGTCTGCTCCTGACAGTGCGAAGTCGTCTGTGAATCTACTCTACCACCTCCTGACTCTACCGAATCAGCCGGGGGCCAACCTCCCACTTGGTCCCCACCTCAACCCA
This sequence comes from Thalassia testudinum, assembly GCA_037157565.1. Lineage (NCBI taxonomy): Eukaryota > Viridiplantae > Streptophyta > Magnoliopsida > Alismatales > Hydrocharitaceae > Thalassia > Thalassia testudinum. The sequence continues at coordinate 16,658,602 of JAZHRO010000035.1, forward strand.
ACTCAAGGGCGCAGTACACCTCCATCCGTACAGAGCCTCGTAGGGTGCCATGCCGATACTTGAGTGGTAGCTGTTATTATATGCAAACTCTGCCAGGGGCAAGTGCTCCTCCCAAGAGCCCCTTTAGTCCAGTACACAGGCACGCAAAAGGTCCTCAAGTGTCTGTATCGTGTGCTCTGACTGTCCGTCCATCTGGGGGTGGTACACCGTACTGAACCTCAACTGTGTCCCTAAAGCTTGCTGAAACTCAGCCCAAAACTGGGACGTAAAATGGGTATCCTGGTCGGATACAATCTCACACGAAACTCTGTGCAGATGTACTACGTCACGAATATACCACTCTGCCAACTGCCCTGGTCCCAAAGTGACTCGGATCGGCAAGAAACGTGCCATCTTCGTCAATCTGTCTACAATCACCCAGACTGTGTCGTGTCCTCACTGGGTAACAGGCAAGCCCACCACCAAGAACATGGTGATGCTCTCCCACTTCCACTCTGGCACGGGAAGTGGCTGCAACGGTCCTATAGACCTCTGATGTTCGGCCTTCACCTGCTAACACACCAAACACTGCTGCACGAACTCACCTACATCCCGCTTCATCCCCTTCCACCAAAAGTCATATCTCAAATCATGATACATCTGTTGGTGCTAGAGCACCGTGATCGTTTGTTTTGATGATAACAAAACACGTGTTATTTAACATTTACACTTGGAGTCTTAGATTTCAGGTCAATTGCAAATGTAGACGTGACCAGACGGAGTTCAAGCTCGCATCCAGGATGGATTGGAGGAGCTTGATGGAAAATAGAGGAGATTCGCGAGGAGCGATGGCTTGAAGAAGGAAGGAGATGAAGAATAGGATAGACTTCCTTCCCTTGTACTCTTTGTATTTTTCGTTTCTTTTGTTGCTCTTTATTTTTGTCACTTAGAACATTATGTTAAAGAGCCTTAAAGTACCCTAATAGTAGTTCTAGGAACACCGGCACAACCCTAGGATACTTAGGTTTTCTGTAGAGAACTTAGAAAACCAATATAGGGTTCAAACAGCATTTCCAGATGTCTAATTCAAAAATCAGACGTCTGATAATGTATTTTAAGACGTCTGACTGTTGATTCAGACATCTGATAACATTTAGGCTGGACTTGGTAGTTCTGTCTGATGAAATCAGACGTCCAGACCTTAGTCCAGACGTCTTAGGAGACATCTGATGACTTTGCCAGACGTCCAATTAGTGGACCGTTAGGATGGCTTAGCAAACACTAAAGATCTAACCGTTAGAGCCTTATCAGACGTCCTTAAGCCCTTCCAGACGTCTGATAATTAACCGTTTTGCCTCGACTGACCCGAAAATCTCTTCCCAGAGATTTTCTACCCGTTGCAAATCCATTCCCACGAAAAAGTAGGTTTCTAGACGTCCAGACATAGTGCCAGACGTCTTGTATGTCGTCTGATGGACTTGCGTTAGAACCCTGTTTAGATCTGATTCAAGTCAGGAAGAGACCCGCCCAAAATCAAACGGATGACCTTATTTTCAGACGTCTTAAAGTGATCTTCCAGACGTCTGATGCCAGGATCAGACGTCTGATAGCCCTGTCAGTGCAATGATTATTCCTGATTTCGGGCTGATTCACTTGGGCTTTGCACCCAACGGCTATGGAAGCTTTCCTAAGCCTTCCAAAGCCTTCCTAAGGCCTCTATAAATAGAGGGGAGCCTTTGCACACCAAGACACACCTAAGCAACATACTTTCTACTCTTTTGTGTCTCTCTTTCTCTCCAAGCTCTAATTCTTCATCTAGAGAGCATCAAGCTTTGCGCACCCGCTCTCCCGCCATAGTTCACGAGAGCGACGTTGCGTCGTCGCGTGGCTCACGCACCTGCGTCATCGACTCGACGCACTCCTTGCAAAGGGGAGTTTCTTAATTCCTATAGAAGCTTAGGTTTAAAATTACTTTGTTGGCTCTATAGGATTATTTGTTATTTTATCTTTGTTATTTGGTTGGGTATTCGCTTTGCGAATTCCCATCTCCTTCGTGGGACAAAATCCTTCTCGTGGAGAGAAGGGGTTGAGGAACGCTACCCTCGCACTTGTAGCGTGGTTGTAATTGAGGTTGAATCACCCTCGTTTAAAGTGATTCGTTTAGTGGATTTTGATCAACTTGGTTGATCGGAAAATCCTAACTCGAGAGGGTTAGGTGGTGGTTTTTACCTGGTTTGGGTTTCCACCTAAAAATAATTGTATACTCGTGTGATTGATATTTTGTGAGATTGTTTTATTTTCATTTCCGCAATTATTTCATTGACCCCTCCTGGTAGGGACGAAATCTACAACATCTTCTTGTTCCTGGGATGTATGGTGAACCTGGACTGGTGTGCCTCAATTAGGAGCTCTCTCAACAACTTCTCGTCCCTGGGAACGCACAAATGTCCCCTCATACGCAGCACCTCGTCTGTAAAGGAGAAGTCTCCTGGGTCCCTTGACAGTACTCTATCTCGCAACTACTGCAGGTACGTGTCTGTCATCTGTCCTGTGATGATGCGGTCTATCAGCTCTAGTCTCGTATGCTGTGTCACTGTCACTGCCCCACAATGGCCCTGTAACTCTAGGGGTCACCAGCTGCCCAACTCTTCCATAAGCCTCCAACTCTATGCCTATAAACTGGACAAGTGGGCGGGCGCCTTCCAGCTCAAGGCGTCAACCACCACGTTGGCCTTCCCCGGATGGTAGGAGAATCTGCAATCATAGTCCTTCAGGAGCTCTAACCAACGTCTCTGTCTCATGTTAAGCTCCTACTGATCAAACAGGTACCTAAGGCTGTTATTATCTGTGAATTTCTCAATAGTCTCACCATACAGATAGTGCCTCCATGTCTTCAATGCGAAGACAACAGTTGCCAGCTCTAAGTCGTGGATAGGGTAGCTATGCTCATGGGGCTTCAATTGCCGCGAAGCGTAAGTGACAATGTGACCCCGCTGCATGAGCACATCCCCTAACCCCTACAACGAAGCATCCGTGTACACAACGAAACCGCCACTGCTATTTGGGATGGTAAGCACAGGAGCCGAAGTCATCCTCTCCTTCAACTCTTGAAAACACGCCTCACAAGTGTCTGTCCAAGCAAAGGGCACGTCCTTCCGAGTCAACTGAGTCATAGGACGTGCAATCTGCGAGAAACCCCTGATAAACCGTCGATAGTAACCTGCCAGTCCCAAGAAACTGCGGATCTCTGTCACTGTACGTGGTCTCTCCCACCTGAGCACTACCTCTACCTTAGTTGGGTCCACAGCCAAGCCATCCCCTGAAATCACATGACCTAAGAAGGTCACCTGCCTCAACCAAAACTCGCACTTGCTATATTTGGCATACAACCTATGTCGTCTCAATTTGTCCAAAACCATCCTCAAGTGTTGTCTGTGCTGCGTCTGATCCCACGAGTAAATGAGCACATCATCAATAAACACCACTACAAACTGATCTAGATACGGTCTGAACACCTGGTTCATCAAATCCATGAAGGCAACGGGGGCATTGGTTAGCCCAAACAGCATGACCAAAAACTCGTAGTGTCCGTACCGGGTGCGGAAAGCTGTCTTGGAGACGTCGGTCTCCCTGATCCTCAACTGGTGGTAGCCAGATCACAAATCTACCTTGGAGAATACCATAGCACCTCGCAACTGGTCAAACAAATCATTGATCCTTGGCAGCAGATACTTGTTCTTGATGGTAACCCTATTCAGCTGTCTGTAGTCCACACAAAGATGTAGGGTACCATCCTTCTTCTTCACATATAACACCGAGGCTCCCCACGGAGACGCACTGGGCCTCACAAAGCCCTTCTCCAATAGGTCCTGCAACTGGGACTTGAGCTCTCGCAGCTCAAGTGGTGCCATCCTATAAGGTGCTGTAGAAATGGGGCTAGTCCCCGGTACCAGTGAGATCTCAAACTCGATCTCACGCTCAGGCGGTAGTCATGGCAGCTCCTCTGGAAACACGTCGGGGTACTCTCTAACCACCGGGATGCTCTGAAAGTCTGCCATGGGGCTGGGCTCTACCACTACACAAGCCAGAAAGCCCTCACACCCCTGGCCTAAAAGTCTCGCCGCCCAAAGTGCAGAAATGCACCTGAAGCCTCCGTCCACCGACTGTCCGTGAAACTCAAAAGAAGGCAACTCCGGTATGGAGAAGACGATCTTCCTCTCAAAACAGTCCATAGAAGCGTGGTAAGCTGACAGCCAATCCATCCCAGAATCACGCCAAACTCCTCCATCGGTATCACAATCAGGTCAGCGGGGAGGCTGTCCCCCAACATTGACCTCGCAATCTGTGTAGGCCTCCTCAGCTATAGACAGTTGACCACCCGGACCTCTGATCACAAACGGATCCTCTAACAACACACAGTCCTATCCCAAACTGACAGCAAAACTAGCAGCAACAAACGAGTGCGTGGCGTCGGAATCAAAAAGTGTGTAAACTAATCTACCGAAAACTGTAACCATACCTACCACCACTGAACCTGAAGCTCTGGCGTCTCTGTTGTTAGGGCGATGATATGCCCCTCAGCTCTCGGTGTGGAAGAACAGCCACACTCTATGTCGGATGGGTATCCGCTGGCCGGTACCCTCTCCATGATTACTGTCCTCCCCCACACGCTTGGGAACCACGGCCACCTGCTCGGCTTCCAGCGCTCGGTGCGGGGAGCATCTGCTGCACTCCGGCCCTAGACGGGCAGTCCCTCCTAATGTGGCCCAGCTAGCCACACTGGTAGAAAAGGGAAACTCGACTCCTGCCCTCAGTAGGTCCCTACTGACGGCTGGGCAGGGGTCCAGTGCTGACAGCTGGCCCCTGTCGGGGGCCCCCAAAGGCCACTGACGGCCCCACAAAGCGTGACGGCTCTCCCGCGAGCGCCGCGTGCCTCTTCTCTCACTGGCCATATGAGTACTCTAGCTGGTAGGGCCTCCTCCGTCCACTATCAGTGTCACGTGCGGCCGAGTTGGTCTCCTCATAAGTCATAGCTGCCTCCACCACTCTCGAGAACGTGGGCAGCTTCAGGGGTTTGACATACCCTCGAATGGCAGGTCGAAGCCCCTCAATGAACCTCCACAGGCGCTCCTCCTCAGTAGCCACAGCTGTCACAGCGAAACGAGATAGCTCCAGAAAATGCATACGATACGTGCTGATAGTCATCGTCCCCTGGCGGAGAGTGTGGAACTCCCGCCTCCTCTGATCCTGCCATGTCTACGGGAAGTACTGCTCGTAGAAGAGGGTGACAAACTGATACCACGTTGGCTCTGCCCCCTCCTGACCTCTGACCGCCCTCCACCATCTGTGTGCCGCGCTCTCCAGCTGGTACGTGGCAAAGGCCACACGACACTCCACAGGGGGGCGAAGGGTGTCAAACACCTTCTCGATCTGCTCTAACCAATCCTCTGCCTCAGTCGGGTCCTCATCCCCCTTGAAGGAGGGGGCTTCAGCTTCTGGAACTGTCCAAAAAGCTCGTAATGTTGCTATAGTGGGGAAATTGGCATGCCTCCAGGCAAGGAGGGCTCATGCTCGGAAGTGTCAGAGTGCGATGGGGGCGGTGGAGGACCACCCCCTTCCCCACATCTAGCGCTGCGTCGGTCTCGTGGTCCCACAGAGGACTCCCCCTCCACGTCCCCAAGGAGAGGCGCTCGTGGAGGCAGGTGGAGCTCCTCTCATACAATCTCCCATATCAATTGAGCGAGGCCCTGGGCCTGAACGCCCGGAAGAAGTGGCTGATCCACTAAAATGTCAGGCTCAGCATGCCTACCCCTCCGACCTCGTCCTCAGCCGCATCCGCGGCCCGCCTCAAGGACTCCACCTCGAGGCATCTCTTGCATGGAGACGTGAAAAACCAAACAAAGAGACATCAACTCTAACGGACATTCAGTAAAAGAATCCTCAGAACAGATGTTAAAAGGTACATTGTGATGGTTACTCTAGTTACATGCACGTGAATTGGCTATTCTCAAGCTAGTTGGTTCATTTCTCAGGACGACCTTACTCTGATACCATCTTGTTATGACCCGGTTCCCGAATCCTTACAAGACACGAGACCGGATCGACTCGACTGATCCCAAGACCCAGTCGTCCAACGAGAAATAACCAAAAAGTAGGAAAGTAAACCACATTCACTATGCTATGCAACTAACAGTAAAAGAGTACAGCAGTAAAGAAAGTAAATGCTACTACAGTACATGCCACCACCACAACAGTAGAATAGTAACAAGGTATAGGTACATAAAAGTACAGAACGTAAAGGTACAGAACATAAAGGTACAAGAGTCTAAACTCACTATTACAAAAGAAGTTACTGCTACTGGGCTCTACTAGGCCTAGCACCCTCTGCAGCCATAGACTCGGGCTGCTCAACACCTAGACCTGAAAAGGGTTATGAGTACACAATGTCAACGAACACTGAGTAGAGTGGCAACCAACTAACTAAAGCAGTAAAAGTGGACCGGTAGCTTGTTGTTTTTCAAATACTTTCTTTAACTAATTATTCTTTTTCACCACTTGGTTTATTTATCAGATCTCTTTCTTGGTCTCGAATGTTTCTCATGGGAAAGATCTTGACTGCAATCTTTTCCGAAGAGTAGAAGTCGCATGTGGTGGTCCTACACCTGGTCAACCACCCCAAGGTCACGGATAGACGTAACGTTGACTACGACACGCGCGATAAACGCACAGGTAGCTTCCCCGCAATGGCATGCGGTTAGTCGTTTCAACTAACGGGTGCGCCCAAAGTACAGCACGGAACAGTATAGGGCCTAGCCCTCTCAGTAACGAGGTCTAGCCCCTAAGAACCAAATAGGGGTCTTGACCCTCCAGAGTCCGTGCACCCTCGCCTAACTACCCTTGTTTGCCCAGTGGGCCTAACAAGTCGGTGTAGGGTGACTAGCTGAACCCCGAGCCCCGTGGGGTGGCTACCTCTCTCCCTACACTAGTAGCTCTCCTCGATACAGTGTACATGAGGGCCAAAAAGTCGGTGTTGAGTGGCCAAACCCACCCCGGGTCTCAACCCGAAGGTGGCAAGCTCCCCTCTACACTAAGAGGGAACATGCGCTCCCCTTGGTACCACATACTCAAGGGCTAGCACACTTCCCGTCACATTTCCAGATCCATTCCATATATTTCCAGGAGCTCTACTCCTAATTCCCCGTAGGGTTCATTCTCATATTTCTCATGCCATTCCATACCAGGTTTCATCATTCACATTTTCATTCTCAGGTTATACCCATGCAGCTCGTATTTCTATCATTCACATTTCCATCCTTAGGTTATACACATGCAGCTCGTATTTCTATTATTCATATTTCCATTCTCAAAGTAGACACATGCAGCTCGTATTATATCATTTAATGTATAGAACAGGAAGGTTACATGCAACTGCTAACTAGCACAGGTAATTCATAATTCACAGGCAACTTTGGTTAATTTACAGCCAGCTGTTTAACATTTCTGTCTACTCATTCAAGGCTGCAATTCAATCATACATACAGACATTTCAAGTACTTCTCATCCTAGGATTCATGCCATATCCTAGGTTCTAATAATTCATTCCATGCATACATTTAGGTTTATAGTTAAATTAGGGGAAGCCACTCTACCAGTCAACACAGGAGTATTGGGGGCTCGAAGGACAGGCTCACGTGCCTCAACAAACCCTGAATCTGCAACGGAATGAAGTCCTATAACAAGGAATAATCACTAGGGAACTTTCAGAATAGTATAGAAAGCCTTCTAACTAGTAGAGGAACTCGCAAGGAAAACACCGGTATCTTATTTACATAAAACGGACCTCAAACGGACCGCAAATGGGTCAAAAATAGGGCTGCTAACTCAAATTAGACATCTGGAACAACTTCCAGACGTCTTAAAAGTGTCGAGAAATTAACCTCAAGCTCTGCGTCCACCCCAGACGTCTAGGAACTCTTTTGGACCATCTGAACCCAGCTCTAGTCGTCCGACCTCCTCTCCGAACGTCTGGAAGTGCTTCCAGCCATCTGGTAAGCCGCCCAGATGTCTGAAATGCATGGGAGGGCATGTCCCGCGCCTTCCCGAAGCAAATCCTGCACTCCACCACAAAATCTCCTCAAAATAGGCACGCAAAGGGTCCCTGCGGAGCGATCTGCATGGCCTTATCCGCAAAGGGAACGTACCTTATCGAAGCTCTCTCCTCAGACATCTAGAACCGCCTCCAGATGTCCGCTCCATCGTCTGGACGTCACTCCAGATATCTGATTCTGGGAAAAACCCAGAACCAAAACCTGCTCCCGCTCACTCTAGCCTCGCGTGGCCACGGCTCGCCTCCTCACCTGCAGCTCTGGCTGCAGCAGTGTCAGGGATGACTTCCCGACACACTCCTCTTCTCGCACGCACCGCTCCGGCCGTGCGCCCTCCAGTGAGCTCCTACATGAGCTCGCGAGCTCACTCTCCTCCTCCTCTCCTCACGCCACTCCTCCTCATCACCGCTCTCGCGCTCTCTCATTCACGCTGGGGTGGTGAGGAAGGGAAGAAGTGGCTGGAGTGGGGAGAACGAGAGAGGAGGAAGGGGCGTTTATAAAGAGGGTGGGTTTGGGTTCACTGGAGGCGGGGAGAGAGAGAAGAAGGGAAGGGAAACGAGAAGGTACTGTCTGCGCGCAGCCCACTCGCAGACGCGAGCTCGTACCAAAAAATTTTAATTTCCAGACATCTGGGAATGTGTCCAGACGTCTTACCTGACGTCTGACCGACAGTCCAGATATCTTAAAAGGCTCAGGACACAATGGGTCTTAACACCTTGGGTCAACCAACCTTGAAATTAGGTCACTTTTACACTCAAAATATCTAAAGTTCAAGTATAACCCTAAGCACCTTTGATCTTAATTAAAAGTGATAGACTTAAGAGGTCAAGGTCCCCATTCTGGTCTACCTGGAATCTCAGTGACAAGAGAGGTCGGGTGGGGGAAACCCTGTAACTCATGGGGACGCTCTATCTTGTAGGGGTCTTTGCAGGACTCTCCCTCTCTAGCTGCCCAAGTATTTCTCAGGTAGACGGCTTTTTTTGACTAAGGGCCCCGAACCTCTATAGTCATCCAAATTTTTTTTGGTGTCTCAATTGGGTCCAACACATTCTAATCTCACCTAATCCATCAGTGCATGTTTGGTAGGAGGTCCTTGAGACCATCCTTAAGACCTCCTTAAGACCTCCTTTAGAAATCCACTCCTGCCGAGGCCAAGCCTCGACGTCTGTGTTTGTGCAGTAACCCTGCCAAATAGACCTATCCTCTGATTCATCAGAACCGAGTTCTCCTTCTTCCATCATGGCACAACCAATTGAAGAAGAGAACAACCTTGAACACCAACTCCAGTGCTTGAATGATCTATTTCAAAACTTTGTAAAGCCGTCACAATGACCTATGATGCGAGATCACTATAATCCCGGTGCAGGGGCAATCGAACCTCGAGTCCAAATCTTGGCTGGAGGTCCTGATTCTGAACTCAAGCCCAAAATGATTCATGCTATCCCAAAGTTTCATGGGCTTAACGCCGAGGATCCCTTCCAGCACATCAAATAACTCAAACATCTAGCCCAGACCTTCGAGTCAGATGTACAAAACCAGGATATTCTGCTTATGAAGATGTTTTCCTTCTCCCTCATGGACAAGGCAGCTCATTGGTATCAAACTCAGATGCGTCTGATCAACACGTGGGTTGAACTCCAGTCTGAATTTTTGAAAAAGTTTCTTCCCCGTTGGTTGGACAAATGCCTTGCGCCACCAGATCACTCACTTCACTCAATAATCTGGTAAACCTCTTCATGAGGCATGGGACCGATTCTTGGATCTCATGTGAAAGAGCCCCCATCACGGAGTTCCTAAATGGGAACAAGTCCAGTCTTTTTACTAGGGACTCTATGAAGACATTCTATTATTCGTCAATGCAACCTACGGAGGAAATATCATGGGTCAACACGAAGACATTGTGTGGGAGATTCTCGAGAATATGTGCGAGAACTCCATCAATAATGACTCCATGGGCTTATTCGACCGAATGAATGCCCGTGCATCGACGAATCCTAGGGGAGCACATGAGACGTAGGGCCTGTCCGCATCCGTCAACTTGGAACTGATGACCAGTCGGTTGGACAAGGTCTCTATCATAGAGAAGAAGGTGGATGAGCTGACTCGACATCTACAGCGAGCCACCTCTGTGAAAAAACTATTTGCATAGCCACCTCTTGGGAGGGAAACAGTGCAGAACATCTATCACCGATCTTCTCAAGAGATGGACCCGTATCCACCCCCGTCTGACTCCAGGACCAGAGGAAACTCCGATCTGATCTACACTAGTTGGGGGAACTCTGAACCCTCGTACTCTAATTTTCCTGAGGTTCCTCAGACCTGCGAGGACCTCAACTCCATCCATAATGACCCATTCTCTAACACCTATAACCCTGGATGGCGGAATCATCCCAACTTCTTGTGGGCAGGAAATACTCAGAATCAAAGACCACCTTATCAACCCCGTCCACAAGCTCCTCGTCCATATCAGCCACCTCAGCCTCAGCCCAACCCCACCTATCAATCTGGGCCAAACCAAGTAGATCAAATGACCCTCATCCTTCAGACTCTAGCTGACATTTAGAAGATGAATGCGGCAATACAAAAATAACACAAGGACGAGATCATAGAGGTTCGCAATCAACTCGCCTAGATGGAGAACACCCGCCAACCTGGCACACTCCCTTCGCAACCTCTGCCGAATCCAAATAATGTGCCGACCCAGAGGCACGTTATGAACCCAAATCTGGGCCACGCCCACATGATTTATTAGGCCCCTTCTGTTCCATTACCTGACGGGATGGAAGCTTCGACATCTTATGCGGGATTTCAACAGTAGCCACCTATTTTACCAACCCCAAATCAAAACCAGGTAGGACTAAACTCCGTAACAACCCATAGTGGTAAAGCAACTCAAGACCCACCTTATCCAAGCCACTCTAAGCCTAGTAGTAACCCAAGCCCTAGGATAGTTATCCAGGACACCCCTGTCCCATATCAAGAACCTAGCCTATTCTAGAGGAACCAACCAAGGTTTCATTTCCAGAGGCCTTGACCAAGGGAAAGAGGACAACCAAACCCGTGGCTCCTGAGGAGGATCTGGTCAAGCTCTTTGAAAAGGTCCATATAAACATCCCCTTGATGGATGCAATCCGCCACGTATCGGCTTACGCATGATTTCTGAAAGACGTGTGTACACCCAAGTGTAAGCCGTGAACCAAAAGTGGGAGTCTGATCATATTGTCAGAGCAAACAAGCTCTGTAATTTTGAGCAAACTCCCACCTAAGGCTAAAGACCCAGGTACTCCCCTGATTTCATGTACTATTCGTGATACACAATTCGACAGAGCCTTATTAGATTTAGGTGCCTCCATAAACCTAATACCTACATCCCTCCTTAACCATCTTGAAGAATTTGAGCTTAAACCGACAGAGGTGATGTTACAGTTAGCTAATCGATCCATTAAGTCACCTAAAGGAGTACTCGAGGATGTCATTGTTAGGGTACGGGATTTCTATTTCCCAGTGGATTTTATAGTCTTGGATATGGATGCACCTGAAAACCCAAGGGATACATCGATTATACTAGGGAGACCCTTTCTAGCCACTACTAAGGCCAATATAAATTGTGAGGAGGGCTAAATAAAACTGAAATTCGGGAACCAAACACTGAAAATTGATATCTTTAAGGCCCAACAAGGGATTAATTGCAGTGTTATAGAACAAATATGTGATATCAAGGCCATGGTTGATGAACCATACATCGAGGACAACTCAATTACTCCCGATCAACCACAAGAAGATCAAAACCCGCAAACAGAGGAGTCTGACCCTGATCTAGATACACCCATAACTCCTTCCCTTGCTCCTGACACACATCCTGAACTGCCCGCTGCTGTTGATAACCCCGTTCTGGAACTCAAGCCTCTTCTCGACTATCTAAAGTACGTTCTTTTGGATTCCAATCAGATGTTTCCTATGATTATAAACTCCAGACTCACACCTGACCAAGAATCATGTCTGATTACTGTTCTCAGCAACATCGTAGAGCCATTGGATGGACTCTCGATGATTTGATTGGTATCAGCCCCTCTTATTGCACACACCATATCTACACCAAAGAGAGCACATGACCTTCCCGTGAAATGCAGGGATGTTTGAATCCTAATCTGCAGGAGGTCGTGAAAAAGGAGATCATTAAGTGGTTAGATGCAGGGATCATCTACCCGATCTCCGACAGTCGGTGGGTGAGTCCAATCCAGGTTGTGCCTAAGAAGGCAGGACTCACTGTCATCATGACTGAAATCGGAGAAGTCATACCGACCCGTGTGGCTAACTCGTGGAGAGTCTGCATTAATTACAGAAGAGTCAATTCCTCCACGAAGAAGGATCATTTCCCACTACCATTTATTGATTAGATCCTCGAGAAACTGGCGGGAAATATGTTCTTCTACTTTTTGGACGGGTACTCCGGTTATAACCAGGTGGCAATCCATCCTAAGGACCAAGAGAAGACCACTTTGACCTACCCCTTTGAGACGTACGCGTTTCGAAGGATGTCGTTCGATCTCGGCAATGCACCCGCAACTTTTTAGCAGTGCATGCTTGCCATATTCTCAGATATGGTAGGTGATTATCTGGAAGTCTTCATGGATGACTTTTTAGTATTCGGAGCATCATTTGACGATTGCTTCCTACACTTAGCCCAAATCCTCAGGCGGTGCATTGACGTGAATTTGGTTCTTTCTTGGGAAAGGAGCCATTTCATGGTGACTGAAAGAATTGTCCTAAGACATCTTATTTCAGAGAAAGGCATCCAAGTCGATCGAGCCAAGGTGAACTTGACTTCCAAACTCCTAATTCCTAGCTCGATCAAGGACATCAGATCTTTTCTAGGGCACGTCAGTTTTTACCGTCGATTTATTCCTAATTTCTCGAAAATCGTGCGCCCCCTAACCACTTTTCTCTCTAAGGATGTACCTTTCGAAATCTCCAAGGAATGCACTCAAGCATTTGAAATCCTCCGTGATCGAGTTACCCAAGCCCCGATCCTACAGTCCCCTGATTGGTCTCAACCCTTTGAGATCATGTGCGATGCATCTGATTTCGCTGTAGGAGCTGTTCTGGGGTAGAAAATTGACGGGAAACCCGTGGTCATCTACTATGCTAGCAAAACACTTGACGAGGCTCAACGTAACTACACAGTTACTGAAAAAGAGCTGCTAGCTGTAGTATTTGCCTTGGAAAAATTCAAATCTTATCTCCTGGGTTCCCGTGTTATCATTTACTTGGATCACACAGCTGTGAGGCATCTCCTTGCGAAGAAGGACGTGAAACCTCGATTAATCCACTGGATCTTGTTATTGCAAGAATTTGACCTTGAGATTCGCGATAAAGCGGGAAAATAAAATGTGGTAGCTGATCACTTGCCCCGACTTCCTTCTGAGATATCGACCCATCTGGACCCATCACGGAACATTTTCCTGATGAGCACCTTCTGACTATCAATACAGAGCTACCATGGTTTGCTGATATAGTAAACAACCTCGCATCACATCAGATCCCATCTAATTGGCCGAAGGCCAAATTGCTTTCCAATGCCAAGTATTACTTCTGGGAAGACCCATATCTTTTCCACATCGGTGCTGATCAGACAATTCGATGATGTGTCGTGGAAGCAGAAATTCAAGACATACTATCTTTCTGCCATGACCAGGCATGCGGTGGACATTTTTCAAGTCACAAAACTGCAGCGAAAGTCCTCCAGTGCGACTTCTATTGGCCCACAATTTTCAAAGATGTGTACAATCATTGTAAGGCATGTACTCGTTGCCAGACCTTGGGCAACATGAGCCATCGTGAAACAATGCCTTTACAGTCGATTCTGGTATGCGAAATTTTTGACATTTGGGGGATGGATTTTTTGGGACCCTTCCCTGTCTCGGATGGCTTCAAGTACATTTTACTCGCTACTGACTACGTGTCCAAATGGATCGAAGCCATTCCGACCCGAACCAATGATCATAAAGTTGTTATCAAATTCATTCATCAGAACATCTTCTCGCGGTTCAGGATTCCACGTGCTATAATTTTCGACCGAGGGACCCATTTCACCAACGCTCAGTTCAAGTCACTGATGACCAAATACGGGGTGTCGCACCGAATCTCTACTCCTTACCACCCCCAAACTAATGGTCTAGCTGAGCTATCAAATCGGGAGATCAAGAAAATCCTTCAGGTTACTATTCAACCTGACAAGAAGGACTGGTCATCCCGGCTTCTGGAAGCCTTGTGGGCTTGTAGGACCGCCCACAAAACCCAATTAGGTATGTCTCCCTTCAGATTGGTGTACGGGAAGGTGATTGCACAGCAAAAATACACCAATAATTGTGCCATCTTGTGCTATTTCCAAGCATTACTAGTGCATATTAGGCAGCCATAGTCGCATTTGTAAAAATACACGCATGCATGCATTTATTTGAGAGGGGAGGAGAGTGAATAAAATGGCCTTGAAATTAACATTTTCCTCAAGTGATGCCTTGCAAAATCTCCATCTTTATTTTTATTTTTATTTTTATTTGACTTTCTTCTCCCCAGCTGCATGGCTGGACCTTCTTTGCGCCATACTTTGCACAAGCACTCCCTGCCAGCAGCATGCACAGCCATGCATGCAGCCCAGGGCATGGTTGTGCATGCCTCTTTCCTCTTTAAAAAGAGCCCAGCCATCTTCTTTGTGCTGAGCCTGGTCCACACAGCAAACACACATAGCAGCTTCCCTTCCAGGCCGTCTCCTTCCCTCTCCCCTCCATATGCAGCCTCTCTTCTTCTTGAAGAGCTACGCTGCAGGCAGGAGCAGCTCACAGTGGTGCACAACCACCACCGTGAGTCCCACCACCACCCATCTCATCAAAGAGCCGGTGGGCGTGGTGGTTCACCGCTCTGATTTCGTCGTTTCAAGCATCTCCGCCATTGCCGCAAAGTCAAGGTCTGAAGCTCACAGCAGCAGCGCAGGCCTCCACGCGCCTCAGGCGCCTGTTCTGCGCCCTCTGCGTGTGCCAACAGGCCGCCCTCGCCCCTCTCCGCATGCCCTATTGCGAAATTCCGCCCGCAACCCAGCCAGTTTCACACGTGCCAGCTCGCTTAGCGGTGCCCGCACACGCAGAACCGTCAGCAGGCGATCACGCGAGCCGAGTGCGCACTATAGCCACTGTTCACGCTAAAGAGCGCGACACTGTGGCTACAGTGCGGTGACCGGTAAGTTTCTCACTTATCTGGTCACTAGGGCTCTCTCTCCGCATCACGACCGTCGCCAGCCATCTGCGCGCCCGCTCCCGCGTACGCCCGCTCCCAGCACCCGCTTCTTCACCCGCACCCGCCTCAGCGGGCAGCGTGGTGCGCTGCGGTCCCTTCCCCGCGCCCACTCCCTCCTACGTGTGCATGCCTCTTCGCCCACCTACACGCCTGCGCATGCGCGGGCATCAGACGACGGCCGCTGCATCAGATGACTTAACGCCTGCGCCATCTTCAACAGACTCTCTCTCTCTCTCTCACAACACTCTCTCACTCCCTTCTACAAACACATACATACACACACTCACTCTCGTACACACTCCCACTCACTTATACACTACTATATACTTATATATACATACATACATACATATATATATATATATATATTTATATACATATATATATATACACATATATCTATACAAATATTAGCACCTATATAACTAAGTATAAGTATATATACATATATATACACATATATTTATACATATATATATATATATACAAATATACATACATATATACATATATCTATAACTATAAATACATACATATATATATATATACATACACACACACACACACACACACACACACATATATATATATATACACATATCTATATCTATATATATAGTTATATATACATCCATATAAATACACAATTATAAATAAATAAATAAATATATATATATATATACATATACATACATCGATCTATACATATATTTACATATCTATTTACATATATACATATATATATATATATATATATATATATTTTCATATCACTTACCATACGTTGTATCGCAGGAATGTCTACACCAGTTGCTGATATTCCCCGATACACGCATACAGAAAGCATTTTCGCACACATCTTCCACCCATCCATCCTACACTTCATGCGGCACTTCATCCTGTTGGTTGCGTCTTCCTAGACGACGACCGACTCGACACCGTGCTACACGCCATTTCCACCTCCACCCCTACCCCTATATACATATATATATACTATATTTACCTTATTTCTATTTCTCTTTCCTGCCATTAAAAAGATAAAAAATATATACAAAAGAGAAAAGATAATCCTTAACTTACAGCTACTCAGTCTTGCGAATAGCAAGACTAGTTTTGGAACCCTAATTTGGCTCAAAGCTAAGAACCTGATTTTGAGGGTGTACCTTAAGGACAAAAATTATTAGAAAAAAAATCTTAAATAGAAAAACACAAAAAACATAATAAAGAGAACGGAAGAGATTCATTGTAGGACAGGCGTAGAAACTTCTTCACCTCTAATCCCACTTTCCTGAGTTCGACCCTGGGCCTAAAAGTGACCAAGATAAAATCAAGTAGGCCAGGTAAAAAAATTTTGTAAAGAGATGGTTAGGCTCGATTTAGGTTAACCACTATACTCATTTCAACGATAAAATCACCATATTAACACAACCTATCCGGGTCTACACCAGAAGGCATGTCACCTCTCCGTCGAGTTGGAGCACAAAGCCTATTAGGCAGTATGGAACTGCAACCTAGATCTTTCTAAGGCAGGAACTCACAGAAAGTTTCAAATGAGCGAGATCAATGAATTATGCCACGACGCATATGAGAACTCATGAATTTACAAAGAGCGGGTTAAGGTATTTCATGATAAACACATATCTAGAAATATCTTCCATCCTGGTCAAAAGGTCCTACTCTTCAATGCCAAGCTTAAACTATTCCCAGGAAAACTATGATTAAAATGGATCGGACCCTACCTAGTTCGACGAATCTTTAGAAATGGAGCCATTGAGATCAGCCCACTCAGCCACGATTCTGAACCTTTCGTCGTGAATGGTCAGAGACTCAAGCCGTTCATTGACTTGACCTACACAAATTTGGCTGAGATATCCTTTACCCTCCATTCTCCCTGAGCTCATTGCGCCCAGCCGATGGCGTAAAACTCAACGCTTAATGGGAGGCAGCTGTTGGTCGACGTTTTTTGTGCGGGTTTAAAGGATGTCACGTTGTAGTATAACCGACAAAATGTCTAAACAAATATAAAGAATTTTATTACTCGAAGACCGGAGTATCCGAGGTCGAACACAGGGAGCAATCTCAGTACTTTGTAAAACCCAAGAATACAACTGTTAAATGCAAATATAATTGATTCAAAGAGTTTTAAAAAAAAAGATTTAAAAAAGTAGAATTAGACGTCTGATTTATGTATCAGACGTCTTAAATGTGATCTTTCTTTCTCTCTTCCTTCTTCTCCTTTCTGCTTCTGTATCTTTCCTTCTTCTGCTTTGCCTTTCTGATCTCTTTGCAATCTTCCCTTGTCCTTCTTCTTCTTCTCTGCGAAGACTTCTAATCTTTCTGCTTTCCTTCTTCTCCTGTGAAGGCTTCTTTCTTCTTCTTCTGTCTTCTTCTTTGGCTTGCTTTTCCTTCTTCTGCAGCGGCCAAGTCCTTCTCCTGCGATCAACCTGCCTGCACAGGAGCAAAACCTAACCCTTCTCCCTCTACCCGCGCGTCTCTCTCTCTCAAGCAATTCACTCTGAGCTGCTCTCCCAGAGCCACAGGCATAATCAGGTCGGATCGTACCCGGGACCAGGTGCACCTCAAGGTGGTGTGATGCGCGAGGAGTGCGTATGTCTAGGTCAGGTCGGATCCGCCAAGTCCACGTGGTCAGGCCGCGGACGAGGTGGGTGGGGCCAGTGAGGGACCTCACCCCTGTGCTTACTGAGGCGATAAGAGTATATCACAAAAATAATTTGTAGTGTACCTGAGGTTTGTAATCCCGCGATGTGGGACTAAAGGTTTCGTCCTTCCCTCACGCGCGCCCACAGACTCTCGTGTGCAATTGCCCACGCTGAAGGCCCTGCTGGTGCTCCTCGCTGAACTCAGTCACCTCGCGACACTTGCGAGAGTCTGCTGCACCTGCCGCCTGGGAAGCCTGACGCCTGCTGCTGCTCCAAGCTTCCTGCTGCTTCGGCTGTTAATGGCGGCCGGGGCGTTCACCTGAGATTCCACAGAACGGCCTATTGGCCCAATCAGAATAGCTGGAAACCTTCGCCGTAGCACGGCGAAGGCGGTGGGTGATGCTGCAGGTTGCCGGTCGGCCTAGGCGTGCGCGCCTAGGTCAACCTGTGGCCGGAGATGGTGGGTTGGTCGGGGGGTGCTTGTAGAGGTCTGGAGTGGCAGTGATGGGGTGGAATGGGTTCCTGGTGGTGAGGCGAAGCTCACGAGGTGGTTGGCGAGCCGGGTGGGGGGGGCTGGAATGGTGGAAGCGGCTCGCCGGAGTGAGGTCGGAGGCGAGGAAGATGGAGGCGGTGAGGTACTGTCGAGGGGTAATCAAGTAAAATAGTTGGGGGAAAAAAGAGAGGAGAGGATGGAGAACGTATCTGTGATTGTCTGGAAGGAAGGAAGGCGGCGGAGAGGACGGCTCGTAACTGCCGTCGTCGGGGAAGAAAGACCCTGAGGGAGGAAGCGGCGACGAAGACGAGGTCAGAAGCGCGCGCGCGGGGTACAGCGCGACGCGGGAGGAAGCGGCGGAGAGGACTCTGCTGTTGGTATGGCAGCAGAGCGACGAGAAGGAGGGGAGGAGGTCGCCGGAGCTTGTGGGTCGTTTGGCCGGAGATGGGAGAGGGAGGAATTTGGAAGAGATCTCCGTCAAAATCAAGCTTACCCTCTGCGGTAGGGTCTGGGGTGTCTTTTATAGGTGCTGGCCGCACCTACCAGCGCGTGAAGACCGCGCAATTAGGTCTGCCGACTCGCCGGAGTTGGAAGGAAGGTGGATACCCGAATCTCTCGTGCGTTCGCACGAGAGATTGGGTTCACACCAGCGAATGTAATTGGCTTTACAAGGAAGGGAATTCCTCAGAGAATCCTCCCATTTCTGGGAGGGAATCTCTGAGGGATTAGAGAGCAATCTCTCTCGAAACTTCGCCGAAGCTTGGTTCTGCCCTAGCAATGGCGGCAGGACCGGTTTGCAAAGGAGGCGAAGAACCTAGGGGGCTCTCTGCAAAGGCATTCAAAAGATAGGGACCAATTTGTGATTTGGGTGTACCAAATTGCAAAGTAGGTCAAGATGACCTCTCCTTAGGTCCAAATTTTGGTACAAACCTAATTTGGACCTAAGGAATCCAATGGTACAGTTGGATTTTAGGTTTGACCTCGTTTGACTGGACATTTTGCGTAAAAACTCAAATTAGGTTAATTGAAGAGCTAAGACCCTAATCTAAGTCAAACTAGGTTCCAAAGGCCAAATTAAGTGTTCTAAACCCTAGAGAATGTTTTTCCATGATTTTTAGAGGGTTTACTTGCTTTTTGTTCTGACCGAAACCTTGTTAATTTAAGCGGATCTATTTTAGGGTTACCAAGTGTCATTTAGTTCCTAGATTGCACATGAACCCATTTCTGATTAACTCAACCCACTTTTTATCTTATTTGGACCATTTGACCTCTGCTTTGCTTCTGAGAAATCCCGTTTATGTACTGCAATGGTAAAATTGCAGTTTTAACCTTTATTTCATGTTTTCTTCTCAGAGCACTTGTTCCTTAGTTAGGCCTTCTTCCAGGTTATGTAGGAGCTTTTATCTTCTTTATTGGGTCAAAATGAGCTAGTTATGGCTCATGATGAGGCTCTCATCAGCAGCCCGTCATTCTTTAAAAACCCAAAACCTTTCTTAACGTTCCTATACTGAATTCATATTGCACTTTAGGGTTCATCCATTAGAACCGCCGACCCCATCTCAGGTGCCCGTACCCGAGTCTCGAAATCGTTCGCAATAGTCACCTCGACCCGGTCACCCACCCAAAACCTATTCTAATGAATGAACTAAGCTAAATTTGAACCCACCTAATTTGCAATGGGGACATTGCAAATCATAGGCATGGGGGGGTATGAAAGTGCAAAACATCATGAAAACTCATCTCACAAGAAAAGGTTTCAACAAAAAATCACATATCACAAAAAACACCAAAAAAATGAAAAGATCTTGAAAAGGAACAAAAAAAAACTGAGGGCGAGAAAATTTTTAGGCCATACAAATCATGAGGAGAAAATGAGGAGGAAAAGAGCAAAATGTCAAAAATGGAGCACAAAATGAAAAAGAAAAAAGAGATAGTCATTAGTAAGAAATTAAGGGGTTTTCTCAAGAAAAGAAATTAAGGGATTAACCGAAGTTCTAGACCACATCAAGGAAAAGAAAAATGAAGGAAAAGGTGCTAATTTGACACAAGAAGAGATTAGTAGGAACACTGATCTTAGGCCTTTTGGGCTAGACTCTTAGGCTTAAAAATTCAAGTATCCGCTAAGATCTGGATAGTCCTCAAGAGGTTAGGGAAAATGCGAAACTTAAGTATTAGGTCTAAGGCTTAGGCAGTATTCGGCCTCGTTAACTGACCTTTGGTTTGTGGGACTCGGTAACCTAAGAACCCCAATCCACACACAGTCTGGTTCAATGTGCATAACTATCAAAATCATGCAAAAGCATTTAAATGTTCTGAAAAAAGTTGCCTAGATTAGGAGCAGCTGATCAACACAAGTTGATTTGGATGAGTTCCTGGCACGGAGAGGTGGGAAATTCCCCTCGAAGATGCGTAATAACATATCCTCTCCTCAGTGCTTGTCTCCTACGATATTAACACATCCTACTAGGGGCACGTAAGCACCCTATGCTGGTTCAGATGCCATGGGCAGCATTATCACGAAATGTCGATTGCCAGCGTTTGGATTTGACTACAGAACGCCATGGGTGGGATTATCTCAAAATCTCGAAAGCCAAGGTTCTGGGGGTTGCCATGGGCGGTGCTATCACGAAGCATCGATTGCTAGGGACCTTTTGAGGATTAATGATGGAGACGAGGAATCCAATACAGACAATGTTGAGAAGCCAATCCGAAGCTAGAAATAAAAAGAAAAGAGAGAGAAAACTCTCCAAACAAATAAATCCACTGTCTCTCTCTCTTATAAAAAATGCACTGCCAACTGAATAGAGGCTAAAATATGCCTCAAGCACGAGTGCTTTAACAGCTAAATCCAACGAACCTTAGGATAGTTCCAGCGAGCCTTAAAAACCTTCGCGGAGGACCGAGGCTAGAGCTGGTCAGGTCCAGATCTTGGTTGGTACTTGAGTACCTCTAGGCCTACTGTCGGCATTCTAATCTAATAAAAAAGAAAAGAGCACTCATCATAATTTGTGAACATCAAAAGGATTAATGGTCTGGAACAGAAGTTAAAACCTTAAAATTTTTCTAAGGGACTAGCAAAAGCTAGACATGAGGGTATGATGGAAACACCATCATGAGCCTTAACTAGCTCATTTTGACCTAGAAAAGAGAACAAAAGCTACCACATAATCAACTGGAGGTCCTAACTCAAGGAAAAACCCTTCTGAAAGGAAAGCAAGAAAGAAGGGGTAAAACTGTAATTTTACCATTACAGTGTAACAACGGTATTTCTCATGGGCTAAACATAGGTCAAATGGTCTTGAAAGGATAAAAAGTAGGTTGGTTCAAACAGAAAAGGGTTCATGTAAAATTTGGGAATTAAATGACTTTTTCTAAACCTAAAATAGAGCTACTTAATTTAACAAGGTTCTGGTCAGGATAAAATTCACCTAAATCCTCTAAAATTCATGGAAAAATATCCTCTAAGGCTTAGAACCTTCAATTTGGACTTTAGAGCCTATTTTGACCTAAATAGGGGTCCCAATTAAATGTTTGCCCTAAATTGGATTTTATGTAAATTACCCAGTCAAACGTGGTCAAACCTAAAGTCCAACCTCACCATTGGATTCCTTAGGTCTAAATTAGGTTTGTACCAAAATTTGGACCTAAGGGGAATTCACCTTGACCTACTTCGCAAAACAGTTCAGCCCAATTACATTTATAACCCTAACTTTTGAAAACTCTTGCAGACACCCCCTAGCTTCCTGGTCGTTCTTTGCAATTAGGTCCCTTAGCCATTACAGCGGAGGAAATCCTACTCCAGTGAGGATTCAAGGGAAACAACTCCCTGATTCCTCAGAGAATCCCTCTCAAATTTGAAAGGGAGATTCTCTGAGGAATTCCCATTCATGTGAACCCAATTTGGAGCTCAAATTTCCACCCAATCTCTCATGCGAACGCATGAGAGATTTGGATCTTTTCCAACCTTCCAACTCCGGCGAGGTTGCCGTGCTTGGAAGCTTCCCTTCCAAGCACAAGGCCCTCTGCTAGGGGTTATAAAAGGGACCCCAGATCCTTTCGCTCCTCTCAAGCTTGATTTGGCCTGAGAAAACCCCCAATTTTCCTCTCTTCCCCTCTGGCCAAATTCCCAGCAAGCTCCGGCAACTCCTATCTCCTCCTCTTGTCGCTCTGCCACAATACCAATGGCAGAGTTGTCTTTGCCTCCTTCATCCGCATCGCGCCGCACCAGCACACGTGCCTACCTCCCTCTCGTCGTCGCCGTCCTCCTCTCACTGGGCCTTCGCCTCTGGCGATGGCACATATGAGCTGTTTGCCTCCTCCGCTTCCCCCTTCGTCTATTCCATCTTAGATAAGTCCTCTCCCTCTGCTCTTTATTTTTCCCTCACTTATTTCTATTATCACGCCTCGACACTCGCACACCACCGCCATCTTCTCCACCTCCAGCAAACCATCGGCGAGGTGCTCCCGCCACTCCACGCATCCACCCACCTCACCAGCCACCTCAGAAGCTTCGCCTCGACTCATTGATCATCACCCCTCTTCCCATTAACCGCCACACACTCCCAACACATCCCCCAAACACACCCATCTTCACTGCACAGGGAGACCTAGGCACATACGCCCAGGCTGCCCTACACCACGCAAATCACTGAGACACCTTCGCCGTGCCAAGGCGAAGCTTCCTGTGTAGTTTGACGAGGCCGTAAGGCCATTTTGCTTGTGGACAGGTACAGGTGCTCGGCCACCATTGGAGCAAGCTCGAAGAAGCTTGCAAGCTTCATACTAGACCCTAGGCTCCAGGCGTCAGGTTTCCAGACACGCGGATTCTGTTTGCACACATTTCCAGCCAGCAATTGGAGTCAAAGCCCTCCAGCAGCCGCTACAATTGAATGCGACCCTTGATGGTGATGGTTGTTGTAAATGTTTGTTGGTAATAATTGTTGATTATGTCGTTGTAGTATAGGGTGTATAATATAACATTAAGGATGTCGTATAGTGGTGAGTATGGGTGAGTTCCAGTCATTACAACCATTATTATCATTTGCTTATTTATCTAATTTTTACTGGTTTTGTTCCAGGTCGTTCTCTGGGAGGCAATTTATTGAATTTAATTCGGTCACTCTTTGATTATCTCCAAAATTGTCTTCTTATTCAAAAAGAAACTTTACATTTAAAGAATGAATGAATGTTTTGTTTACCTAGTTACTAAGAAGTGCTTGCAAAAATGCTAACTATGAACAAGCATCAAACAATCTATTTTTATACTCTAAACTATGTATTTACAAGTTATACTATTAACACTAATATGTTAGTTCATACTACATTAGGATACCATGGTGTAAAAACTTAACTTACTAGTCATTTATTTATAGTGACATATATATCAGTTTTAGTGACAGATATAAACGTCGCTAAATCTCAGGAAACACTATATACAACCTAAAGAAGCAAACTGAGGTCTTTAGCGACATTTATAGTGTCGTTTTATTCTGTTAGTAATTATGTGGGTTTAATTTTACATATGTACAGAGTCTTTTCTGTTGTTATCTCGTGTTATCTCTTTTTCTTAAGTCGTCTGTCCTTTCATTTTGTTCTGTGTAGTCTTTCAGAGGCTGCGGTGGAGTCCTTAGTGTAAAATGTGTTTAATTAGCGGGCGCGCTTTTCGAGGGATACACAGCACCCTTAGGGTGGGACCAGACCTCTACTAAGCGCGCCCTAATCTCAAATTAGGTGCTTAATTACGTTTTCGTATCAGCGCAGGGCCTCAGCCCAACGCCTTCAATAATCGCACACACTCGGGCTCCCAGCCCCACATAGGAATCACGCATTCAGTATTCAGCACATATCAGAATCGGGTTATCGGATCAGACGGAACAGGTGAAGTTTCGGGCGCCCGGCGCCATGACGACTGGTAAGGTTATAACATAAATTATATTTATATGCTGCGTTTCGTTTGCAGCCCACGATGTGGCGCTATTCCAGCGCCACATCGTGCGCTGGAAACCAAACGCAGCTGCGTCTGTGCACGTTTTTGGCCCTCGATTTGGGGGCCATAAATTATTAAAAAAAATAAAATAAAATATGGTAAATAAAATATTTACATAATACTACATAATTGATTAATTAATTTTGAATTTTAAATATATTTACTATATAAATAAATTCGCTAAACTAGGCTGATTATACAGGTTGATTTAGGTGATTAAATAGTTAATTACTTATAAAATAATTAGTAAATGGTCTAATTGACCTTAAACAGTTTTAACTTACATACTTAAGTATTTAATACATATTTTTATTGTATTTTTACGAATTTATTTATGTTTTATTTAGGCTAAAATAGCAATTCTGTGTAGTTTATAATTAAAACTAAGTTACAGTAAGTTATACTAGGTATAGTTATACTTTGACTAACTTAAATTACTTAATATATACATATATATATATATATTCCCTAGTTTATAGGTTTATTTACTTGATTATTGCTCTAACCTATTAACTTAGCTACTAAATCAGTAAATATAAATCTGTACATATATATATACATAGATCAGTAGATACATTCATACTAGATTAGTATATATACATATTTTTACATAGATTACATATGTATACGAATTTCTGTACAGGTTTTATACATATTTACAGTATAACTATGTATCTAACTGATATGCTATAGTTATAGTTATAATACTATGAATGGGTGTATTTACAGTTTTAAAATAAGTCTATGCCATTAGGCTTTTGTATAAAGTTAGGGAATTAGAGTTGATTGATTTTTTTTTTATTTGAGTTTAGGCAGCAGCTTCAGCTACTGTCAGAGGAGATGGAGAAGAGAACAATGTGTTGTTTTAGTGTTATTTACAGTGGCAGTGGCTTAAGCCACTGTCAAATGGCTAACTGCTGCTGCAGTTAGTCCACTTGAAGAGGGGGGAAGTATTCTACAGAGAAGAGGGAAATTTAGAGAAGAAGGGAGTTTAGAGAAGAGGGGAATGTAGCTGCTATATGCAGCATGTTGCTGTATAACTGGGAGCAAGATAAAATTCAAAACAAACTACAATTTACAGAGTTGAAATCCAAATCTGAAAGGGGTTTAAATCTCACGAAAATCTCATGTAAATTCAGCTCAAACACTCATTAGAAAAAAAAACTTAGCAGAAGCATCCTTTCAGATCAAAACAGCAAATGGCATTGAGTTAGTCTTCCTAATGCCATAGACAGCATGAAGGAAGACTTAGCTCAATCAATTAAAACCAAAGAAACACAATCCCAGTTTCTTGCAACCTGAAGGAGTATGGAAAACTCCTTAGGTTAGAGAATCACCATACAGAAATGATCATCAACACAAATAGTGCATGGCAGTTCTGAAATAGCAAAAAGAGACTAAGAATGCATTAAGGAAATTTAATGGAAGCTGGCGAATGCATTCAAAACAAAATATAAACAGAATCATGAAAGGCTCTTCTGATTGGTTCTCTGTCACCAGAGAACTTCTCAGGATCCTTGCCTACAATGAAAACCAAAAATCCCTTCAATTTGTCAGATCTGTCAAAACATTTCAGAGAGTAAAAATCCTTTACAATCCAGATCAAAAGTGCTCTGACAAACTGAGGCAATCCATTTAAAACAGAGGGGCTTTTATGAAACAAATGGAATGAGTGAGAAGCCCCAAATGGTGCTTGTGACGCCACTTTCAGATCTGAGGCAGTGCGCCATCAGATCTGAAATTGGGTCAGGATGTGTGGGTGATTGGTGAAAAATTCGTCGTTAAAAGGAAAAAAAACAAGAATCAGAATCTGGATGATGGGAAAAACAAAACATGAAGAGGGAGATAAATTGAATAGTGAACAGATGATTCTTCCCCTCTGATCTGGACTGATCAGAGGAGGTGAGGGAGGGGATCTAATACTAATTCTACTCCTAAGACTAATCTAACTACAGCTAACATTAAACACTAACAATTAAAACTAAATCTATTCTAAACTACTGCAAACTAAATATAACACTACTTGTGCAGAATTAAAAACTAAACTAAAAGGAAGAATGGGACCTATGGGTCCTTAGCCGGCGGCTAAGGAGGAAGAAAGGAGGAGGGTGACTCCAGCGGAGGGAAGAGTCTGCTAGTGAGACTCCAGGGTCGTCCTCAGGTGCTACGAGGTCCTTAGCGACGAGGAGGGTCGAGAGCAGGCGATGATTCCACAGCCGGTGGCTGTGAAATCAGGGTCTAGATGAGGAGGAGAGACTGAAGTGGAAGAATTGATCGCTAAGAGATGTAGGAGGGAGCGATCCCCTGCGCGCGACACCACTGAGGTGCTTAAATAGCAGCTCAGTGACTGAGATCACCGCAAGGGTGAGGTTAATCAGAATCAGGCCGGCGGTGAGGATGAGATGGGTAGAGCGTGCGGCGAGTCAAGAGAGAGATCTGACCGTCAGATGAGATCTGGGAAGAGAGGTGAACGCACGCACCGAATCGCGCGAAGGTTCCATTTGATTTCAGCCGCAGATCGAGATCAAAAGTGCGATGGACGGTCGAGAATGGCTGTGTTCTTCGCGCGCTACAGTGCGCGTGAAGAACACAGACTTCTCTCTGAAATGAGGGAAAACTTGCAGGAAGACCCTTAAACGAAGGGGTAGAAGAATAGCGTGCAGGTCCAAAAGTGAGAAGAACTATAACTGGAAGGGCCCTGCAGTCATACAGAAGGGTCCCTGCGGCTTGCAAAAAGGTCCAAGAAGGAGTTTTGAAGGGTAGAAATGTAATGCATGAAGGACCTAATTGTAATCTATTTATTTCTAAGCCTAAATGATGTCCAATTGCTTTCAAATTTTTACATGTGCTTAATTGAACATTTAAGACATTGATTTTACTTCTGATTTATCTTTTCAAACTTGTTTATGTGTTCAATTGACGCATGGATCATCATTTGTTCTTTAGTTTTCAGAATATCTTATTTTTGTGACCTAATTAGGAGATTTTAACACACATTAAAAGTTTTAGGTCTTTTCTTTAATTCCCACACTTAACCCTTTTTATGTGTTAATTTGATATTGTTTTGCTTAGTGTCTAGCTTAATTTCGGCCTTTTAGCTATGATGAGTAGCCACTCATCATACCCCCATGCTTACGTTTTGCTAGTCCCTTAGCAAACAATCTGTTGAAGTGTAAGGCAATTTAAGTATCAGCAAGGTAAGTGTGTAAAGATATCTTTTTTTCTTTTTCAAAAATTTTTAAGTGTTTTATGATGATCTTTAAGCTAAAAAATTTTTTTCAATAAACCAACTGTGTTTTTGGACATTGTGAGAACCTGGTTACTGAGGATAACCTACCAGAACTCGAGGCTTAAATGACATAGACCATCTCTCAACCAACAAGGATTCTTGATATTTAAACCTTAAGTCGAATTCCAGGACTCAGGGGGTTTTTACAGAGACTCAGAATGCTATGAAGTTATGGCTGTGCTTTGTGATAAGTCAGAACTAACCAGGTGAATTCTAAGGCTCATTCCCGGGGTTTCACTTCTTTTTAAGTCCAGGTTGGTCCTAACTTCAGCTCATGTTTTCGGATGACTCTCAAAAATTGATGGTATTCAATCACAACCCTTATTGTATTTGTGGCTCAGAGAAGATTTTTTTATTTTTATTTTTATTTTTATTTTTATTTTTTTTTTTTGGATAAACAGGGTATTGTTTTGAACCCTGAAAACATTTTTGGTGGAAGAGTAGTTTTTCAAACTTTTTGGAGACATACTTGACCCCCTTTTTTTTTTTTTTTCCTTTGAACAGTATGTCTCCGAAACTTATTTGGTAGAGCGCACTGTATTTGGTGGGTGGATTTCTTTTGTGGAAAGAGCTTTTCCTAGACACAAAACTAAAGATTAGGACAAAGAGTCTACCTGCACGCACAGGTAAGGACTCCACCTTCCCTAATGAACACAAGGGTTGAGGCTTAGGTTCAAGTGGTCTTTCCTGACACTGTGTAGTGTAAGCCAAGGTTACTTAGACTCCTAAGTCAAAGCAAACCAACGAATCCTGTACTGGTGACTCAGGTACAAGAATTATCCTAAAGTTAGGAGAGACTGTGGTCTATCTTGTCAAGGCTCGAAGTGTATTAAGCCTAAGCTTGTACCAAGCTTCTATGGCCCGGCAGGTCAAACCAGTAACGGTTGAATGTCCATAGACACTTATTCTAATATTATTTTTATTATTTTTTTTTTATTTTTTTATTTCAGCTATAAGATCACTTATCTTTTCTTTCTTTTTCTTTTTCTTTCTCTCCCTCCCCTCTTGAAATGAATGTCCTCCTTTGATAATGAAGTACATGTCCCTTATTGTATTTTTGGAATTTTTCTGATTTGTTATTTTTTTGTATTTTTAGCTTTGTAATTTTTTTCAAAAATTTTTTTCAAAATTTTTCAATTTTTTTTTGAAGTATATAATTTTTTGATAATACTATATGTACTATAGTTGTGTCTACAATTGCATTTTGGTTTAAATGGTTTACCATTTACACCCCCCCATGCTTAAATGTTTCAATGTCCTCATTGAATGAAAGGGTGGATGCAAATGCATGCTCTGCTTTTCACTATCCTAGACTGGGTGATGGAAGAAAGTCGGAATGAGGAGATACAATCTCTGTGCGGACGATTTTAAGTCTGATCTAGGATCAGAGTGAACAGTCGGGCTAGGAAGTGAAATGCATGACATGTGTGTCAATGAATGTATGCTCAGAATGCAAGGGTAGACACTATATGCAAATAAAGGCAAGAGTAAGAAAGGTGTAAAACAGCTATATACAAGGGTAGGTGTTTGCTAAGTTTAACGCCTTCAGCTAGGCGAAAACTTAGTTGGTAGCTCAAAATGTAGGAGCGAAATGGTGGAATTGACAAGTCTGAGATCATGCGGCTCAATGAAAGGTTTCAGTCTTTGTCCATTAACAATAAAGGGTTCAGATTTGTCAAGTTCAGTGATCTCAACGGCTCCATTATCAAATAATCTCAAGATTTTGAAAGGTCCAATCCATTTTGATCTTAACTTCCCAGGAAAGAGTTTCAGTCTAGAATCGAAGAGAAGGACTTTTTTACCAGGGTGAAAAGATTTCCTAAGAATGTGACGGTCATGGAAGGCCTTAAGTTTGTCCTTATACATCCTTGAGCTTTCATAAGATTCATTCCTTAATTCATCGAGCTCAGACATTTGTAATTTCCTAAGATCACCGGCCTTCTCTAAGTCTAAGTTACACTTTCTGATGGCCCAATAGGCTTTGTGCTCTAATTCGACAGGAAGATGACAGTGTTTCCCGTACACAAGTCTAAAAGGAGACATGCCTAAAGGGGTTTTGTGGGCTGTCCTATATGCCCATAACGCATCAGAAAGGCAGGAAGACCAATCCTTTCTATCAGGTCGGATGGTAGTCTGTAAAATCTTTTTGATCTCCCGATTAGATAATTCAGCAAGTCCATTGGTTTGAGGGTGATAAGATGTAGCAATCCTATGTGACACCCCATACTTTTGAAGTAGGGACTGAAAATGTGTGTTTCTAAAATGAGACCCTCCATCACTAATGATGGCTTTAGGTACCCCGAATCTAGAGAAGATGAAATCTTGAACAAATTGTGTCACAACTCTATGATCATTAGTCCTTGAGGGGATGGCTTCAATCCATTTTGAAACATACTCAACTGCCAACAATATGTACTCGAAGCCATAAGATTTAGGAAAAGGTCCCATGAAGTCAATGCCCCAAATGTCAAAGATTTCGCACACCATGATTGGATTCAAGGGCATCATGTCTCGGCGGCCAATACTACCAAGAGACTGACAGCGTGAACATGCCTTGCTATATTCGTGTGCATCCTTGAAGATTGTGGGCCAATAGAAACCACTCTGCAAAATCTTTGCAGCGGTCTTTTTGCCAGAGAAGTGACCACCGCACGCCTGGTCGTGGTAGAATGATAAGATGCTTCTAATCTCCTTATCAGGGACGCACTTCCTAAAGATCTGGTCTTTACAATGCTTGAAAAGCCAAGGTTCTTCCCAGTAATAGTGCTTGGCCTCGGATCTAAGTCTGTCTTTTTGATGTCGGACCCAATTAGTGGGGATGAGTCCAGAAGCCAGGTAGTTGACAATGTCAGCATACCAGGGAAGATCAGAATGAATGACCAGCAATTGCTCGTCAGGGAAGTGGTCAGAGATGGGTAAAGAAGGAGAAATCGCTTCAGAAGGAAGGCGGGATAAGTGGTCAGCTACCACATTCTGCTTTCCAGCCTTATCACGAATCTCTAAATCAAATTCCTGTAAAAGTAGGATCCATCTAATCAGACGAGATTTCGCGTCCTTCTTGGCGAGAAGATATCGAACTGCCGTGTGGTCAGTGTAGACTATAATGTGGGAACCTAAAAGATAAGGTCTGAATTTTTCCAGTGCATATACTACAGCTAGCAGTTCTTTTTCCGTGACGGTGTAATTCCTCTGAGCTTCATCTAAGGTCTTGCTAGCGTAATAGATGACTGTGGGTTTCCCGTCCAATTTTTGACCAAGGACAGCTCCTACTGCATAATTAGAGGCATCACACATGATCTCAAAAGGGTGAGACCAATTCGGGGGTTGCAGTATGGGTGCCTTGGTAATCAGATCACGAAGTGTCGTATAGGCACGAACACAATCGTCAGAGATCTGGAAGTCTACGTCTTTAGAGAGGAGAGTAGTGAGAGGTCGGGCTATTTTCGAGAAATCCGCTATAAAGCGGCGATAAAAACCAACATGCCCGAGGAAAGATCGAATTTGCTTAACCGACGAAGGTAGTGGTAAATCAGAAATCAACTTTACCTTCGCGCGGTCAACCTCAATTCCTCTCTCAGAAATAAGGTGACCTAATACAAGTCCTTCAGTTACCATGAAATGAGATTTCTCCCAGGAAAGTACCAGATTCACATTAATGCATCTTTGCAGGACCTTGGTCAGGTGGTCTAGACATGCATCAAATGTGCTCCCGAAGACCGAGAAGTCATCCATGAAGACTTCTAAACAATCGCCTACTAAGTCAGAAAAGATTGCAAACATACACCGCTGGAATGTAGCAGGTGCGTTGCACAATCCAAAAGGCATCCTACGGAATGCAAAGGTTCCGTAGGTGCAGGTGAATGTCGTTTTCTCCTGATCATCGGGGTGAATTGCCACCTGATTATATCCTGAATAGCCATCCAAAAAGCAGAAAAATCTATTCCCTGCCACTCTTTCCAGTATTTGATCAATGAAGGGCAAAGGGAAATGATCTTTCTTCGTGGCTTGGTTGAGTTTTCGGTAATCTATACATACTCGCCATGAACTAGCAATGCGTGTAGGGATGACTTCTCCAGAATCAGTGGTGATGATGGTAAGTCCGGCCTTTTTTGGCACAACCTGAACAGGACTTACCCATCTACTGTCAGAAATTGGGTAGATAATTCCATTGTCCAGCCATTTAATCATTTCACTTTTTATCACCTCTTGTAATGTAGGGTTTAATCTACGCTGGGGCTGTCTAGTAGGTCTAGATCCTTCTTCAGTGAAAATCCTATGTGTGCAATAAGAAGGACTGATGCCAGTAAGGTCAGAAAGGCTCCATCCTATAGCCTGCCTATGTGCTCTTAGGACAGATAAGAGTCGTGACTCTTGATCAGAAGAAAGGGAAGAGTTAACAATCACCGGATAGGTTTGATCAGGTCCTAAGAAAACATATTTGAGAGAGTCAGGAAGAGGTTTGAGTTCAACAGGCACAGGATCAGAAGGAGCAGGTGTGAAAGTTTCAGGAGATCCTAGAGATACTAATGGAATGGGAGGAAGGTCCTCAGTCTCTAAATTTGGTATCTCAATGGAAGTCAAGTCAGAGTCCAAAGAGTGTTGAGGTTCTAAATTTAATGAATTGATCAAGGTGTCCTCAACCAATTGATCCAATGAATCCAGGGAGAAGATTTCTTCAATTAAACTACAGGTCGGTCCTCTTTGGGCCTGAAAAATATCAATTTTTATTTTCTGATCTCCAAACTTTAATTCTATAAGGCCCTCCTCACAATTGATGTTTGCCTTGGCCGTAGCCAAGAAAGGTCTTCCTAAAATGATAGGTGTATTCTGGATATCTTCAGGTACTTCCATGTCAAGGACTATAAAGTCTACAGGGAAGTAAAAATCCTTGACCCGCACTATGACATCTTCCAACACTCCCTGAGGTGTCTTAACTGATCTGTCAGCTAATTGCAGGGACACCTTGGTTGGCTTCAAATTGCCAACCTCAAAATGTGTCAGTAGAGAGGTTGGGATAAGATTGATGGAAGCACCTAGGTCAAGTAGTGCTCTATTGAATGTGGTGTTACCAATCATGCAGGATAAGAGAGGGGTGCCTGGGTCTTTCATCTTAGTTGGGAGGGTACTAGAGATGATGGAACTAGCTTGTTCCGAGAGAATGATTGGACTACTCCCTTTTTGAATTCTTGCTTTACGCTTAGGTGTACATAGGTCTTTTAAAAACTTAGCGTAAAGAGGGATGTGGCGGATTGCATCCAACAAGGGGATGTTTATGTGGACTTGCTCAAAGAGCTTAAGCAAATCCTCCTCAGGTGCCACACAGGTCTTTTTCTTTCCTTTCTCCTTCCTCTTTAAAGCTTCAGGAAAAGGTACTGGAGTTGTGAGAGGTTCAGTTATAGGTAGAGGAGAAGTAGGAAGTGGAGGAGCAGAACTAGAAGTGGTAGGTGTTGGAAGAGGTGCATCTAGTGTGCATTTACCACTCCTAGTGACTATGGCATTTAGTTCAGCTCTAGAGGTAGATGGTAAATCATTGTTAGGTAGCAGAGGTGGTTGCATTTGTGCAAGAGAAGAATTTGAGTCAGTGAAGAATTCAGTGTTGTGCACTGCTTGTGAAATGTCATGTGTTTGGTTTTGCAGTGCTGGTCTAGGTTGGACATACCTTTGAGCAGGTATGTTCCTAGGGTTGGGTTGTGCTTGGGATGGGAGTGAATGTGGTTGACGGGACTCCGTCAAGTGTGATAGCTGGGCTCTCATCTCAGCTAAGGCCGCGTCCTGTCTCTGCTGCATAGCAATATTCTGTTGTTGCATATCAGCAAGAGCTTTCATGATAGACCCCAACTGGCCATCTCGTGTAGGCCCAGATTGAGAGTATTGGGTGGGCCTGGGTTGGGGTTGCTGGTAGGTACGCGGTGGATATCCGTGTGATTGTGGAGGTGGTGCTCGGATCGGGTTGTGCAATGGTGGTGCAGAAGGTTGTTGAAAAGGAGGTCTTTGTGAATTTCCCGACCACGAGAAATTTGGATGATTACGCCATCCAGGGTTATAGGTTTGTGTGAAAGGATCATTGTGAATGGCATGAAGCTCCTCCGAAGCTCCAGAAGGTGCAGGGAAGTCAGTGAAGGGAGGAACAAAGGTTCCTCCAACCGGTGAAGGATATGGAAATGGAAAATCCGGTAATGCAGTTTGTGTCACAGAAAGGTTATTCACAGTTTCCCTCCCTGTGGGAAACTGAGAAGAAGTGTTTTGTGCTGGTGACTGAGAAGAAGAAGATGGGTGTTTTGAGAGAAATTTCCATACTTCATCTACTTTCTTCTCGATTAAGCCCACTTTATCCAGTTGACTAGCCACTATCTCTAAGTCTTTGCTACTGGATTGGGCTTCATGTACCCCCGTGTGTGAGTGGGAATGTGAGGACTTTCTATTAAACACGCTCATTGAAGCATTGTTAATAGAGTTTTCGGCCATGCCTTCAAAGAGCTCAAAGGCTGAGTCCTCGTCCCGACACAGGAAATTGCCTCCACAAGCGGCATCCACAAAATTCCGTGTGTCATCATGGAGCCCATGGTAGAAGATCTGAACCTGTTGCCAGCATGGGACACCATGGTGGGGACATTTTCTCAAAAGCTCATGGAATCTCTCCCAAGCCTCGTGCATAGGTTCTCCTAAATTCTGGGTGAAGGTGGTGATGGCACGCCTTAAGGCATTAGTGCGGCCTACAGGAAAGTACTTCTTTAAGAACTCATGTTCTAAAGAAGCCCAGGAATCTATAGGTGTAGTCCGTGCAAGTGTTCTAAACCAAAAGGCTGCCTTATCTTTTAATGAAAAGGAGAACATTTTCATCAAAAGCGTGTGCTGATCATGTCCTTGCGGACCCAAAGTTTGGGCAAGATTCTTCAGCTCCTCTAAATGCTGAAAAGGGTCCTCAGAAGCAAGTCCATGGAAGTGAGGAATGAGTGCTATAATGTTCGGCTTCAATTCAGCAGCACGACCCCCATTGGGATAACGTACCACAGGCATTGGTTGGGCAACTGCGGGATTATAATAATCTCGTAGTTGAGGTCTACGGGGTTGGGATGGTGCCTGAGGATTTCTAGGTTGAAGTGGTTGTGGTTGGGGGTTAGCTAATAGATTTACAGCTTGAGCAAGCTGTTGCACCTGTTGGGTTAAGGTATTCATTTGTAGTTGTGTATCAAAAAGGTGCTGAAGATGAGGCATAGGTCCTCTCTCCGGGGGTGGATTAGGATGATTAGGATAAGGTGGAGGTTGGAACCTAGGGATAGGTGGTTGCTGTGGTAGAGGATGTGCAACTAAGTCTGGAGGAAGTTCTTCAAAATCCTCAAAGTGTGAAGAATCAAGATCATCCTCTTGGCGAGGGGGATTGTGGAAAGTATTTTGAGACTCAGGAGGTAAGGGATTAGAAGTGGAAGGCAAAGAAGATGATGCAGTAGCTTGGGTAGCAGTACCCAAGGGGAGTACAAGTTCTGGGTTTTGGGATCTCCTACCTTCCATTGAGTTGGTTTTTTTTTTTTTTTTTTCTTTTTGAAATCCCGTTTACTCTAATTCGATCCAACTCAATGGGAAAAAAAATTTTTAACGTTCACAATAAAACAGAAGAATCCCAATAAAATCTCAATTCAAGAAGACCAATCAATCGAAATGAATCGGAGAAAATTTTTCCTAGAGGCTGCTACGCAAAGTATGTTATACGCAAACAATTGTTTCAAGCAATTGTACGTATCCTAAGATAAACCTAGCGAAGTGCAGACCTCTAAAATCCACTGGGAATCTAGATAAGACTGAGCGTGCGAATCCAGATCCTGTGGTTGCAGAAAGATGAGGTAGAAACCCGTGTATTGTGGCCTTAAGTGATCGTGCTGTGTGCACGATAACATTCAACACAAGGCGATTAAAATCTCAAACATGGTTTCACCCAATTTTGCTATCTCCTTTTTGATTTAATTGAAGTGATTAAAATGTGTTTTCTATGCTGCTCGTTTCACTTTTTACTAAATTCAGAACAAGTAGTGGTCTTCTTTAATTTTAAGTCAAATGCAAATATGGCAGGAGTTAGAGTTAGGTAAGAAATGCGTACCTGACTCCAGCAATCTTCTAATGTAGATTTGACTTGAATTAAAATCTAGCAGGAATGAAATGCAATCCTAAAAATGGATGCCTGAGGTTATGCTGCTGCTAGATAAGTATGAGGTCTTTTTGATTTTTTTTTTTTTTCTGAAAAATTTTATATGCAATTCAAAAGTAAGGAAAGAAATTAAGAAGATAAAGAAATAAAGTCCAGATAGTCCAGAATTATTACAAAAATTGTGTGAGAACAAGCTCTCACAACTTATGACTAACAATTGCTCCTAATCAATAAACCTAAAACTATCTATACTAAAACTAATACTAAAATCCTACAGCGACTTCGAGGCAAAACTCCACCAGGAAGACGGATCTGGAGCGCAGCGACTCCACCAGGAAGACGACACTCCTCCTCAAGTGCTGTGGAAAAAACAAATGATTAGTAAAAGAATAAAGGAATGTATACACAATTAATTCAATGGAAACTAAAAGCAATTATAATGAATGAATGAAGAATTTCTATATACAAAAGAATAAAAAGAAAATTTTGGTGCAAAGAGCGTTGCCTCCCCGGCAACGGCGCCAAAATAATTATGGTGATGGTTGTTGTAAATGTTTGTTGGTAATAATTGTTGATTATGTCGTTGTAGTATAGGGTGTATAATATAACATTAAGGATGTCGTATAGTGGTGAGTATGGGTGAGTTCCAGTCATTACAACCATTATTATCATTTGCTTATTTATCTAATTTTTACTGGTTTTGTTCCAGGTCGTTCTCTGGGAGGCAATTTATTGAATTTAATTCGGTCACTCTTTGATTATCTCCAAAATTGTCTTCTTATTCAAAAAGAAACTTTACATTTAAAGAATGAATGAATGTTTTGTTTACCTAGTTACTAAGAAGTGCTTGCAAAAATGCTAACTATGAACAAGCATCAAACAATCTATTATTATACTCTAAACTATGTATTTACAAGTTATACTATTAACACTAATATGTTAGTTCATACTACATTAGGATACCATGGTGTAAAAACTTAACTTACTAGTCATTTATTTATAGTGACATATATATCAATTTTAGTGACAGATATAAACGTCGCTAAATCTCAGGAAACACTATATACAACCTAAAGAAGCAAACTGAGGTCTTTAGCGACATTTATAGTGTCGTTTTATTCTGTTAGTAATTATGTGGGTTTAATTTTACATATGTACAGAGTCTTTTCTGTTGTTATCTCGTGTTATCTCTTTTTTTTAAGTCGTCTGTCCTTTCATTTTGTTCTGTGTAGTCTTTCAGAGGCTGCGGTGGAGTCCTTAGTGTAAAATGTGTTTAATTAGCGGGCGCGCTTTTCGAGGGATACACAGTACCCTTAGGGTGGGACCAGACCTCTACTAAGCGCGCCCTAATCTCAGATTAGGTGCTTAATTACGTTTTCGTATCAGCGCAGGGCCTCAGCCCAACGCCTTCAATAATCGCACACACTCGGGCTCCCAGCCCCACATAGGAATCACGCATTCAGTATTCAGCACATATCAGAATCGGGTTATCGGATCAGACGGAACAGGTGAAGTTTCGGGCGCCCGGCGCCATGACGACTGGTAAGGTTATAACATAAATTATATTTATATGCTGCGTTTCGTTTGCAGCCCACGATGTGGCGCTATTCCAGCGCCACATCGTGCGCTGGAAACCAAACGCAGCTGCGTCTGTGCGCGTTTTTGGCCCTCGATTTGGGGGCCACAAATTATTAAAAAAAATAAAATAAAATATGGTAAATAAAATATTTACATAATACTACATAATTGATTAATTAATTTTGAATTTTAAATATATTTACTATATAAATAAATTTGCTAAACTAGGCTGATTATACAGGTTGATTTAGGTGATTAAATAGTTAATTACTTATAAAATAATTAGTAAATGGTCTAATTGACCTTAAACAGTTTTAACTTACATACTTAAGTATTTAATACATATTTTTATTGTATTTTTACGAATTTATTTATGTTTTATTTAGGCTAAAATAGCAATTCTGTGTAGTTTATAATTAAAACTAAGTTACAGTAAGTTATACTAGGTATAGTTATACTTTGACTAACTTAAATTACTTAATATATACATATATATATATATATTCCCTAGTTTATAGGTTTATTTACTTGATTATTGCTCTAACCTATTAACTTAGCTACTAAATCAGTAAATATAAATCTGTACATATATATATACATAGATCAGTAGATACATTCATACTAGATTAGTATATATACATATTTTTACATAGATTACATATGTATACGAATTTCTGTACAGGTTTTATACATATTTACAGTATAACTATGTATCTAACTGATATGCTATAGTTATAGTTATAATACTATGAATGGGTGTATTTACAGTTTTAAAATAAGTCTATGCCATTAGGCTTTTGTATAAAGTTAGGGAATTAGAGTTGATTGATTTTTTTTTTATTTGAGTTTAGGCAGCAGCTTCAGCTACTGTCAGAGGAGATGGAGAAGAGAACAATGTGTTGTTTTAGTGTTATTTACAGTGGCAGTGGCTTAAGCCACTGTCAAATGGCTAACTGCTGCTGCAGTTAGTCCACTTGAAGAGGGGGGAAGTATTCTACAGAGAAGAGGGAAATTTAGAGAAGAAGGGAGTTTAGAGAAGAGGGGAATGTAGCTGCTATATGCAGCATGTTGCTGTATAACTGGGAGCAAGATAAAATTCAAAACAAACTACAATTTACAGAGTTGAAATCCAAATCTGAAAGGGGTTTAAATCTCACGAAAATCTCATGTAAATTCAGCTCAAACACTCATTAGAAAAAAAAACTTAGCAGAAGCATCCTTTCAGATCAAAACAGCAAATGGCATTGAGTTAGTCTTCCTAATGCCATAGACAGCATGAAGGAAGACTTAACTCAATCAATTAAAACCAAAGAAACACAATCCCAGTTTCTTGCAACCTGAAGGAGTATGGAAAACTCCTTAGGTTAGAGAATCACCATACAGAAATGATCATCAACACAAATAGTGCATGGCAGTTCTGAAATAGCAAAAAGAGACTAAGAATGCATTAAGGAAATTTAATGGAAGCTGGCGAATGCATTCAAAACAAAATATAAACAGAATCATGAAAGGCTCTTCTGATTGGTTCTCTGTCACCAGAGAACTTCTCAGGATCCTTGCCTACAATGAAAACCAAAAATCCCTTCAATTTGTCAGATCTGTCAAAACATTTCAGAGAGTAAAAATCCTTTACAATCCAGATCAAAAGTGCTCTGACAAACTGAGGCAATCCATTTAAAACAGAGGGGCTTTTATGAAACAAATGGAATGAGTGAGAAGCCCCAAATGGTGCTTGTGATGCCACTTTCAGATCTGAGGCAGTGCGCCATCAGATCTGAAATTGGGTCAGGATGTGTGGGTGATTGGTGAAAAATTCGTCGTTAAAAGGAAAAAAAACAAGAATCAGAATCTGGATGATGGGAAAAACAAAACATGAAGAGGGAGATAAATTGAATAGTGAACAGATGATTCTTCCCCTCTGATCTGGACTGATCATAGGAGGTGAGGGAGGGGATCTAATACTAATTCTACTCCTAAGACTAATCTAACTACAGCTAACATTAAACACTAACAATTAAAACTAAATCTATTCTAAACTACTGCAAACTAAATCTAACACTACTTGTGCAGAATTAAAAACTAAACTAAAAGGAAGAATGGGACCTATGGGTCCTTAGCCGGCGGCTAAGGAGGAAGAAAGGA
Organism: Thalassia testudinum; assembly: GCA_037157565.1. Lineage (NCBI taxonomy): Eukaryota > Viridiplantae > Streptophyta > Magnoliopsida > Alismatales > Hydrocharitaceae > Thalassia > Thalassia testudinum. The sequence continues at coordinate 16,698,264 of JAZHRO010000035.1, forward strand.
GGAGGGTGACTCCAGCGGAAGGAAGAGTCTGCTAGTGAGACTCCAGGGTCGTCCTCAGGTGCTACGAGGTCCTTAGCGACGAGGAGGGTCGAGAGCAGGCGATGATTCCACAGCCGGTGGCTGTGAAATCAGGGTCTAGATGAGGAGGAGAGACTGGAGTGGAAGAATTGATCGCTAAGAGATGTAGGAGGGAGCGATCCCTTGCGCGCGACACCACTGAGGTGCTTAAATAGCAGCTCAGTGACTGAGATCACCGCAAGGGTGAGGTTAATCAGAATCAGGCCGGCGGTGAGGATGAGATGGGTAGAGCGTGCGGCGAGTCAAGAGAGAGATCTGACCGTCAGATGAGATCTGGGAAGAGAGGTGAACGCACGCACCGAATCGCGCGAAGGTTCCATTTGATTTCAGCCGCAGATCGAGATCAAAAGTGCGATGGACGGTCGAGAATGGCTGTGTTCTTCGCGCGCTACAGTGCGCGTGAAGAACACAGACTTCTCTCTGAAATGAGGGAAAACTTGCAGGAAGACCCTTAAACGAAGGGGTAGAAGAATAGCGTGCAGGTCCAAAAGTGAGAAGAACTATAACTGGAAGGGCCCTGCAGTCATACAGAAGGGTCCCTGCGGCTTGCAAAAAGGTCCAAGAAGGAGTTTTGAAGGGTAGAAATGTAATGCATGAAGGACCTAATTGTAATCTATTTATTTCTAAGCCTAAATGATGTCCAATTGCTTTCAAATTTTTACATGTGCTTAATTGAACATTTAAGACATTGATTTTACTTCTGATTTATCTTTTCAAACTTGTTTATGTGTTCAATTGATGCATGGATCATCATTTGTTCTTTAGTTTTCAGAATATCTTATTTTTGTGACCTAATTAGGAGATTTTAACACACATTAAAAGTTTTAGGTCTTTTCTTTAATTCCCACACTTAACCCTTTTTATGTGTTAATTTGATATTGTTTTGCTTAGTATCTAGCTTAATTTCGGCCTTTTAGCTATGATGAGTAGCCACTCATCAACCCTGCTGTGGGAGTGCCTGCGAAGAAGGTGGGACATTTAGTCCCACCTCGGAGGATTTGAAGCGGGCGATGTGGTATAAGTGGAAAAAGTGTCAAGGGCTTATTGCCTCCTGACACGGGGTGAGGTCCCGCTCATCCCACTCGCCTCGTTCGCGACCCATGCTCCACAGACCTGGTTACCAACCCGACTACCCATGCACTCCTCGCCCACCACCTACTCTAGTGGGCCTGGTCGGTGGCGTGCTAACCTGACCCGTTAACCTGAGAAGGCTCTGGGAGAGCGAGCCTAAGAGAGGAGAAAGAAGAGAGATCGCGGGGAGGGTAGGGGGTAGGTTTTTCTCTCAGGGAAAAAGAAGAAGAAGAAGCTAAGGGTGAAGCCACAGGAGAAGAAGGAAAGGAAGTTGCAGAGGAAGCTAAGGAAAGGAAGCCACAGAGGAAGCCAAAGAAAGAAGGAGAGGGTACATGTCTGAGCAGCTAAGGAAGAGATGGCTCGGCTGAAGAGAAGAGCAAGGTTGAAGTCAGAAGTAGAAGGAGAAAGAAGAAAGAAGAGAAAGAAGACACCAAGGGCTAGAGAAGAGAGAAGAAATCAGAGAAGAAGAAGAAGAGCCAGAGAAAGAAGAAGAAGACAGAAGAAGAAAGAAGAAGCTGAAGACAGAGAACAGAAGAGAAATTAAAGAAGCACTGTAGCACTTAGCACTTAAGATGTCTGATTTTTACATCAGACATCCATATTTCATTTTGAGCTTCTATATACATTAAGATAATCTTTTATAAATTTAATTCTTCATTGCATATTTTATCAAATTTGAAAGTTGTGTTCTTGGTGTTTAAATCCCAATTTGCTCCTTGTGTTCGACCTCAGATTTATATTTTTCAAGTAATAAAATTCATTTGTTTTCAAAGCGATTTTGACTATACTACAACGCAATTATTTTAAACTCGATTTCGCTTCCGATAAACAGCTGCCTTCATAGCATCAGAAAAGTTGTTATAACTTCGTAACATGTCACCATCGTCTACAATGTTATCTGCTGCTCTAAGTTCATCCAACATCTCCTCTATTTTGTCACCTTCAATATTACCAATAGGCTCCTCATCAACATTCATTGAATCAGTTTTAGAAGTTTCTACAACGAATTCTCCATGGGCAATCCACTTGGTGTAATGTTGCACCAACCATTACAGATTACATGCTTTAACACAATGTTACGATCATGTACTTCTCCATTTAAGCACCTTCGATAAGGACAGAAAATCAACTATAAAAGTTCCCCTCGTCTGAATGCTTTCCTATCATCATGGAATGCCCAATCCAAGAACTCCCTCACTCCATTCTTATATCGAATGAAATTTGAATTTCTCAGACTAATCGAAGACTTGTCCATAGTGACCTAAATAATTATTAACAGTTATAAAGTTCTTAGGTTAATGTCACCTTATATCTATAAACATCTACAAGAAAAAAAGTTACTCTTAAATGTACCTAAATCACCCACTAATTATGAACAGACATTGACATGTTATATATATGTTTGTATTTTGATTATGATTTTTACTTTAGTAGCCCATCTTTGAAGATTTGATCACAACATTACTTGTTACATGTAATCGATGTCTGGAAAAATTTGATAGCATATCCTCGCACTTTTTCAGTATAGCCCCAAGGCTAACCTTAACTACATTCTCATTAACTCCCATTTAAGGGCGCTTTAAGAATGTAGATAAGATCAATTGGTATACTAGAGAAGAGTGAAAAGATACTAACGAAATTCCTCCAGACATCAATTCCATGTAACAAGTAACTCTAAGTGGTGATCAAATCTTCAAGGACCCCCCATAGTTCAAAACTTCTTGAACTAAGAACGACAACTCTTATGGTATATTATAATGATAAAACTTCATGCATATAAGTGAAGTATACATACACACTGCATTATTCGTATAACATGATCATAAGTCTCGATGGGCAAGTATTTTGACACAATTATCTCCTCCCAAAACTTGTAACCTAAGGGTTAGAATACTTATTGTTTGGCCTCAAGTGCATCTATATTTGTGCAAGTGTGTGTATTTATAAATTCATTAAAATAATACATTTCATTAAAAGAATAAAATTCTTTAAAAGAATACAATTCACAAAGAAATCAATAAATTATAAATGTTCTCCTCTCCCTTCCCTCCTATACCCTACCTCCCCTCCTCTTCGCTTCTTTTCACCATTCTTTCCCTCTTCTCCCTATCCACTCTCTCCTTTTCTTCTTTCAAAATCTTCTTTATCTATCCCTCCTTTTGTCTTACCTCCTTTTAATATTTATTCTCTCCTTCCTATTCTCCTTTCCTATGTCCTTCCAAGTATTTATTCTCTACTCCCTCCTCTTCTCTAATCTCCTCTCCTCTTCTCTCCACCTATCTGTGGATTCCCTGAACTAGGAAGGGATGACGTAATAAATTGCGGAAATATAATGTAAAACAATCTCACAAAATTCAATCACAAAAAAGGCACAAAGATTTTTAGGTGGAAACCCAAATCGGGTGAAAACCACCACCTAACCCTCTCGACTTAGGATTTTTCGATCAACCAAGTTGATCAAATCCACTAAACGGATCACTTAAACGAGGGTGATTCAACCTCAATTACAACCATGCTACTTTATACGAGGGTAGCGTACCTCAAACCCCTTCTCTTCACGAGAAGGATTTTGTCCCACGAAGGAGACGGGAATTCGCAAAGAGAATACCCAACCAAATAACAAAGTAAAATAACAAATATAGTCCTATAGAGCTAACAAAGATTTAAACCTAGCTTCTATAGGAATTAGGAAACTCCCCTTTGCAAGGAGTGCGTCGAATCGATGACGCGGGTGCATGAGCCACGTGACGGCGCAACATCGCTCTCGAGAACTACGGCGGGAGAGCGGGTGCGCAAAGGCTTGATACTCTCAAGATGTAGAACTTGAGCTTGGAGAGCACGAGCTTCTCTAGGACACAAAAGAGTAGAAAGTATGTTGCTTGGGTGTGTCTTGTGTATCTAGGTGTGTCTAGGTGTATGTTTGTGTGCAAGAGGTTCCTCTCTATTTATAGAGGCCTTAGGAAGGCTTTGGAAAGCTTCCATAGCCGTTGGGAGCAAAGCCCAAGAGAATCAGGTCGAAATCAAGAATAATGATTGTACTGACAGGGTTATCAGACGTCTGATCCTAGCACCAGACGTCTGGGAAACCAATTTAAGACGTCTGAAAATAAGGTCAGACATCTGATTTTAGGAGAGTTTCTTCCTGACTTGAATCAGATCTAAACAGGGTTCTAGTGCAAGTCCATCAGACGGCATACAGGATGTCTGGCACTATGTCTGGACGTCTGGAAACCTACTTTTCTGCGGGAATGGATTTCCAAGAGATTGCAATGGCTATAAGATCTCTGAAAAGAGATTTTGGATCAGCCGAGGCAAAACGGTCATTTATCAGACGTCTGGAAAGGTTTAAGGACGTCTAATAAGGCTCTAACGGTCATATCCTTCAGTCTTTGTTGAGTCAGCCAACGGTCCACTAATTAGACTTCTGGAAAGTCCATCAGATGTCTTCTAAGACGTCTGGACAGAGGTCTAAACGTCTGATTTCATCAGACAGAGCTAACAAGTCCAGCCTAAATGTTATCAGACGTCTGAATCAACAGTCAGACGCCTTAAAACACATTATCAGACATCTGATTTTGAAATTAGATGCCTGAAAAAGCTGTTTGAACCCTATATTGGTTTTCTAAGTTCTCTACAGAAAACCTAAGTATCCTAGGGTTGTGCCGGTGTTCCTAGGACTACTGTTAGGGTACTTTGAGGCCCTTTAACATAATGTTCTAAGGAACAAAAAGAGTAAGGAAATAAAGACAAAAGTACATGAAAGAAATAAACAGGAATTCTATCCTATTCTTCTTGTCCTTCCATCTTCAATCTATCGCTTCTCGCGAGTCTCCTCTATTTTCCATCAAGCTCCTCCAATCCATCCTAAATGCGAGCTCGAACTCCATCTAATCACGTCTCCATTTGCAATCGACCTGAAATCTAAGACTCCAAGTGCAAATGTTAAATGACACATGTTTTGTTATCATCAAAACAAACGATCGTAGTGCTCTAGCACCAACACTGTCCTCTCCATATTAACTCAAGATAACAACATAACATCAAACAGAATTAACTAAGTGGGTACACCCCACAATCATGCATTAACATTTAAAATAAAATTAACTAGTAGGTACTCCCCATAATCATGCATTAACATTTAAAATAGAATTAACTAGTGGGTACACCCAACAATCGTGCATTAACATTCAAAATAGAATTAACTAGTGGGTACACCCCATAATCATGCATTAACATTCAAAACAGAATTAACTAGTGGGTACACCCCACAATCATACATTCACATTCAAAACACTATTAAGTGGGTACACCCTACAATCATACATTCACATTTATGTACAAATTAAAATGCATACACACATTCGTACCTCGACGAAGACATGAATTAGAGAGGACATCTCCGATGATAAGCGTAACCTACATTAAATTACACAAATAAATCATAATAAATATAAGTTTATGATAAAAAAAATAAAAGATAGATAAAAAACAAAAATTAGGGAGGGGTCAGTGTGGACGATGAGGGGGGCGGTTAAGGGAGGAGGAGGAGGTGGGGTGTCCTAGGAAGGAGGAGGGGAGGGCGCAGAGGTGGCGCGAGGTGGGGTGGCTAAGGAAGGGGCATAGGGGGTGGGTGGAGTCAGGGGGTGGCGGTCGTGGCTGGAGACAACAAGTGCTGCTCACCGGAGAGAGGGAGAGTCAACTGCGTGGGGGGGAAGCAATGGCCACGGGGGAGGTCGAGAGCTCATGGGGGAGGAGACTTAGAGGAAAAGTTTTCGGGGGAGGGGGTGCAGCATTTGAATTATATTAACAATTAGCGACGGTTGATCCACATTGCGACTGACAGTTTTATACCACGCACCCGTGAATAATTAGCGACGGTTGATCCGATCAACTGTCGCCAATTCGTGAATGGCAACTTTCCCTTTCGCACACTTGATAGGCATTTGCGACAGTTAAGGATTAACCGTCGCGAGATGTGGAATTTTTTAACGCCCACAAGAAATCGAAATTTCTCTTCTGTGCGTGGTGATTGTTGATTCTCTTTGGAGATGGGTTCTACTTAATTGGCGTCAAATTTCTAACAAAATATCCCACCCTGACACGAAACACGCTCCTAACTCAAGGCTTAAAACATTCGAATACATAACCATTGCTAATTAGCCATGAAACCATCGTAAATTAAAGGTCACCAATAGTGATTTTTCTTGTAGTGTATCTAACTAGGAAATTTTTGGGAAGACCAACTCTAGCTCACCTCAGCTCCAAACTAGAAGAAGCCAACTCAATTTAGCTTAGCTTACTACTAACAAGGAACTAGCTAGTTAAGCTAGCTATTAAGTTCTTAGGCACCACTTCTTCAGCGTCAATCCAGCTAATGGGAACACCATCATGGGCTCTAACTAGCGACATTTAGTTAGGTTTGATTGTTAAAAGCTCATCCCTAATCATCTGAGAGTCATAACTCTGTATCATTTTGATTAGAGAGAGGAACAGGGAATTAGGGTTAATTCTGTAATTTTAACAGCATAAACATAGAATAACCATGGGGCATTCAGGGGTTAAATGAAGGTCAAATAAACTCAAAATTCCAAGAAGTGGGTCCACATTGACAGAATAGGGTTTCACGCATTTCGAGAACCAAATTAGTACATAAAATCCTAATTATCATGCCACTTAAATTGAAGAGGTTTTGGTTAGAATAAAATTCATCTAAACCTCCTAAAATTGATAAAAAAAATACTCTAAGAAGTTTGGTACCCTTGGTTTGACCATCTGAACTCATTTTGACCTAAAATAAAGTTTCAGATGGAATTCTACCCTAATTTGGGCTTCTATGCAAATTTCCCAATCAAACGTCATCAAAACTCAAATACAACTTCACCATTAGATTCCTTGAGTCCAAATTAGGTTACAACCAAAATTTGGGCCCAATCAGAGTCCATCTTGACCTAGTTTACACTTCAGTCCCTAAAGCCTCTATTTCCTACATTCAAACCCCTAGCTTTCGAAATTCATTGCAAATAGGGCCATATTTTTTGTATTCTTCATGTTTTAGTCCCTACTGCCATTGATGAGTCAGTGAAGCAAGCACCGACCTTTGACTAAGTTAAAACCTGATTAAATCAGCACCAAATCCCACCAAATTTGGTAGGATTAGTGTTCAGACGATGGAGAACAATTCCATAAGGATCTTAGACCCTGATTCAAGGCAGGAAGGTCGTGCAAACCCACGAAATCTATGGGATTCTTTGATTCCAATCCGAGGCTCAATCAAGCCTCCTTCATTTGGAGGTCGATCGTGAGCTCTATAAAGAGCCACGATGCTTTGCAGACACCCTAAGCTCGATTTTGAGGCCTAAAACCTTCTTCTTCCTCCTCTCTGGCCATCATTGACTGCAGCTTCGGTGGCTCTCTATCTTCCCCCTTCCATATCTCAAACAACTAAATTGTAGGCACCAAGCTCCTCCCCTCTTCGTCGCACACCTCTCCGGTCAAAGAAAGGGAGCCCCTGACCTCTCCTTCCTCGCTGCCGCTTCACTGAACTCCACCATCTTCCTTGCGTCTGGCCGGTCAATGCCGGATGCCTCGTCCACTCTCTCCCTCTCTAAGTCTTTCTTCTTTCTTCCTCTCACTCCCCTAATTCTTTGTACACCTTTAGACTTTAGGTTCGAAGCACAACAACACCCGCACCACTTCCATCCTCCCTAGCACCAGCGAAGCTTCAACGGTGTCGTACGACTACCATAGATCGCCAACCCACCTGCTACAACTCCCAGAAGCTCTGCCATGACTCCACCATCAAAAGCCCTCACCCAATTTTGCCTTACCACCACCCGAGCACCTCACCGAACACCACCTTCTTCGCTCTCCTTCTCTAACTTCACTACTCACCAACACACACCCACGCACCACACCACGACACTCTCCACACTCAGGTGAAGTTCCTGAATGTTTTTGATGAGGCTGCAAGGCCGTATTTCCTTTTTCAGGTGCTCACTGGATCTCCACCGCTACAGTCGTCTTCTCCGACCATGTCTGCATCCCTTTAGCCCTCACTCGATCAGCTGCTGCCTGCAATCAATGCAGTCTCAGGTCTTGAAGCCTTCCAGACCTTCAACCTAGCAGCAGTAGCCCAATGAAATGCTAATTGAACATACCCATCAGCTGCGATTCGCATGAAAGCAGACAATAGGGATAGTCCCACATCGGAAAATCAGGTGCTTGCGAAAGTGTATAAGAGAAATGCTGCAGAAGGCTATTCGCCTTAGCACGCACGGGGGTGAGGTTCCTACGCACACCCCATCGTACGCGTTTGCCCATGCGCCCTCGCTCGCGATTCTGCCCATGGGTCTAGGCTGGATTTGAATACCTGGTTTCCTGGGTCCAGCTTGGTTCTGAACAAAGGAAATATGAGGAGGAGGAGGCGGGAGGGTTTTTCTCCTTGGGAATCATGGCCCCTCCCCCACGCTTGCGAAGCTCTTATGCCTTGTGCTAATGAGACCCTTGTGTCTCTCTCTGCTGCTGTTGTGCCTTAGCATTGCTGAGGCTATTAAGGTTAAAGTGTCTGAGCCTTTAACCCATTGTCTGAGGCCTTAACTTGTTCTAATTCTACTGGTTACTGGGGTTACATTTGATTATGGTTACTGTTCATATATTTGAGATTTAATTGAGAGATTAAACATTAGGGTTAAATTGGTGGTTCAAACCACCATTTTAACCTAATCTTTTTGCATTTTGATTTTTTATTATTCTTGAGATATTATTCTGATATACATTGAGCACTATTTTGATTATATTTTCATATCTTTCTCTATAATTGTGATTAGTGATTGAATTTGCCAATTTACTCCCTGCGAACGACCTCAGACTCACTTTTATTTCCCGAGTTTATAAATTTAAGTGTTGTTGCGATTTTCGTCTTGTACTACGATGCTATCCATTCCTAAAATGATGATTTCCCCTCACAACAGCAGCTCTAGGAAGACGGTGTCACCCATAACCACCACTACCACATCCTTTAAGATGGTGTCACCTAATCCTAGCCATAGATCCCTTAACTACCCACCTAGAATCCATCATAGCCCTCCATCATTCACACCACCTACCCCACCCTCCCCCCCTTCCACCCTTTTCCATCCTATATATACCCCCATCCTACCACCAAATACCTTCACCCTTGGCCACATATATTTCCTACATACACACTCTACCTAAACGTCCAAAGAAGAAGAGGAGAGAAGAAGATTAAGGAGGCAAACCCTTGCCTCCTTGGTGCCTTCTTCTTCTTCCTTCTTCCTTGGAGCATGCCAAGGGGCAAGCATCATTGGGGAGACGGCTAGGCAAGGAGGAGCATAGGGGTGGAGGACATCCACCCTAAGGAGGAGAGGAAGAAGAATCATCTCAAGGAGGAGGATCTCAGGAAGGACCCCTTTTTAAGTCCAGGAGCTTTTGGGCTTGGAGCAAGGAGTCTTCACCTTCAATTTTTAGGGAGAATTTTCCATTCTTTGTCTTTCTTTTGTGCTAGTTTAATTGTAGAAGCATTTCTCTACAATTGCCTATAAGATAATTTTTTCCCGTTAATGCAATAGCCTTTCTTTGATTTTTCTATGTGCTAGTTCTAGTGATTGCCTTTCTTTGTTTATCTTAGTGCACTACACTCTTCTCTTCTAATTACCTTAGGCGCACTTGCTTAAGGTGAGCTTAGAAGAGAAGATAATTTCTGTCACTTAGGCATAGTTCATTTAGTTGTGTATTCTTCATCTTGTTACCCCGATTACTCTTGTAAAACCCTAAAAAAATCAAAAGCATAAAAACACAAAAAGAAGATTTAAGAGAGTAAGAGAGGGAGAACCAATTATTGACTAACAAATTGGCCTCCTTGGATGAGCCTATATACCCCTACTATCTAGGTTTACAAATTCAAAAGTCAATAGAGATTTACGCGTACAATGACTTAAAAACCATTTTTATAAATTGTGAATTTCTCTTATCAGAGACCATTCCTAGCAACCGATATGGAAAACATCAACTATAAAGAGGGCCATATAGAATTAAAATTTAAGGACAAAACTTTAAGGATTGATATCTTTAAGGCCCAGAAAGGAATAAATTCTGGGGCAATTGAGGAAGTATGCTGATTAGCCCATATTTGTGGGCTATTTAAGTATTTAAGTGCCTCGATATTAAGCTAATTTTAACATTTAGATAGCATACATTAAGATGTAATTAAATTAATTCATATTTTTAACTTAAGTGCATAATTCATGTATGGCATCCATATCAAAATGCATTTAGAATTAACTTAGGATTGCATATATTTGTTTAGTTAATTAATTAGGTGTATTACATACATTGTTTTAATTAACATAGAAGTTAAGGAGTTATGTATAAATAATCCTAATTATTTTATTATTATTATTATTCTTCTCCTTTTTGTAGGTAATCGCTCCGTCTCTGCCTCCTCCTCCTATGCATTCACTCATTCAGCATTCACTCGATGGTGGCCTGTTTGAATTTCAAAATCTTTGTAGCCACAGCTACAAAGGAGGAGGAATGGCTGTCATTTAGAAGAGGCCTCCACCCCGATTCATCACTGTGCAAAGAGTTGACCTCTCGTCCGCTCCACCACCACAGGCCTCAACCATGGCGACGAGCCTCCACCACCGTGGGCGTGTGGCATGACAGGCCACACCGCCATCTGGAGCTCGTTTGCATTACTATGAGCACCTCAGCGTGCACCACCCTCACCGCCATCACCAGCAACCACCACCGCACTCATGCGCCAACAGCCATTCACAGAATTTAAGACGTCCGGGAAGTTTCCTGGGCGTCTGAAGTCCCAACTCAATGCACTATTCATCTTCTTCCCCCCGTCTTCTCTTCTTCCTCTATTTTTCATCACCAAAAAACAAACCAACACCAACGACCATCAACAGCCACCTCCAATGCCACGCCATCTCCACGCGCGCGACACGCGACCGTCTGTACGCACAAGCACCAGCAGCGTGCCACTATGTGTGTCCTCATCACTCGCAGCAGCAACCTCCGTGTCTTCCTCATAGCAACCCCCCTACACGCAGAGCACGCTACACCTCCACCTATGCCTCCCTTGCTGCACCTCTGCCCGCAGCACCTCCAAGCGCTGCCCCAGTAGCAACAGCGCGTCCACCAACCACCGATCCTCGCCTCCAGCCGTGCGTGCAGAGCACGCGCTACTCAAGCCGCTCCACCTGCGCGCAGCACGCGTCCTCCAGCGCCCTTTAGCAGCCTGCCGCCGTCCACTTCAACGCCTCCGACAACGTGTAGCAGCGCGCTTGTTCACATAGCAAGCATGCGCATCTAGCTGCAGCCCAAGCGCGTGGCTGCAGCACCTCCTCCCCGCATGCGCGGTTGCGTGCACCACTCGTGTCTCCTCATCTCTACGCACAATAGTAGAGAGCTCCACCACACCCACCAACCCTTCTCCTCGCTGTGACTCGCTTCGACCACCATTTTCTATGAGACCACCACCATTGGAAGCAGCGTGGCTCCTTCTCCCTCCGACAAGCTCCTCCCCTCCGACCATCACCCCTCGTGTGCGCTCACGGCAAGGAAACGTTTTCCCCTATTTTGCCTTTTATTTGTTTTTACATTGCAATGCCATTGTGGATTCAATGAATTTTAGGTTATTGTTATTATAATAGTAATCATTTTATAAAGAAGGCCCTCCTCTTTTGCATTATTATTATTTTAGCATATCATGTCATAGATTAACCTAATCTAAAGGGGATTTTAACTTGATTTTTGGGGGAAATAAATAGTGAACATTTGTTTATAACCTACACGAGTTTAAATAGGCCATTGCCTCCCTGTGGATATGACCCGCTCTCTCGAGCGGTTCATTTAATTATTTTGTTAAGCAATTTTCCACCACTTTGATACTAAAATGATAAATCATCTTAATCATATTATTCGAAAGCAAAAATCGTCTTACCAGATGGCGCCATTGCCGGAGAGGCAACGAGCTTGTTAAACTTGCATTCATTTATTTATTGGTTCACACATTACTTTTTGAGGCATATTTAACTTCAATCTTTTTGGTGCGAGGTACTCATATCTACTTGACAAGTTGTTGCACCAGCCTCAGCTACATCGAGGTAGACCTTGTTTCCACTTCTCAGAGGACACTGAGAGCTCCATTTCTGAAGGTAGGAGCTCGACGCACTATGGTGGGCCTTGTCTCCACCACCAAAGGACATCTGGAGTGATCATCTTCATCTCCGTCGATTTTTTTCAGTAGATAGAATTTATATTTTAGAACTTAATTTTCATTGCACATTTGGTTTGAGACCCTTGTTCTGGGGCATATTTAAGGGGTTTGTTACCTGATTTTGTTTTAGGCCCATGTTGGGTAATAATTTTCGGGAGTCTATTCCCTTTTCTTTAGATCTAGGTTTTTATTTTATTTTGTGGTTGTTTAGCATTTTCTTTGCTTGTGCATAAGTAGCTAAACAAAAATAAAAAAAAAGGAAATGAGCTGCCTGCGAGAAGCTGCCTGCCTTAGGAAACCATTTAGGTGTGAATGAGCAGCCTCTAGTTTTATTTGCTTGCATTTGCGTGCATTTTGCATTGCTGATTGTTGGAGGAAAGGTACGTCCTCTTCCATTGCATTCTATATTGTTCACGCATGTGCATTTGGATTTAATTGCAAGACCACCTAATTGAATTGAAAGATCCAACAAGTGGTCACAGATTTTCTTGAAAAAGGACTTTAAGTTAAGGAGGAACACTAAAAACCAAGGACTTGAATCGAGACATTGTGCTACGGTTCAAAATTCAAAACTCAAAATTTTACGGTGTATGCACACTTGTATCTCTTGCACCACGGCACGCATTTAGACACTCCTAGGTCTTGGAACTACTAGGACAAGAGCCCTCCTACCGTTGGATTCTGAAGTGTTCAGAACTTGAGATCAAAGGTTTTGTAAATCCAAAGAGGGGGATACCCTGTCACGGATTTTTGGGGGTAGTTAAGAAGCACCGCGAAAGCACAGCTTCAAAGGAAGGCTTAGGCCTACTTGCATCCCTCAATCTTCCGTCTTTGGAGTTGCTCTACCATTTGAGATTTAGGGAAGAACACCTAAGCTCCAACTCAGTCTTTTTAGGCATTTCGAAGGTCGACAATAGGCGCATAATTGATTGGGCAACTTGCTTTATCACCTACAATTTGAATTAAAGTCAAAAGCCTAAAATGAAAAGACCTAACAAGTCCTTTTGAATTGTGTTTGTAGTGCATGCTTGGTGGGCGATCTCTTAGGAAACAACTTGTGTTTGATCCTGAACCTGAAAGAATCTTAAGAAGGAACCTCCCAAGGGAAGAAATGGTTGGTCAAAGGAGCCTTAAGGAATATTTCATTCCAACCAATCAAGCTGGCCCTGCACTACGTAGACCTGGAGGGGACAATCGTTATGAGATCAAAAGCAGTACCATATCCTTGCTACCCTCCTTTTATGGTACTGCTAGGGAAGACCCTTACAGGCATATAGAGGAATTCACCGAGGTCTATTCCACGGTAAAGCTGCAGCGCGTTACTAATGATGCTCAAATGCAGACCCTCTTTCCTTTCTCCCTCAAGGACAAAGCCAAGTACTGGTATCATACTCTTGATGATATTAACACTTGGGATGCCCTGAAGAAGGAGTTTTGAAGAAGTACTTTCCCATGAGCAAAACAAATCACTTTAGGAGGGAAATTATGAGTTTTGTTCAAAAGGATGGGGAAGCTTTCCATGATGCGTGGGAGCGCTTTAATGACCTGTTGAGACTTTGCCCACATCACCAGGTGCCTAAGTGGCAACTGGTTGAAAGGTTCTACACAGAACTTAATGATTCACACAAGCAGACTGTGGATGGTGCCTGTGCAAGAACCTTTCTATGTAAGACTGAGGATGAAGCTTGGAATTATTTTGATACTTTGAGTGAGAATTCTATTCACTTGAATTCTGCCTACATAGATAGAAAACCCACTCTCATGCAAAGAAAGTTGGAGGCGAATGAGGCAAGAGACACCCAGAATTTAGCCTATCAGATTCAATTGTTGAATCAAAACATGGAAAGGCTTATGTTGAGCCCGGGCCAATTCATATCTAACACCTCCACATCCCAAGCTTTTGAATGCTCCATTTGCCAAGGCAATACACATGCCACTGTGGATTGCCACTTAGCCTCCCAATTCCCTAAGTTTGTATAGGCGGATATGAATGCCGCTCAAGGGTTTCGTCCTTGACCTCGTAATGACCCTTTTTCCAACACTTATAATGAGGGATGGAGGAATCACCCAAACTTTTCCTGGAGACAAGGGAATGTTTCAAATTTAGGGAATTATAAACCACAACCCTTTCAAAATCAACAAATGAACCAACCTCAAATCTTTGCCCAACCTAAGACCTCTGAGATGGATGAATTGAAGGAAATGTTGAGAACTATGCGAGAAAGTCACAATGCCATCATCCAATCTCATGACAAGGCTATACAGGAAATGAAATCACAGAAGGACACCTTGTCGAGACTGTTAGACAGAGAGAGACCAGGAAGCTTCCCAATGTTGCTGAGGAGAATCCTAAAGGAAAACGAATTGTCTTTAGGGAGCATGCTCAAGCGGTGACTATTCTGAGGAGTAGGAAAGAAATTTCCAAACCCGATGCTCCTATAGTCTCACCCTCTGAAAAACCATCCACCCCAACTTTCACCACCACCGGAGAAGACTTGCCCAAATCTCCTCCACTTGAAATCACCTCACCGGAAGAAGTTGCCTCGTTCTACCCCTTACTCAACATGACAACCCTTCCACCCAGAGATCGAGAGTGCCCTTTCTAGAGTGCTTATCCACCTTTGGGCAAACTTCTGCTGGCTCATCTGGAGCCAAAGATAAGATGGATGAGATCATGGAAACTTTCAAGCAAGTGCAGATTAACCTGCCTTTGCTTGAAGCTATTAGGCAGATTCCGTCTTATGCTCGCTTCTTAAAGGACCTATGCACGAAAAAGTGGCAATCTAGGAAACAGGTCCAATCAAAAGTTGTCCTGCCTAATTCTGTTAGCTCAATTGTTCAACATGGCACACCCTCAAAACTTAAGGACCCAGCAGCCCCGTACATCTCAGTGGTTATTGGTGACTTACAGATTGATGAGGCTCTACTTGATCTGGGTGCAAGGGTGAACATCCTTCCGAGCTACGTGTATGAACAACTTGGGGGAGGCAATCTGAAGCCTAGCCCGATAATCCTCCAAGTTGTTGATCGATCACTTAAGACACTGCGGGGAATTTTGGAAGATGTCCTCGTGAGAGTGGAGGATTTCTTCTTCCCCGTTGACTTCTTAGTTTTGGACACTGACCCTACCAACAAGCCTTCCATCATTTTGGGCCACCCTTTCTTGTAACTTCGCATGCTTCAATCAATTACAATACTGGGGCATTGAAAATGGGCTTTGGGAGCAGGAAAATCCGGCTTAATGTGTTTGATGCTTATAAACAAGCCGGGCTTGAGGTTTATTCTCAAGTTGAGGTGATAGATGACCTGATTGAAGAGACAACTCCTGCAATGTTATGTGATGACCCCCTTCAGCATATCATGCTAAATGAGCATTCCCATCTCTTGGAGGAATGCGAAGGGGATATACTAGAACTTGAGGAGTTGCTAGGTGTTTCTGCTGAGTCTCTTTCCCCATCATCTTTGCCCAAGGTAGATCTGCTACTTGAGATGGGGTCATCTATTATGAAACCCTCAACCATACAAGTGTCAATTCCCTACTTGGAGGGGGTGAGATCAACGTGACGTAAAAATGCGGAATTAAAATATAACAATCTCACAAAATAGACAATCACACAATATACACAATGATTTTTAGGTGGAAATCCAAACTGGGTGAAAACTACCACCTAACCCTCTCGAGTTAGAATTTTCCGATCAACCGAGTTGATCAAATCCACTAAATGAATCACTTAAACGAGGGTGATTCAACCTTAATTACAACCACGCTACAAGTGCGAGGGTAGCGTTCCTCAACCCCTTCGCTTCAAGAGAAGGATTTTGTCCCTCGATGGAGACGAGAATTCGCAACGTGAATACCCAACCAAATAACAAAGTAAAATACAACAATATTCCTATAGAGCCAACAAAGTAATTCTTAAACTAAGCTTCTATAGGAGTTAGGATGCTTCCCTTTGCTGGAAGTGCGTCGACGACGCGGATGCGTGAACCATACGATAGCGCTTCATCGCTCTCGTAATCGCGGAGGGAGAGTGGGTGCACAATAGGAATCAAGCTCTCTAGGTGGAGAACTAAGCTTGGAGAGCAAGAGCTTTCTTCTATATAATCTTCTTCTTCTTTTAGACACCAAAGAGTAGAAAGTATGTAGCTTAGGTGTGTCTTGGTGTGTATTTGAGTGGAAAAGGTTCTCCTCTATTTATAAAGGCCCTAGGAAGGCTTTGGAAGGCCTTGGAAGGCTTTCGTAGCCGTTAGGTACAACCTCCAAGAGAATCAGGCTGAAATCAGGATTAATCATTACACTGACAGGGTTATCAGACGTCTGATCCTGACATCGGACGTCTGAAAAACCAGTTTAAGATATTTGGGAACAAAGTCAGACGTCTGATTTTAGGTGGGTTTCCTTCTTGACTTGAATCAGATCGAAATAGGGTCTAGTGAAAGTCCATCAGATGACACACAGGACGTCTGGCACTAAGTCTAGACGTCTGAAAACCTACTTTTCTGCGGAAATGGATTCCCAAGGGAGTGCAACGGCTAGAAAATCTCTGAGAAGAGATTTGGGGTCAGCCGAACCAAAACTGTCATGTATCAGACGTTTGAGGTCCTCTACGGACATCTGATACGAGGCTAACGGCCATTTCCTTCATTTTTGCTAAGCCAGCCAACGGTCCACTAATTGGACGTCTGGCAAAATCATCAAACATTTTCTATGATGTCTGGACTAAGGTCTGGACGTCTGATTTCATCAGACAGAGCTAACTAAGTCAAGCCTAAATATAATCGGACGTCTGAGTCAATAGTCAGATGTCTTAAAAGTATTTATCAGACGTCGGATTTTCAGATTAGACGTCTGAAAAGGCTGTTTGAACTCTAGTTTGGTTTTCTAAGTTCTTTACATAAAACCTAAGTATCTTAGGGTTGTGCAGGTGTTCTTAGGACTACTGTTATGGTACTTTGAGGCTCTTTAACATGATATTCTAAGAAATAAAAAGAGCAAGGAAATAAAGACAAAAGTACATAGAAAGAGATAAACAGAATTCTATCCTATTCTTTCATCTTCAAGCTATCGTTCCATGCGAAGCTCCTCTGTTCTCCATCAAGCTCCTCCAATCCATCCTGAATGCAAGCTCGAACTTCGTCTAACCACATCTCCATTTGCAATTAACCTAAAATCCAAGACTTCAAGTGCAAATGTTAAATGACACGTGTTTTGTTATCATCAAAATAAAAGATCGCGGTGCTTTAGCACCAACAACAAGGCCCTGACCTTGAGTTGAAACACCTCCCTGAGACTCTCTTCCTAGGTGCCAATGATACGCTCCCCATTATCATTTTGGCTGTGCTATCTAAGGCACACGAGGGAGCCTTGATTGAATGCTTGTCTAGGCACAAGGAAGCTATTGCTTGAAGCATTGCTGACATTAAGGGTATAGACTCTACACTCTGCATGCACCACATTTATACTGATGATTCCATCAAGCCATTTAGGGACATGCAGAGAAGTCTGAACCCTAATATGAGGGAGGTGGTTAAAAAGGAAATCCTGAAGTGGTTGGACGCTAGGATCATATATCCCATTGCAGATAGTAAATGGGTAAGTCCTATTCAAGTGGTGCCAAAGAAGGTAGGCTTTACTGTGGAATTTAATGACCAAGGTGAACAAGTTGTGACTAGACCCTCAACTGGATGGAGGGTCTATATTGATTAGCGCAAGCTGAACACTGCTATCCAAAAGGATCACTTTCCCTTGCCTTTTATTGATCAAATTATCGAGAAATTGGCGGGGAATAAGTATGATTGCTTTCTAATTGGATATTCTGGGTACAATTAGGTTGCATTCTTCACTGATGACTAGGAGAAGACATTCATGAGTCCTTACGGTACCTTTGCATTCAGGCGTATGCTGTTTGGATTATGTAATGCCCCTGCAACCTTCCAGTAGTGTATGATGTCCATTTTTTCAAACATGATTGACGAGTGTGTTGAAGTGTTTATGGATGACTTCTCCATTTATGGCTCGTCTTTTGACCAGTGTCTCCTGCACCTGGAGAATGTGTTGAAGCGATGTAAGGAGGCTGGTTTAGTCCTCAGCTGAAAGAAAAGCCACCTCATGGTACAGAAAGGAATTGTACTTGGGCATGTTGTGTCTGAGCGAGGCTTGGAAGTAGATAAAGCCAAGATTGATTCTATTTCCAAACTCCCATTACCCACGAATGTCAAACAGATTAGATCCTTTCTGGGCCATGCCGGCTTTTATAGGCGCTTTATTAAAAATTTCAGTAAAACTTTTAGGACACTTTGTGACCTGTTGGCGAAGGAATTTTCCTTCAATTTTGATTCAAAGTGTGCCGAGGCCTTTCAAACTCTAAAGGAGGCCTTGATCTCTGCGCCTATTCTCCGAGCTCCTGATTAGACACTCCCATTTGAGCTGATGTGTGATGCTTTGGATTATGCAGTGGGAGTAGTCCTTGGACAAAGGGTTGTGGGAAGACCTCATGTGCTGCATTATGCCAGCAAGACTTTAATCGAACCACAGCAAAACTGTACTGTCACCGAAAAAGAATTACTTGCTATAGTTTTTGCTCTGTAGAAGTTTAGGTCTTATCTTCTTGGATCTAAGGTGGTTATTTTCACTGATTATGCGGCAGTGAAACATCTCATTGCTAAGAAAGATTCTAAGCCACATATGATTAGGTGGATCCTACTCCTTCAAGAATTTGACTTGGATATATGTGAAAAGAAAGGAGTAGAAAATGTTGTGGCTGACCACCTGTCTCACCTTCCACTTAATGACTCTCTATCTGGAGACATCTGCGAGACATTTCCTGATGAAACCCTTATGGCGGTAACACCAACTTCACCTTAGTATGCTGATATCGTAAATTACTTGGTCATTGGAGAAACTCCTAGCTCTTGGGATGAGCAGAAAAGAAAGAGATTCATTTCTCAAGCTAGATACTTTCATTGGGAAGAGCCTGGATTATTTAGAATTGGACAAGACCAAGTATTGAGACGATGTGTACCTGAAGAGGAGCAACAAAGTGTGCTGAGTTTTTGCCATGAACTTCATTGTGGAGGACACTTTGGTGCTAAGAAAACTGCTTGTAAGGTTCTCTAGTCCGATTTTTGGTGGCCTTCGTTATTTAAGGATTCTCATAATTTTGTTAAGGCCTGTATTAGATGTCAACAGACTGGAACAATTGGGAAGAGGAATGAGATGCCTCAACACCCTATTCAATCTGTTGAAATTTTTGATGTGTGGGGAATTGACTTTATGGGCCCCTTCCCTTTGTCCCATGGTTATGAATATATCTTGGTGGCAATTGATTATGTCTCTAAATGGATAGAGGCCATTCCTACGCATACAAATGACCACTCTGTGGTTTTGAAATTTGTGAAGGCCAATATCATATCTTGTTTTGGCTGCCCCATGACCATTATAAGTGATGGGGTACCTCATTTTCGAAACCAACACTTCAATCGGCTACTCACGAGTCTAGGAGTGACTCACAAGGTCGCTACCCGTTACCATCCTCAGACGAGTGGCCAGGTTGAAGTGTCGCATAAGGAGATAAAGAACATTTTAGAAAAGATCGTTGGACCTGATAGGAAAGACTGGTCCCAAAAGCTAGATGATGCTTTGTGGGCGTATCGAACGACCTATAAGACCCCTTTGAGTGCATCTCCCTTTCGGATTGTGTATGGGAAAGCGTGCCATTTACCCGTTGAGCTGGAACGTAGGGCACTTTGGGCTATTCGAAGTGTTAACATGGATTTAGAAAAGGCGGGTAAGGCACGACTTCTGGAATTAAGTGAGCTTGAGGAGCTAAGGAATGATGCTTATGACACCTCTCAAGCTTATAAGGAGAGAACTAAGATCTTGCATAATAAGTATATCCTTAGAAAAACCTTTGAGCCTAACCAACAAGTCTGGCCTTTCAATTCCAGCCTTAAGCTTTTTCCAAGGAAATTAAAATCTCGTTGGGATGGGCCTTACATAATCACTAAAGTGTTTCCACATGGAGCTGTGGAGATTAAGAGCCCTTCCTCTTCAGCAACTCCCTTTATCGTCAACGGCCAATGGTTAAAACCATACATTACTTTGGATGGCCATCTGGTTGACGAGGTCACTCTTGAGGAGCCTTAGCTCCTGTCACTCTCCGCCTCAGGTAATATCTTCCTTTAACTATTCTATTTCCAATGAGGACATTGTTTGAACCAGGCATAGGGGAGAGGACCTGAGGCATCTATTTATAGCATGTCTACATTTTGCATTCATTCATGCATATTGCATTCAAATATATATATATGTATATATACATATATATATATATATTGTATTATCGAGCTTAACTAGTTGGGCCCTACATTCTTAAGTAGACCAGAACTTTAGGTTAGACTAAGTTGATTCTAAGTGTCAAACTTTAAAAGCTATGTGAGCTACTAGCTTTAGACCTTTAGGGTCCTTTATGGACTTAAAAACTTAACTAGGAGTTAAGTTGCAGACCATTCCTCAAGAGGTTGAGGAAGGAAAGCTAGGGATTGAGTTAAAGGCTGGATAGTACCTGGAGTCTTGTTCTACCTTTTGGTTTACGGGTCCTTGTAACCTAAGCATCCACATTTCACACACACTTGGTCTTGTGTAAGTAAGTGATCATCCTAATTCATTTAATTAAGAAAAGTTGGTTCTCTTAGTTTTGACTTAGGAGAAGCTTGAAAACACAATTTGATTGGAAGAGTTCTTGCCGCAGGAGAGGTGGAGTATATACTCACCTTGAGAATGCGATGATAACATGTTACCTCCTCGACACTTTTCTCTTAGGATATCCATTCTATTGGGGGCATGTAAGCGCATTGTGCGGTTCAGGTACCATAGGCGGCCCTATCTCAAAGTGCCGATTGCCACAGGCCTGAATTCACTTAAGAAATTCGTGGGCGATACTATCTCGAAGTGTCGATTGTCAAGATTTCTTAGGGTCGCTATAGGCGTTGCTATCTCGAAGCATCGAAAGCCAGGAACCCTTCGAGATAGGTGATGGGGACAATGAATTTGATACAGAGCGTGTTGATAGCTGATCCAAGGTTAGACTTAGAGGAATCAAACAAAAAAATATATATTATTAAAAAAAAATCCTTTTTCCTCTCTAGGTTGGCAATCATACCAACCTCAAATAACTCAGACCTATGCACATGCACGGATGCTTTAATCTTGGGGATCAATAAACCCTAGGGTAGAGTTAGAAATCAGGGAAACCTGTGCCTGCAACTCGTCTTTAGCCGACCTAGTCTATAACTTAGCAACTACTTAGGAACCTTAGGTCTAAAGTTTGAACTTAACATGTTTCTAAAGGAAGACCGATTGGGTTGGTTAGTCTACTTGGAGTGCTAGGTTATTGCTTAGATTTGCTAGGGACTAGCAAAAACTAGGCATGAGGGTATTTGATTAGCCCATATTTGTGGCCTATTTAAGTATTTAAGTGCCTCGACATTAAGTTAATTTTAACATTTAGATAGCATACAACAGGATGTAATTAAATTAATTCATATTTTTAGCTTAAGTGCATAATTCATGTGTGGCATCCATATCTAAATGCATTTAGAATTAACCTAGGATTGCATACATTTGTTTAGTTAATTAATTAGGTGTATTACATACATTGTTTTAATTAACATAGAAGTTAAGGAGTTATGTATAAATAATCCTAATTATTTTATTATTATTATTCTTCTTCTCCTTTTTGCAGGTAACTGCTCCATCTCCGCCTCCTCCTCCTATGCATTCACTCGTCCAGCATTCGCTCGACGGTGGCCTGTTTGAATTTCAAAATCTTTGTAGCCACAGCTACAAAGGAGGAATGGCTGCCACTCAGAAGAGGCCTCCACCTCGATTCATCACTGTGTAGAGAGTTGACCACTCGTTTACTCCACCACCACCGGCCTCAACTGTGGCGACAAGCCTCCACCACCATGGGCGTGTGGCGTGACAGGCCACACCACCATCTGGAGCTCGTTTGCATTACTGTGAGCACCTCAGTGTGCACCACCCTTACCGCCATCACCATCAACCACCACCGCACTCACGCGCCAATAGCCATTTACGTAAGTTAAGACGTCCGGGAAATTTCCCCAACGTCTGAAGTCCCAACTCAATGCACTATTCATCTTCTTCCCCCCGTCTTCTCTTCTTCCTTTGTTTTTCATCACCAAAAAACAAACCCAACACCAACGACCATCAGTAGACACCTCCAATGCCACGCCATCTCCATACGTGCCACGCGCGGCCGTCTATGTGCACAAGCACCAGCAGCGTGCCACTGCGTGCGTCCTCATCGCCCATAGCAGCAGCCTCCACGTCCTCCTCGCAGCAACCTCGCCCACGTGCAGAGCGCGCTGCACCTCCGCCTGTGCCTCCCTTGCTGCACCTCCGCCTGTGCCTCCCTTGCTGCACCTCTACCCACAGCACCTCCAAGCGCAACCCCAACAGCAACAATGCGTCCACCAGCCACTAGCCCTCGCCTCCAGCCATGCGTGCTACTCCAGCCGCTCCGCCTGCGCACAGCACGCGTCCTTCAGCGCCCTTTAGTAGCCCACCGCCGTCCACTTCAATGCCTTCGCTAGCGTGTAGCAGCGTGCTTGCTCACACAGCAAGCACGCGCATCCAGCAGTAGCCTGAGCAAGTGGTTGCATGCACCTCCTCCCCGCTTGCACGGCCACACGCACCACTCGCGTCTCCTCATCTCTGCGCACAATAGTAGAGAGCTCCACCGCACCCACCAATCCTTCTCCTCGCTGTGACTTGCTCCGACCACCATTTTCCACCAGACCACCACCATTGGAAGCGGCGTGGCTCCTTCTCCCTCTGACGAGCTCCTCCCCTTCGACTATCACCCCTTGTGTGCGCTCACGGCAAGGAAATGTTTTCCCCTATTTTGCCTTGTATTTATTTTTACATTGCAGTGCCATTGTGGATTCAATGAATTTTAGGTTATTGTTATTATAATGGTAGTCATTTTATAAAGAAGGCCCTCCTCTTTTTCATTATTATTATTTCAGCATATCATGTCATAGATTAACCTAATCTAAAGGAAATTTTAACTTGATTTTTGGGGGAAATAAATAGTGAACATTTGTTTATAACCTGTGTGAGTTTAAATAGGCCATTGCCTCCCTGTGGATACGACTCGTTCTCTCGAGTGGCTTATTTTAATTATTTTGTTAAGTGATTTTCCACCACTTTGATACTAAAACGACAGATCATCTTAATCATATTATTCGAAAGCGAAAACTGTCTTACCCTATGCGATATAAGTTCATTAGTTGAGGACTCAATTATTAAGGAATGCCTAATTTTCCAAGAGCCTCAATCACAAGAGAATCCCGACCAACAAGCTAGGGAGCTTGAAGCTGACTTAGACTAATCCTTAGCTTCTCTACCTTCCTCTGAGGCCAACCTTGAACCCCCACTTG
Source organism: Thalassia testudinum (assembly GCA_037157565.1). Classification (NCBI taxonomy): domain Eukaryota; kingdom Viridiplantae; phylum Streptophyta; class Magnoliopsida; order Alismatales; family Hydrocharitaceae; genus Thalassia; species Thalassia testudinum. The sequence goes on from JAZHRO010000035.1 coordinate 16,722,127, forward strand.
CTGCTGATATCCTAGTAATGGAGTTGAAACCACTCCTCAACCATCTTAAATATGTCTTTTTGGGTTCAAATTAGACATTTTCTATGATTATCAATTCTTACCTTACTCTTGATCAGGAAACCAGATTAATTTCTGTCCTCCAGTAACATCGAAGAGCCGTTGGTTGGACTCTTGATGATTTGACTGGAATAAGTCCCTTATATTGCACTCATCAAATCTACATCGAAGAAGGATCACGACCTTCGTAAGAGATGTAGGGAAGACTTAACCCGAATCTCCATGAGGTATTAAAAAAAGGAGATAATCGAGTGGCTTGATGTGGGTATTATCTACCTCATCTCTAATAGCCACTAGGTGAGTCCCATTCAAGTTATGCCTAAAAAAGCGGGACTCATTGTTAGCACCATCAATTCTGGGGAAACTATCCCTACTCGGATTGCCAATTCATGGAGAGTCTACATAGACTACCAGAAATTGAATGCCTCAATGAAGAAAGACCATTTCCCTCTCCCATTTATTGACTAGATCCTTGAAAAGCTGGCAGTGAATCGATTTTTCTACTTTTCATATGGTTATTCTAGATCTAGCCAAGTGGCAATTCATCCTAAAGATCAATAAAAGACCACTTTTATTTGCCCTTATGGAACTTATGCATTTTGTAGGATGCTATTTGGGCAATGTAATGCATCTGCCACCTTTTAGCGATCCATGCTAGCTATATTTGCTGATATGGTAGGTAAATTCCTTGAAGTCTTCATGGATGACTTCTCGATGTTTGGTCAAACATTTGATGATTGCCTGCAACACTTGGTTTAGATCCTTTAACGATGCATTGAAGTGAACTTGGTTCTATCTTGGGAAAAGAGCCACTTCATGGTTCCTGGGGGCATCATTCTTAGACACCTTGTATTTGAGCAAGGCATCTAGGTTGATAGAGAAATGGCGAATCTAATTTCCAAACTTCCTTTGCCTTCCTCAGTTAAAGAAATTCCATCTTTTCTAGGGCACGTTGATTTTTATCTACGTTTCATATTTGATTTCTCTAAGATTTCACACCCCTTGACGAATCTTCTCTCAAAGGACACTCCCTTTGAGATGAATAATGAGTGTGTTTGCACATTTAAGATCTTGCACGACTGAGTAACCTAGGCTCCTATTGTACAATCTCCTAACTGGTCTCAGTCAAATGAGATCATGTGCGATGCGTTTTACTATGCGGTAGGAGTGGTGCTTGGGCAAAAGATTAACAGGAAACCAGTGGTAATATATTATGCTAGCAAGATACTTGATGAGGCTTAACATAATTACACAATTATAGAGAAAGAGCTGCTGGACGTAGTATTTGGTTTGGAGAATTTCATATCATACCTCTTGGGATCCCATGTTATTATCTACTTAGATCACATCACAATGAGGCCCTTGTTGGCAAAGAAGGATGCCAAACCAAGGTTGATTAGATGGATCTGGCTCTTGTAAGAGTTTGATCTTGAGATACGCAACAAGGCTAGAAAGCAGAATGTAGTTGCTGACCATCTAGCATGTCTTCCTTCTTCAATCATTGAACCATCCAGACCTATCACTGAGCATTTTTAGGACGAACATACATTGGTCATTCATGGACATCCCTGGTTTGCTGATGAACTACTTGGTCACTAGGAAAGTCCCGATTGATTAGGCCAAGACTAGATGGGATAAGCTGATTTCTAATGAAAAGTATTACTTGTGGGAAGATCCCTATTTGTTCCTCATTGGAAATGACCAGATTATTAGAAGATGCATTCCTGATAATGAGGTCAATGATGTTATCTCTTTCTGTCATGACTAAGCTTGCATTGGCCATTTCTCCAAGAGTAAAATCGTAGCTAAAATCCTCTAATGTGGGTTCTTTTGGACCACACTATTCAAAGATGCACAAATTTATTGTAGGACATGTGCTCATTGCCAAACCCTCGGTAACATGAGCACCCGTGATATGATGCCCACGAACCCTATTATTGTGTGTGAGATTTTTAATATCTGGGGAATTGATTTTATGGGACCTTTTCCCATTTCCAACAATTTTGAGTACATCTTGCTTGCTATTGATTATGTCTCAAAGTGGATTAAAGCCGTTCCCTCCAGAACGAATGATCATAAGGTGGTTCTCTGCTTCATTCAGGAGAACATCTTCTCTAGATTTAGCTAGGGTTCCTAAAGCCATCATCAGTGATGGTGTGTCTTGACGCTCGCGGAACGCGTTTGTTTAATTATGTCATTATAGCATGCACTCGAGTCGTCGGTTTTAAATTAAGATATGGATTTGTGAGTCCAAGTGTTGATCTCAGGGAGGCGTGAAATCATATTAGTTTTAGTCGCTTTCGGTGTCACAAAATGGTAGCGTGGTTTGCTTGCAAAAACGAGAGAGAGAGAGAGAGAGTAGGGTTAGAGCTTGCATTTAAAACATGACAATCACTTAAGGAGATGTGAACTATGATATAAGAAGCAACATCAACATATAGCATGCAATTAGAATTTGTTTACAACTACAACAATAGATGAAAGCTTAAAATAGTGCAACATAAAACTAGAGTAAAAGGGAGTGCGAGAAGGAGGCAAGGCGGCCATGACGGTGGAGGGGGGCTCCGTTGGCTGCTCGACAATTCCGAAGGTGGATATGGAGTGTTTGGAGATTGGAGAGGGCTAGTGTTGCATGAGAGTGAATGAGAATTGAATGCCCTTGAATAGGGTGGTTGAGGAGGTTTATATAGAGAAGAAGGGGTTTCCAAACTAGGTAAAGGTTCTAGTAACATCCAGGACATCGCTAAACCCATTCCAGAAGTGTTGCTAAAGCCCCTCGCCCGCTGGTCCTTAGAGGCGCGTGTGTTTCCTCCTTCAATTCACGCTTACGCATCCTCAATCGTCGGATCCGAGGTGCAGATCGCCATCTGACAGCTGAGGGCATGTCACATTGTCCTAGGCACCTGCAAGTTTGCATCCTCGCGTGATGAAGTATGCTAACTGCCTGATCGCGCATCAACGGCTGGGATTGCACACGACCAGGCGCTTGGATAGCGCGTCACGCTCGTGTGCGCTTGCTTGCATCTAGAGGTGCCGCGTGGACATCATCCATGCCATCCGCACTTGCATCTACGGTTGTAATCAACCGAGCCTTCGCGAGGATGCGATTTGGCAGTGCACGGGGTTTTGAACGCCTGCTGCTACTTGCGAGTGTAAGGCTTCACCCACTGTACTGCCTTCGCGAATCGTTGCGGAGGCGAGATTAGGTGCGGTCAATGTTGATCATTGGATGGAAATCCAACGGTCAGAATTCCACATTGAAGGCTCTTTAGGCGCAGTGGAGGGTGAGCCTTTGTGGATCCTCAGCCGTCCGATCCAAGGATCGGATGCTTTAAAATGCTCCTGATGAAGCGAGGCCAGGTGCGGGCACAGCAGCTGATGGCACGGATGCACGACACATGGCAGCCTCATGGCCGTTGATCCTCAAATCAATGGTCACGACTTCTTGAGCTTGTTGTGAGAGCTCTGGATGTCGAATTTAGGAGATTTTGAGTCCGTTGGACTCCGTCGTCGAATTGGATCCATTCGTGTGGTCCAATTGCTCATCTGAGGTTTGTTTCAACATGCACTTGTACACCTGGCCATTAAACATTGATTATAGGAAATCTTAATTCATAATGCATGCAATGCTCCCATGCCCATTATGGTATGTTATTAGTGCACATATATCCTCAAGATGATCCCTTGTTGATGAAATTATCATCATCGAATCCAGAGTTATCATGTCTCACTTTGTGAATGTGAATTTCTAGTCCCTATTGAAGAAATATGGGGTGTCACACAAAATTTCAACTCCATATCACCTGCAAACTAATGGATTGGTGGAGCTCTTCAACCGAGAGATAAAGGAGATTCTCCAAGTCACCATCCAACCTGGTAGAAAAGACTGGTCAAACCAGCTTTCGAAAGCATTATAGGCCTATAGGACCTCCCATAAGATCCAGTTAGAAATGTCTCCCTCAGACTGGTTCACAGGAAGTCATGTCAACTTTCTATAGAGATGGAACATAAAGTCTACTGGGCAGTACTGAAGTACAATTTGCATCTCGGGAAGGTCGAAATCCACCATCGATTACAGATCAGTGAGATCGATGAACTATGCTATAATGAGTACAAGAACTCGCTGATCTACATGGAACAGATAAAGGCCCTTCATGACAAGCACATTTCGCATAAGAGTTTCCATCTTGGCTAGCCGACTCAAGCTCTTCCTAGGCAAGCTAAGATCAAACTAGATTGGACCTTTCATAATCCAAAGGATCTTTGGTAATGGAGCAGTTAAGATTACTGAACCATATCAAGACTCGAACCCTTTAGTTGTAAACGAACTGAGATTGAGACCTTTTCTTGAGCTGAACACTTTGAGCTTAACTAAAGAATCTATTGACCTCCATTCCACTTGAGCTGACTTGCACCCAACTGAAGGCAGTAAACTAGTGCTTAACGAGAGGAAATCTATCATTTTCCAAAACCTTTCATATTCTTCTTGAACAACACTCCTATTGCACTTTAAGGTTCATAATTTCAAACAGTGAACTCCACCTCCAATTTTCACATTGGAGCTTGAAATTGTCTGCATCTAACCATTTCCAACCCGTCCACCCACCCTTTATAAAACTATTCTAAAAATATGAACTAAGCTGAATTCAAATCTATCTTATTTGTAATGAGGACATTGCAAAACTTAGGCATGAGGGGGTATTAAAATGTAACTGATAAAAATTTCAATCTCTTTAAGGGTTCTCAAAAAAAAAAAAAATGCTGACGAGAGGGGTGGAAAAATATTTTTGAGTTGAATTGCAAAAACAAAGAGGAATAAAAACATGCTGAATGAAAATTTGTCAGTCTTGGTAAAATTTAAAATTCTTTATGCTCTAGTCTAGTATCAACACACTCACATCCTCAACTTTAGATCTTTCAGGCTAAATATGCTTAATTAAGCATGACTTAAATTACCCTACTAAGCAAAAGTTGGATAATCTGATTTCTTGGACTAAGGGGTACGAGTGTTTAAATCGGTCTCTTTATCACTTCTGGTCTAGGAGTTTGAAAAATCGAAACACACCCTCAACTGCATCGATTGAGTTTTAGGGCTCGAGTAGAAAGTTAATAAAACATTGGACTTAGGTAGAGTTAGAAAACAACTCTTTTACGAAAACCAACCCTTGAAGGATGGAGAGCCACTTCCCTAATAAGGTGCATGCAATTGAATTTTTATTTTTGGTGGGGCTTGCATGTGTGAGTCTTAGTAAGCAGTATGTCTATCCTCATCACCCCAAAAGGCACACAAATGCCTCTCACACTTGCACCACATAAAAAAAAGAAACAAAAAAAATGAAGAAAAGAAAAGAAAATAGAAAAAAAGAAATATAAAAAAAATAATGGTACTAGATTTTATATTTTTCTTTTCTGTGGAGATATGCCCTGAGGTTCACCTTGGCAGAAGCTAGATTGCTGCCAAATTCATGTGGGAGCAGCCGACTGAGTTCAATATTAATTAGACACTTAGGATCTTTAACTCAATTCGCTTTCACTACATGTGTTCCAACCTTGATAACAATGAATTGGAAGTGAAATTGGGACCAACCTAAACTGTGTGCCTTTATGTTTAAAATCAAGAATCAAGAGAATTTAAATTAGGGAGTTTCTAGGTCTTAGTGACTTGAGGAACCTAGTTGTCCAAAGTCCTAAGCATAAGAGCACTTTTGTTTGTATTGAAGCTATAACCAAGATTAACAAAATAAATTATTCTTGAGTTGTGAAGAACTTGAGTTGAATGACAAAAATACCCTTTATGTTGAAATTTTGTGTTGGATTCTAAGAATTTGTTAAGGGACTAGCAAATGAAAAGCATAGGGGTATGATAGTAACACCATCATCCTTTAGATCTAGGTCAATTTGGCTAAGTTCTAAAGCTAAATTTACTTAATTGATCATTAAAAGGGTAGAACTTATGAATATTAAGAATTTGAGTGTATGTATCAAATGGATTAATTCTATTATTTTAATAAAGAAATACAACTGCAGATTAACTAAGAGGTAAACCTACACTTAATTGATGGTCAATTGACTTGAAAATTCCAATAAGTGGGCTTGCATTGATTTACGATTTTTAATAAGGTTTAAAGATAATTCTTAAATAAAAATCCTAATTTTAGCCTTACTTAAATTCAAAGGGTTCTAATATAGATAAATGTAATCTAAACCCTCTAAAAATAATTGAAAAATATTTCCTAAGGTTTAGAATGATGAACCCAAATTGACCTAAGTCAAAATCAAGGTTAACATTTAATACATTTTTGGGCTAAAATGCAAATTGACCAAGAAAACTTCTCCAAAACCCAAATTGATGTCACTATTAAATTCCTTACGTCTAAATTAGGTTACCCTAAGAACTTGAGGCCAATTTGATTACATCTTCACCTACTTTGCATAACAGTCCTCAACTTTTGAAAATCATACATTTTTGGGTCCTCGATTGACGTTAGCATGATGTCAGTCGTCTTCTTCGTTTGCAAATGTAGGAAGCTTCTCCTACGAGAGCTCTAGTTGGTAGCCAGCTTTGATCATGAATTTCACAATCTTATTCCACCAAAATTGGCAGGAAGAATCCTTGTTTGTTTCCACACACGATGGCGCAACTCTTAGCTGCTGAGACTAGCTATCTTGGCCATTATCTAGGCTGCAAATTTGGGGTTTAAAACCCAACAAATTGCCACTCAAATCTCATTAATTGATCCTAATTTATGCATGGATCTCTTCTATTTAAACCTCCGACTAAGACCAAATACACTTCATGTGGAATTTGGCATGAAACCCCACCTTCCTCTTCTTCCTTTTCCGCCATTGTTAAACACCTTGGAGCTCCTTTACCCTGATCATTGATAACAACCTAATTTATTACCCTAATTAGCTTAATTTAGGGTTAACTCCCTAGTGAAATCATGCATTAGGTTTATAAATACGGCATTTAGAGTATGCATGCATATTTAGGCTTTACGTTTATTTTATGCCTAATTATCTAATGTTAGACTTTTGTCAATAATGTAGGTACAAGATGTAAAGAATAACATGGAATCATGAGCAGGATGAAAGATAATCCTATCCTGTAAAGAAGAAGAGAGAGAGGGACTTAAATAACCTAATCCTATCCTTAGAACCCTAGAATACCCTTATCCCAACTCCTACCATTATGATAGCTCAAATTGGACAAGTGAGTGATAAAAAATACATTTGCATGGTATAATTATTTATTTTTAATGTAGTTTCATAGCTTAATATGAGTAATTAGCATAATAATAGGATTAATAGCTTAATTAATACATTTGCATAAAATAAATCTAAATAATTTTAAATTACACATATTTACATATTATTACATGATTATTTTATGTATGCAAGTACTGAGGTCATTAAAGTCCTATTATTAAATATATGTAGAGAGAAGAGCTCCGATTCCTTAGACTTATTCTTTACGCCATCAATTAGATATTCGTTTAACTAATTAACTTAGGTTGAAGCCTGATTCTCTAATTAAACTCAATTTGATTTAATTAGTACTTGATTGAGTTAAATCCATTCTAAACCAATTAATTCATTGTAATTCCATTTTTAATGCCATCACATTATCTTAATTTTTACCCATTCCTCTTCCTTCCAAATCCTTTCTCCTCCCATTCAAAGAAAAAAAATATATAAATAAAAATTCGTAAATATCTCACAACGCCTATCACATAACCCCGCTCCCAACTTTCCCCCTCGCGTCCTCACAACTTTCCATCCCATTTCTCTCATTACCGTCTCTTTCGTTCTTTTTCCCGTCTCCCTCTCCCATCGAGAGTAGTAGGCGGCAGCTTCGCTCTGACCTCTCTTCTCCTCCCTCTTCCCCTCGCTCCCATCTTCCTCCACAGCAACTCCACGTCGTCGGAGTTGCATTCTCTCTTGTTACCCTCTCTATCCCTCTCTTTATCTCTCTCTGACGAGCTCACTCTCCTTCATCCTCCTTTTTTTTTCCCCTTTTCTCTCCTCTCCTCAACGCACCCACCACCATCACTGCCGCCCACCTTCCTCTTCCCCCAACACAGCGGCAGCAACATCACCGGCTGCTCCTCTTCCTGCATTTCTCCTCCTTCCCCAACTACCTCAACTTCTTCCACTCTCCTCCTTCTCGTCCCTACGTTAACCCTCCTTCACCTCAACAACCCAACACCACCGCCAGCTACACCACCACCATCAGCCACGGCAGCTGCACCCTCTCCTCTTTTTCCTCCTCCTCGTCGATGCTCTCCATCACCACCAGGCCGCGCCACCAAGCTGCGCCAACATCACCTCCATCTTCCTCTCCCTTTTTCCAACCTCCATTAACGACCATCAGTGAAGCCAACACCTTCGGCCACCAAATAGGACCAACCCTCACCGCTGTCGAACTCGAAACCACCTCACAATCCTCCTCCTCTTCATCCTCTACCTCCTTGTCAACCCACTTTGATCGATTGCGGCCTTGACGTCTTCGATTTTGATTACGACCCACAGCCCACCTTGACCACTGTTCTTCCCCTGTATTCATCTTTTTCTTCTTGTCTCTCATCAATAAAACCACCGTCAGCCACCAATACATCACCACCATCACTGCCGACGTTCCCCCTCTTCAATCTCTCCCCGTCTCCTTCCTCCAACTCCCTTCCTCTCTTTCCCAACAACGATAACCAACCACTACCACCAACAACCGCTGACACCGTCTCCTTTTTCCTCTTCTCCTCTCCTTGCCATCATGCTGCCATCAACAGCCACGGTCAAGCATCCCCTTGGCATCAACAACAACCATCAGCGGCTGCCATCCCCTCCGTCTCATCTGCAAAGCTCTTCCCCGACCTCTACATCTACGTGAGCATCCCCTCTCTCTTTCTTATGTTTTATACTTAGGTATTTTTAATTAATATTAAGAGATAGCAGTTAATCATCATGAATGTTTTACGAGTTTGCTAGCCATGTTGTGATGTTTAAAGTTGTATTAGTTTAGATTTTATACATTGTTGTTATGTGTTGTTGAGTAGCATAACTTGTCACCACATTATTTTAAGGTATCAATTGTATAGGTTACACTTTTAGTTTTCAAGGAAAGTTATGAGTTAAATTTCTTTACATTTAAATCTTGCATGTGTGTTTTCTAGATTGCTAAAAAATTATATGTATGCTTAATAATGTTTTGTCACATAGAAATCTAAGTTTGAGTTTAATTTATATCATGTAAAATGTAGTTCATGTTGTTAGTAGTTAAAATTAATGTTTTTTAAAAAATCAAATAAAAAAAATATGTTTGTATGTTTTTAAATTATCAACTCTTCTTTTTAGTTAGTCGTTAAGTCCATTAATTATCTTTGCTATCTTGTAGTGATTAGTTAGGATAACAATAGGGTGTAACTAAGTTCCAAGTTAACTATTATTTTGCCCTTCAATTGGATAAATTAGCTTAATAACATAATTAGGAATTACTTTAGAACCTCCCAGTGAAACAACTCAAACTCACCTAACTAGTTGTGATTCAATATAAATTTTTAAAACTTCATTCTCTTATTACATTACAACGACATATTTTTAACTATAGCGATTTGAGTGCGTTAATGAGCTCAAAAGTCAAAATTATGGATAACACTATCCGTGATCCTAATCCCTTATCCATAGAGTTATCCTACTATCTAGGAACCTAGCCAACCCATCCTAGATCTAATCCTTAACCTAAGAACCTATTCAGGTCCATGAGCTCACTTAATTGACTTAGCATAAGTCAATTGGGCTAACCTTAAGTCAATTGGGTTCCTGGAACTTATTTAGACCCAACCCACCAGACTTAGGGTCAACCTAGCCTAATTAGGAACCTATTCTCACAACCTATGTCTACAAAACCTAGTATTTAATGCGTTTGAGTTGTCTCTTAAGAAATGTATTTGCATTGCAATATAGTTGACAAAAAGCGTGACAAACATTTAAATTTATAAAGCTCGAAAACAATGTGAGTCCAAGGTCATTCGCAAGGAGCAAATATGAAATTCACAACACTAATCATAATATAAAATAGATGAGCACAATAATTAATTGTCACAAAGATATGCAATAAATGATTTACTCAAAATGATATTCGATTATAAACAAGAGTATCTCAAGAAATCGTTATGATAAAAAGAAGAGAGAGAAACACTAAAATGATAATTTAAATCACCGAAGATATCCCTTGAGTTAAGCACATATCAAGCATTCAAATTCAACTTAAATATTTCAACAGTATCTTTGAACCATTAATCTCAAATAGCCACAGCAATGTAGGAATCAAGTAGCAACTCAAATGATGCTATAGTACTGCATCAGACGTTGACCACAAGGGCGGATGACTTATCCTTCACCAAGGTACAAAGCCACAGCAAGGCGCACAAGCACGCCAAGCGCAATCTTTTTCCTCAGAAGCTAAGTGTTAGCTTTCTTCTACACGCACCTCGAGGGAGATAAACCTGTAGCAAAACCCTCCCCCTTCCTCCTCACAATTTCTCCTCTTCTTCTCTCAGAACCAGATAATCGAGTCATTAGGCGGGTAATCGGATCTGGGTATTGGGTCTAAGCCTGTGTGAACGAGCAAGGAGTGAGCGCAAGGAGGCACATGCATGGGGGACTCGACCCCCCGTGTTATTGGGATAAAAGGCAATGCCTCGTTTTCCACTTATACCGCTGCAAGCGCTTAGTAGTGAATGATGTGGGACTATGTCCCTATCTTCCTTGCGCGAGGCTACAGTAGGTAGAATCCACGTCGATTGATGCTGCTGCAGCTGCTTGTGTCTCCAATTGAGGCTGCAGGCAAGCTCCTGTAGTGAATTCGTAGCACCTAGAAGTTGCACGAGGTCGGAATAGGTCGGAGCAAGTCAGAGCAAGGCTGACAGAGGTGGTGATGATGACGGCGATGCAGCAAGGACCAGCGAGACCTGAAATAAGGAAATACGAGCTAAATGCCCCAATCAGATGGTTTAGCAGTATCGCCAAGTTGCAAGGAAGATGTAGGTGGTGTTAGCGGGGTGTTTGGAGCTTTGTGGTGGTGTGGCGACGTCGGGAAAGACGGACAGAGGAGGAGGTGTTCGGTGAGTGTATGGAGTGGCCAATAGCCCCAATTTTGTTGGGGCTTTTGGTCATGAGGACACGACAAAGCTTTAGGGAGTTAGAGCTAGGCGATTGGTGGAGTGTAGTGAGCGTGCAACGTCATCAGAGTTTCACCAGTGCTAGGGAAGATGGAGGGGGAGAGAGGCGGTATGGCGGTTGATTTGAAGTGGGGAAGAAGTGGTTCTAACCTAACAAAGGAGAGGGAGAGTTTGAGAACCTAGCTAACAGATGAAAGGGAGGGAAAGGCACCGGCTATGATGGGACGGTGCCAGAGATGGTGAAAGCTCTAGTGGGAGAAAACAGCGAGGAATAAGAGTCTGAGGGCTCCTGATTTGGCCATCGTGGAGTGGAAAAAGGAGTGGAAGACAATCCCTCTGCCTATCGTATGTGGCAGAGGGCGATGAAGGAGGTTTGGAGGGTTCGCTGGAGCTGTAGTCAGAGGCGGTCGAGGGAGAAGAAATTGAGGCCTAACTGAGTTAAGGAGATGCTACGAAGTTCATTGGCTTATATAGAGCTCATTAGTGAGCTTAATTTGGAAGAATTCGCGAATTGCATTCGTGAAATAGGCATCCTTGATTCCTTGATTCTCGAAGCTCGTGAGGATTCCATGGTGTGAGTTAGGTTTTGAGACCAGTTTCATTAGAAAGAGATCAATTTCCTGATCAACCCCTCCAAATTTAAAGGGATTTGATCAAGAAATCAGAGAGAAAATCAAGATTGAGTTCACGTGGTTTGGGTTCACACCTGTTCAAACCTAATCATGGTGGTAGGGACCTTTTTGAAGAAAATAAAGAGAAGTTAGGGGTCTTTTTGCAAAGAATTCGAAACCTGAGGGGTTAAATGTAAGAAATAGAGTTTTAAAGGGTTAAATTGCAAACTAAGTCAAGATGGACTCTAAATGGGCCCAAATTTTGGTAAAAATCTAATTTTGACCCAAGGAATATAATGGTGAAGTTGGATTTAAGTTTTGATCATGTTTGGCTAGGTAATTTGTACAGAAGTCCAAATTAGTGTAAAATCCCATTTGTGACTCTATTCAAGGTCAAAATAGGTTCAGATGGTCAAACCATGGTACCAAATCTCTAAAAATATTTTCTATGAATTTTATGAGGTTTAGATGAATTTTATCCTAATCGAAACATCTTTAATTTAAGCGGATCTGAAATTAGGGTTTTCAGTGCTGATTTAGTTCTCGAAATGTGTGAAACCCTATTTCTGTCTGTGTGGTCCTACTCTTACGACTTTAATGCTCAATTAACCTTCAATTAACCCCTGGAAAATCCCGTGATTACTCTGCATTCATGATGTGATGTTAAAACTGTAGAATTAACCTTATTTTAATGTTTTCTTCTCAGAATGGATTTGCATGGAATTACGGCTCTTAGATGATTATGTAGGAGCATTTATCTCTTGATTCTGACTAATTAAAGTTAGTTATGGATGATCATGGCATTACCATCACTTAGCCCTAACCCTACCCACATATGACCCATGAAAATCTTAGCCGAATCCTTTTAAGTTGGTGCCAACTTAAGAAGATTTTATCTCTTAATGGCTAGTCAAGAGATAAAATCTTATCTCTTGGCAAGATTTTATCCCTTGGTAGCCACTCACCTATGTTGTCTATTTTTAGAAAATCCTCATTCTATCCTAGCCTTACAACTTAGATCCTAAGGTCCCTATTCAACTAATCCTAAGCATCACTTTTGATTAAATTTAAACCATCCAAATTAGTGATCCTAATCACTCTAGATCATCCAATAGGAAGCCACCTAGATTTCTATAAAAGAACCTAGTATCTAACCATTGGAACATAACTTAGATATCTAGAGATAGAAAAAAATAACTACCACATAGTCCACACCCTCTCCCTCTCCCTCTCTCTAAGCTCTCTCTCCGGTTTTCTTCCCAGTGCCTTGGATCTGAAGCTCTACCGAGTTTCACACAAGCATCCTTGAAGTGGCTCCGAGATCTCTCTTTCTCTCTTTCCTTCCTATATTTTTCTATGTTTTTATTCCTATTGTAATCTCTATTATAGATTTGATTTGTAAGACATTTTGATAGTAGCAATAAAGTTCACTATTCAATGGATATCTCATCTCTCTTTATGTTCTTTCATTAGGGTAGAATAAGTAGTGAGAAAGGCTTTTAAGAATCTCGATTTGCCTCCCTGCAAATGATTCAGGACTTACCAAATTCTAATCTATAAATTTATTTGATTCAACGTATTTTGTAATTACAACAATAGGTAAAAATCTATTCTTGCAAATTCATGTCAAACAATCATTTGCTGCTCTATCACCACAATTGATAGAGGGCTTTTCTTCCTCATCCTCCAGTGAAGCTTCAGCCTTTATCTTGCCATTCATTGCTCCAACCACCTCCCCCCTTCGTTACTTGTAGACCCATCAACACTATGGGTTTTCTTTACCTCTCTCATCTAATTAGCATAGGGTTTTTGATGAACGAGTTTTCATTGCGAAAAGTTTGAGTTTGGAAAACCCAAGTCATTGAAAAATTCGCAAGAAAATCCACTACCAAATAATATTTATAACCGAAACTATGGTGAGTCCTGAGTTGAGCATAGGGAGGCAAAGGTTTGATTAAAAATCGCGTTTGGAATTATTGTTATAAAGTAGGATAGCTGATTTGAAATTAATCTACGCAAGCTAAACTACTTAAAGAATAAACAATAGAAGAAAGAGAGAGAATAAAACAAAGAAAGAGAAAAATAGAGAAAGGATGAACAAATATTGCATTTGAATATTCTAGAGTCTATTACAACTACTTAAAGAAAACCAAACTACAGTAGAAAGCAGTAAAAAGATAGGGGTGAGAAAATCCTTCTCGACGGTTGCTTGGAGGACGAGCCGCATTGATGGAGTGCCCGAAAGAGGTGGTGAGATGCTGGATGAGGGAGAACAGGGTTGAAGGATAGAAGATGAAATAGGGTGGCGTCGCAATGGGATTCACTTCCCGAATGGTGGCTAGAAGACAACAACGGGATGCTCTACGAAGGGGGTAAGAAGATGGACAAAATTATTTTACTCTAACTCTAATGGAACATCTCAGGTATGGGACAAGCTCTTAGAGCTTTGGAGGAGGGATGAAGAAGAAGAGAAGGGATGAAGAAGTTGAGGGTGTAGGGCATTTTTATAGTCATAGAAATGGGGGGCAAAAGAGGTATTTCAAGCCTTTAAAATAAATTCCCAGCCTTTAGTGACGCATGTAAGTGTTACTAAAGGAAAAGGTAGCTATTGGCACGCGTGGCTTGTGAGTCGTGTGATCATGATCAGACACTCTGCATGAAGCCATGTGGCGCACCTCCTCGCCTTCAACCGTTGGCACTCAGATCATGCCACATCACTATCAGCTTAAAAGCCATCTCAACCCACCGCACATTAGATCGCGTGTGGATGCCTGCGTGATCACACGCATCCATCGGGTGCTCACATCCATGTTGCCTCCTCCATCGCCACTCGATGTCGATTAGACGATCCAATTTTAGAGTGAGTAGGTGCGCTGTGGATTTGAGGTGCGTTGAGGCTCGAACGTGTGCCCTCACTTGGATATAAGGCGCTTCACTAATGCGTAGTCCCACTAGATTGTCGAGAAGATACGCTTCGGCTCAATCGCTCACAGTCGTTATATGAAGATCCAATGGTCGTGATATCTTCTTGAGGTGGCATTGCAGCTCGGCTAGACCGCATCTCAGCCGTTGGATGGTGATCCAACGGCTGAGATCGCCCTATGAATTTGCCCTTTAGGATAAAGGAGGAAGCTGCGGCTTTGGGTGACCTGGATGACCCCACGTGACTTCATTTGGGCCATCCATCTTCAAATACTTGTAGATGGTGCCATGGATATCATATTGTGTCGATTTTCACACTGTTACGCTGTGAGCATTGATCCGAGCCCATCCATGCGATTGGATTTTACATTTGAGGTATAGATTTGCATCCCTTTCTTCTTGACCTTTGATCTTCCTCGAACTGCATATGATGCTATGGAGGTCCGATCGGGGCGATCCTAGAGGCGTTGAACTTCGATCGTCGCCCTGATTAGATCCGTACAATTGGATCTTCAATCCGAGGCCCAAATAAATATCACCCTGTCCCTTGACCACAAAAGGGCAAATTAACCTATAAGTTGTACAAACTAATCTAAATGAGTGATGATGCATGTTATGCAATATTTATAATGTATAATGCTTCTATGACACTAGGAACATGTATAAATGGACATTTTAGGTCAAGTAGATGTGTGTACATCACACCCTCATGCCTATCTTTCGGTTGTTCCTAGCAAAATTACATACTATTTATAAAAGAACTAGAATCAAATTACTTGGGCAATAGTTATTTCTCAATAATGAGAAATTTCCACTAAAGCCCTTAACTACAAAGACTCAAAGTGTCTGAGTATCTGCCAAAATGTAGATAGCCTAAGCCCTTGCTTTATTCCAAAGCAATTTTTTTTCTCTTTTTCTTCTTTTCTAATTTTTTTGGATTTTAAGTTTAGAGTTTCGGGGCAACTTTCTACGGTTACCCAACCCACCTAAGACTCGAAAAGAACTTTAAATTCTAAGCATTTTTTATGGCTGTGATAGACTCACTGATCGGCAACTAGAATGGACTTTAGGTTTCTACAAACCCTAAGTGGCCCTAAAATAATTTTCTGCCTAAAGGTTTATCTTTCCGACCGGTAGCTTGCTCCTTACTTTTCTTTCTTTTTTTCTGTGGGGTCAACACAAGGGTGAACCCAGTGTATATCTCCCTGGCTTATTCTACTTCTCTACTTCTTCCTAAGTATTTGGAATTAAACGTGCATTTTATGAGCTAGGTTCTGAACAACCGACCAATGAGGTGTTAAACCCAGGGCAATTTTCCAACCATACTCATGCGGTGAAGTGTGGCTTATTTATTTATTTATTTCTTTTTTTCTATTTCTCATCGATTTTTTTTCTTTTTGGGTATTTTTCTATTTTTTTCCCTTTTTTCTTAGTAGGTGACTTCCTTGATCTAAGATTTATTTAAAGGTAGTAGAAAGATAATGGTTGTGTGGCTGGGTTCTGGATAATCGGCCAATGGGGTGTTAAACCCTCGACAACCTGCTAGTCATACCACCCTAGGAAGCTCATTAGCTACCCAATTTCCAATAAAACTATCGAAAAGCGAGTCAATGCAAATAGTATGTAGATGCTTAGATTCTAAGTTCCCTCAAATCAGAGGGTGGGTTGATAAGTCATGTACTTATCACCCCAACTTATTTAACCAATTAGAAATGAATTTGCGAATGGTGAGAATTCGAGAAACAAGTTCACATTTTAATGGACACCTAGGCTGATTAAGCCTGAAGACCTAAATGGTCTAAATGTTTAGGTCCTATCGTATTATTTCTTAAAGTTGACAAATTTCTAATATCCAAGTTCTCTTTTCTTAATTCATTTTTTTTTAAATAAAGAGAAAAAAGTAATCTACAGAGTAAACAGTAATTCATATAAGGATATCCACCCCCATGCCTATCTAATGCAATGTTCTCATTGTATTAAAAAGACATGAAAAAGAGTGAAGTAGAGAAGAAAGTACCTGAATTTCGTGATTAATAGGTCACCTCCGAGATGAAAGCAGACTACATACGTGTTGAGTTTAGTGCTTTCAGTTAGGCACATTATACAAATAAAGAAGAAATCAAGAATTCACAAGTGCGAGTCAAGATCAAAATAAGAAGATTGATTTTACGACCTACAAGGAGAAGATGTCCACAGATGTTGACGAGATTGTGATGCAAACCCATGCCCCACAGTTGAGCGGTTCTAAGGTTCTGGATGAAAATTACCTAAAACTTGAGATCATTATGCAAGTAGGGCCAGCCCTGCGGTTTAGTGGTATGTAACCCAAGTCTGAAATGTTGGACAATAAGTAAATCTAAATTAATGGGCTTGTTTGTCCAGTTAACAGTTTGCTCAAAAAGATAATCCATTATTGTGAACTTGGGCTTCATATTCACAAAAAGGTCATATGGGTCATGGTAAAAAGTTGGTACTTTCACACATACAGGAACCCTTTGATCAACAATTCTATTTCCCCCAGAATTGGCTTCCTAGATCTTCATTTCCTGATTCCTATCCTCCATAATCAGGATTTCCGGGACCTCTAGGTTATTACACACCCCATATACAATATCCAAGTCTAACAATTGTAGCTCAATCAAGATTGACTTGGGTACAATGATTTCAAAAATATCATCATTCAGCTCTTTAGGGTGTAATTGAGGAATGAGGCTATTGATTGAATCATCCATGAAAACAGAATTTGTATCCTCCAAGCTAGCCCCAACATGATCGATTTCCTCAATTACAGGGCCATTGATGGGAACACCATCATGAACTATAACTAGTTCAATTTAGTCATTATCAAGGAATAAATGCTCCTACATAACTGCCAAAAGATAGGGCTAAAATAAGGTTATCAAGAAAGCCATAGTTCATTGCATAATCATTCTGAAAGAAAGACAAGAAAATAGGGTTAAAACTGTAATTTTACCATCATATCTTAAATGCAGAACAACCATGGGTTTTCCTAAGGGGTAATTAAGGGTCAAATGGTCTTAAATATCCAACAAGTGGGTTAATATAGATAGAAAATGATTTTCGCGTGTTTTGAGAATTAAATGACTTTTGAAACCGTAAAAACAAACTCACTTAATTAACTGAGGTTCTGGTTAGGATAAAATTCACCTAAACCCTCTAAAATTCATAGGAAAAATATTCTCTAGGGTTTGGTACCTTCAATTTGACCATCGAACCCGTCTTGACCCAAAACAGAGTTTCAGACTGACATTTGCCCTAATTTGGGTAATTGTGCAAATTAACTAGTCAAACTAGGTCAAAACCAAAATCCAACTTCACCATTAGATTCATTAGGTCTAAATTAGGTTTGTGCCAAAATTTGGGCCCAATATGAGATTATTTCAACCTAGTTTGCAATTTGATCCTGTTTGATTCTCTTATCTCACACATATGCCCTTAACTTTTAAAAACCTTGCAGATAGCCCCCCAACTTTGTTATCATTTTCACAAAAAGATCCTTGTCACCATGAATCTTATTTCTACAAACTCCAACGACCTAAATTTGGCAAGTTCTCCATTCCTTGACGAATCCCTCTCAGATTTGAAATGGAAGTTCGTCAAGGAATTCTCTTCCTTTCAAGACAATTCCCAAGCTCTCAAACCTTCTCAATCTCCCATGTGAATGCATGAGAGATTAGGGTATCTTGGGATTTCTTTCTCTGGTGAGCTCTCCAAGCTTGGGAAGCTTGCTTCCCAAGCCCAAAACGACCATCTAGAGGCTTATAAAAGGACCCTTAGATCAAACCGAAGAGTCTACGATCGTTCTTGGCCTGGAATACCCCTCCTTCCTCCCTCCTCTTCAGCCAAGAAGCTTCACGATGTCCGACGACCTCATCCAACTCCATTCCTCATCCATTTGCAATACCGGTGATGGATCTACCTTCCTCTTCTTCCTCCGCACGTTGCAATACCTGCAGCCGCTCCAATCTACGTCCTCGTCACCGTCTCCCACTCACCGAAGCCTTCATCGTCTCCAGAGCCGACATACCCTCGGTAAGGAAAATACTCCCCTTTCGTTTGATTATCTTAGGTTATATCAGTTTCTCTCCACTTTTAGGTTAGATTTCCCTCTTCTTATCCCTATTTCAACCCTCGACGCTACCAAACACCGTCATCTTCCTCCGCTCCGGCCATCACTCCGGTGAGGCTCCCCACTCATTCCACTACTCCAAACGTCTCGCTGACCACCTCATAACCTTCGCCACACCACCCTCTACCAAACCCCTCTCCCTATTTGCCTTCCCGTCCACCTAAACCCTCTGCCAAACACCACGCCCTCTGCACCAGCAGTTCGAGGTCGTCAGACCTCCTCAATCTGCCAATCACCTCCGCACCACCACGGTTACATTTTTCATCGTTCGACGATGCTTCCAGAGTGCTTTAACATAGCCAAGAGGCCTTATTCTTGGTTTTCAGGTTACAGGTCTTGCCCGCCATTAAAGGCAAGCTTCGAGCAAGCTTGAAGCTTACTTCACGCTTGATAGCACCAGGCATCATGCCCAGGCGATGCAGAACCACTCCAGGTTCCCTTTTTGACCGTCAATTGGACCCTTTAACCAACAGAGAATGTGAATTCGATGAAGTAGCTACTACTTGCTGCTGCGCGAAAGAAGGCGGTGGGATAGTCCCACCTCGAAAGCTGACGAGCTCCGCACCTACATAAATTGAAAAAGTCGCATAGCCTTATCGCCTCAAGTCATAGGGGGTGAGGTCCCTGCGCCCTCACGTGCCTCGCACGTGACACCTTACACGTGGGTCTGGCCGACCAGATAACCCTCTTAACCTAAGCACTCCTCGCTCACCACCCACGCCAGTGAGCTTAGTCCCGGGTGCGCTCTATCCGAATACCTGATAACCCGAGGCCCTAAGAGGGCGGATCCTAGAGAGAGAAGGAGAGGAAAGCGTGCGGGGGCAAGGGGGGTTTTGCTCTCAGGACCAACGGCAGTCACTTAGTCGTTTAAGAAACCTCCCCCTTGTGCGTGAAGAGAAAGCATGCGAGGAAGCTAGAAGAGTAGAAGAAGAGAGAAGGCACAACCGCAAAAGAAGGAAAGAAGAAGAAGGAGCAACAGACAGAGAAGAGGAAGGAAAGAGAAACCAGAGAAGGAGCTGAAGAGGAAGGGTGCCCTCTTGGCACTATAGCAGAGAGTAGGATAAGCCGTTTGATTGGCTATGCAGACGACTAAGCTTCATTTGAAGTGCACTGTGTACTTATCATACATGGAATTGAATTGCTTAGTACTTTTGAAATATTTGAGATAATTGTTAGGGGTAATTGGTGATTCAAATTACCATTTTATCTCATTCTTTTTGCATTATTTGACATTCTCTTTCATTTATATTTGCTTGGAATTCTATTGATTATATATTTGTGTTGAATTGCAATCTTGAGAAACATTTATGCCAATTGCTCCCTATGTTCGACCTCGGACTTCATTTCTGATATTCGAGCTATAAATTTTATTTGTTTTTCACACTGATTCAAACTATACTGCAACGCATTGATTCTAAAACCCGTTTCAGGACGAACAACATTTTGGCACCATTGTCAAGGGCAACATGCAATTTTGATATCTTGATTGCAATATCTGATCTGAAACTAACTTGATATATCTCTTTTGACTGTGATCTGTGTTAGGGGGACTCATTGCAAGAAGATCAGCCGCACATCAGCCACTCCAGGAGCAGGTAAACTCCATCCACCCTTTTCTAAGCCCCTAATTCTGAAAAGATAAAAAAAAAGAAAAAAATCAATTAGGGCTACTTGCATTCTATTTTTAGATAAATCATCAAGTTGCCTGATTTGATACATTCTATTTAGACAATATCAAAATCCTGATTTGTGCACCTACTTAGGGCTTAAGATATCTCGAGCTATCACCTTCTTGTTTGAGCCTTAGGTATCACATTTGGACAAATTAAAATTTGACTAATTAGAGCCAATTAGGGTTTCCAGTTTAAGGTTTTAGAGACACACTTGCTTAATTAAGAATTAATCTTCCCAAACAGTGTGTACTTAAGCCTTGGTTGAATTAATATATTCAAGCAAACCCTAAAAACATGCTCTTAATTTCATTTAAACACTAAAAAAGGGACCTAAATATTTCAAAGGATAAAACAAGTGAAGTTGACCCACCTTGTTGGGTTAACCAATCTTCAAATTTGGTCACTTTGCATAAAACATCTTAAAGTTCAAGTGAAATCATAAGCACCTTGCTCTTAATAAAAAGCTGGTAGACTTAAGAGGTCAAGTTCCCATTCTGGTCTACCTGGATCCTCAGTGACAAGAGAGGTTAGGTGGGGAAAACCCTATAACTCGTGGGGGCACTCTACCGTGTAGGGGTCTTCGCGGGACTCTCCCTTTTTGGCTACTCAGGTAATTCTCAGGTGGACGACTTTCTGACTAAGGGGTATCATCCACCCCAAACCTCTATAGTCATCCAAAATTTTTGGGTGTCTTGATTGGGTCCATCACCTGCTATCCCTCTTCCATTCCATCAGTGCATGTTTGGGAGGAGATCCTTAAGACCATCCTTGAGGCTTCCATTAGCTAATACTCTCGTTGAGGTCGAGCCTCAACTTCCATGTTTGTGCAACAACCTGATTACATTGACATATCCTCTGATTCAGAACCTACTTCCCCTTCATCAGATATGGATTACCAAGAAGAACAACCTAATCTTGAGCAACAATTCCATGATTTCCAAAATCAAATCAATGCCATCATCAACCCACCGCTGCGTCCTCAAATGCGAGATCACTATAATCCCGCAGCGGTGGAGATCGAACCCCGAATCAACATTCCTGTGGGAGGACCCAAGGTAGATCTCAAGCCTAGCATGCTTCATATGACCCCAAAATTTCATGGCTTGAACTTCGAGGATCCTTTCTAGCACATCAAAATGCTAAAATATTTGGCCCACACTTTTGGGGTAGATGTACAAAATCAGGATGGATTACTCTTAAAGCTCTTCTCATTCTCCCTGGCTGACAAAGCTGCTCACTGGTTTCAAACTCAACCACACACGATCAACACATGGGGAGAACTTCAAACTGCCTTTCTGTAAAAATTCTACCCCATTGGTTGTACCAACAAGATGCGGCACCAAATTATGCACTTCTTCCAAGGAGCGGGAGAATCTCTACACAAGGCATGGGATCGTTTTCTGGATCTCATGCTTAAGTGCCCTCATCACGGAGTTCCGAAGTGGGAGCAGGTCCAATCTTTTTACCACGAACTCCTTGAAGATATCAAGCTCTTTGTTAATGCAACCTGTGGTGGTAGCATCATGGGTCAACATGAGGACACAATCTGGGAAATTCTCGAGAACATGTGCGAGAACTCACTGAACAATGAGTCATTGGGTGCGTACGACCAAATGACCACCTGCGCATTGACAAATAATCGGGGGGTACATGAATCCTGAGGCCTTTCCTCATCCATTGATCTGGAGTTGGTAGCTAGTCAATTGGACAAGGTCTCCATTATCGAGAAAAAGGTGGACAACATCACTCGTCATCTACACAAATCCACCTCTGCACCTCAAAGCACATATGCACACTCGCCAACGGGAAAGGAGGCTGCGTACAACATCTACCACTCCCCGGGGATGGATGCATATCCACCCCCGTTTGATTATGGCTTTGGACGCAACTTCCGGTCAGCCCACTTCAGTTGGGGGAACTCTAAACCCCCGTACCCTGATTATCTTGGAGCTCCTTAAACCTGTGAGGATCTTCACGCCGTCCATAATAATCCCTTCTCCAACACTTACAACTCTAGATGGCATAATCATCCTAACTTTTCATGGTCGGGAAATAACCCGAATCCAAGACCTCAATTTCAACCCCGACCACAGGCTCCTCATCCTTATCAACCCACCCAACCAAGGCCTAATCAAAATTTTCAATCTGGACCACCTAAAGAAGATCAGACATCTTTGATTCTTCAAACCTTGGTTGACATGCAGAAACAACACAAAGAAGACATCACTGCACTTTGCAATCAAGTGATCCAGTTGGCAAGCTCTCGCCAGCTTGGTATACTTCCTTCCCAACCTCTGCC
The DNA here is from genome assembly GCA_037157565.1 of Thalassia testudinum. Classification (NCBI taxonomy): domain Eukaryota; kingdom Viridiplantae; phylum Streptophyta; class Magnoliopsida; order Alismatales; family Hydrocharitaceae; genus Thalassia; species Thalassia testudinum. Next base: position 16,745,016 of record JAZHRO010000035.1, read on the forward strand.
AAATCCTAACAACATGTTGACCCAAAAACATATTGTAAACCAAATCCAAGGTCAAACATGTTATACCCAACCTAGTTCAGCAACTCATACCTGCGTATTTTCTCCATCCACCTCAGCTGAGCTAAAACACACCATGACTTACCCAACACCACAGCAACAACAAGGTCTGACTTTTCCCCATCCACCTCCCCACCATGATTGTGCTATGATCACTGTTATGAAAGAACATAAACTCATCCATAGCCAATTTATTCCCTTATCCCAAGTCATATCTCACCTCCACACTAAAGGATTGTTAGAAAATAATATAACAGGACCTTTGAGGAATGCACAAGTCATGATTCCACTAATGGATATCCTCACTCTCAACTCAACCTCACCTGACTTACCTAAGAAGGAGATGGAAGAATAAACACCAGGAAAGGTAGTACTATCTGAAAATATAAGTGCCATAATCCAAAACAGTCTACCTCCTAAGAAATTTGATCCAGGCACCCCGCTAATTTCTTGCAATATCAGTGATACAAACTTCAAGTGGGCTATGCTAGACTTAGGTGCCTCAGTCAACCTCATCCCTACCAACCTATTTGAATAATTACCGACTGGACAGCTAAAACCCACTCATGTCACTTTGCAACTAGTTGACCGAACCCTGATCACACTAATTGGGATGATAGAGGATGTGGTAATTAAAGTTAAGGATTTCAGCTACCTAACAGATTTCCTAATTCTTGACATGGAGACACCACAATAGATACAGGATATGCTCGTGATTTTTGGAAGACCATTCTTGGCCACTGCGAGAGCCATAATTAATTACAACTCAGGGCATATGACAATTGCCTCCGGAGATCAACATGCTGAGATGAATATTTTCGAGACAATAAAAGGAAAATGCTTGACAGAACAACTAGGTTTTATACGAGATCTCATGACCATATCCTTAGTAAGAAACCTAGAACTTGAATTGGAAACCTTTCACATCCTAGATAATGATCTAGTCGAGCATAATGATATGAGCACAATGAAGGTTTTCACATTTGAACTTGAAGATATACCCAGAAATGTTAGGAAACATGGTGATAGACCAAATTCAGAGTCCATGGATATGGAGACTTTTTGTTTTGAGGACCACCAGGAATCAGGATTGGACGATATCGAGAGTGACCTTCACCCAGAATATGAATCCTTTACAGATTTCAAGTTTTATGATTCAAAAAGCACTCTCCAAGCATTCACTTTTTGGGATGAATATTATAGGGAAGATTCATTTGAAGACCCAATCTATGAGTCATTTCTTGAGGAGACAATCTCAAACACAAAAGAAAAGAATCACAATGACTCATCAGGTATTGATTTGATAGGTCACAGAGCACGAGAGGAACCACACATCTGGGGTACACTAACTAGACCCATTTCTATTGAGCCTTGGAATCACCATAACCTGACTACAAAATCCCATGATCACTATACCTTCTAAATGTTCCCTCCGCAAAAACTCAAGAAAGATCATCCAGAAACGAATTAGCCTAACTTATATCAGAGATGTTCTGGAATCACTCTCCACCATGCTTTGATACTTATCTGTGGCCATCCAATTCTCATCCATCTTGATCATATCATTCATGTAATCAATCATTCTACCTGAGCATATTGCGCCTAGCTGATGGCATTAAGTTTAGCACTTAATGGGAGGCAACCCATCATCTTTTTGAAAAAATCCGAAACCCTTCTTGACATATCCCATGCTGAACTCATATTGTACTTTAGGGTACGTCCATTAGAATAGTCAACTCCACCTCTGGTACCCGTACCCGAGCTTAAAATTGTCCGCAACAGTCACCCCTGTAGTTTCCTACCAGGAGGGGTGATGTAATAAAATTGCGGAATTGAAAATATAAACAATCTCACAGAAAATAAGCAATCACAAAATGTACACAGGAATTTTTAGGTGGAAACCCATACCGGGTGAAAACCACCACCTAACCCTCTCGAGTTAGGATTTTCCGATCAACCTAGTTGATCAAATCCACTAAACGAATCACTTTAAAACGAGGGTGATTCAACCTCAGTACAATCACGCTACAAGTACGAGGGTAGCGTTCCTCAACCCCTTCTCTCCACGAGAAGGATTTTGTCCTACGAAGGAGACGGGAATTCGCAAAGCGAATACCCAACCAAATTACAAAGGTAAAATAAAACAACAAACCTATAGAGCCAACAAAGTAATTTAAACCTAAGCTTCTATAGGATTTAGGAAACTCCCCTTTGCAAGGAGTGCGTCGACGATGACGCGGGTGCGTGAGCCACGCAACGGCGCAATGTCGCTCTCGTAGACAACGGCGGGAGAGCGGGTGCGCGAAGGGAATGATGCTCTCAAGATGTAGAACTTGAGCTTAGAGAGCAAGAGCTTCTTGGACACAAGAGAGTGGAAGTATGTTGCTTAAGTGTGTCTTGTGTTTTTCTAGGTGTATATCTTGTGTGTTTTTGTGTTGCAAAGGCTCCCCTCTATTTATAGAGGCCTTAGGAAGGCTTTGGAAGGCTTAAGAAAGGTTCTATAGCCGTTGGGTGCAAAGCCCAAGAGAATCAGGCCGAAATCAGGACAATGATTACATTTGACAGGGTTATCAGACGTCTAACTCTGGCATCAGACGTCTGGAAGGCCACTTTAAGACGTCTGATTCCAAGGTCAGACGTCTGATTCTATGCAGGTTTCTCCCTGACTTGAATCAGATCTAAACAGGGTTTTTGCGTAAGTCCATCAGACGACATACAGGACGTCTGGCACTATGTCTGGACGTCTGGAAACCTACTTTTACTGTGGGAATTGATTTCCAAACGTTGCAACGGCTAGAAAATCTCTGAGAAGAGATTTTGGGTCAGCCGAGGCAAAACGGTCATTTATCAGACGTCTGGACAGTCCTATGGACGTCTGATAAGGCTCTAACGGTCATATTCTTGACTGTTTGCTAAGTCATCCAACGGTCCACTAATTGGATGTCTGGCAAATTCATCAGACGTCTTCTAAGACGTCTGGTCTAAGGTCTGGACGTCTGATTTCATCAGACAGAACTAACTATGTCCAGCCTAACAGTTATTAGACGTCTGAAACAACAGTCAGACGTCTTAAAATACATTATCAGACGTCTGATTTGGGAATTAGACGTCTGGAAAGTCTATTTGAACCCTATATTGGTTTTCTAAGTATTCTACAGAAAACCTAAGTATCCTAGGGTTGTGCCGGTATTCCTAGGACTACTGTTAGGGTTCTTTGAGGCTCTTTAACATAATTTCTAAGGAAAATAAAGAGTAAGAAAAATAAAGATAAAAGTACATGAAATGATTAAAAAGAATCTATCCTATTCTTCTTGTCTTCTATCTTCAATCTGTCGCTCCACGCGAACCTCCTCTGTTTTCCGTCAAGCTTCTCCAATCCGTCCTGGATGCGAGCTCGAGTTCCGTCTAAACACGTCCACATTTGCAATTGACCTGAAATCTAGGACTCAAATTGCAAATGTTAAATAACACGTGTTTTGTTATCATCAAAACAAATGATCGTGGTGCTCTAGCACCAACAATCTCCCCCTTTTTGATGATGATAAAATCGTAAATAATAATGCATAAAAATCCTCCCCCTTTTTGACATTATCAAAAAGGTTTGATTGGTTTAAAATTCCTATAACTCCCCCTTAAAACATGCTCTTCTATGAGTTTCTTTTGACAAAGGTAATGTCCTCCCCCTTTTTGTAACAATGAGATAGCTATTATTTTTCTCCCCCTTTCTAAAGGAAATTTAGCTACCTTATATCTCCCCCTTAAAAATTGACAATTAGCTCATTAATTTTTAACTCCCCCTATCTAAATGCTTATAAAAAGATAGGGTTAAAAATTTGACCTCACCTACCATGGCCAATAAAATGGCCCGAATGGTGGTGGTGGATGCCACATCGGATGGGGCTCCCATCCGTAGCTTGGAGGCCCGGGCATTGGCGCCGGTCTCCAATCTGGTGGTCGACGTGCGGCGGGTCCGTCGTTTGTTCGCCGTCTCGTCGGTCTTCTTGTTCTCCTCCTTGGTCTACTCATTGGTTCCCCTAACTTGAGTTGACCAGCCTTGAGCTTGTAGGTCCAGTCCCTTATGTTGTAATTATCCCTGAACCCTACAAAACAAGATTCTAATTCTTTTTTCGGTATCCAAGTGGGCTTGGATCCGGATTTGTTAGAAGGTCTCCTTGATGGAGATCCTTTCTCAACTTTAGGGCTATAAAAATTATCAACTTTGTTGATTAATTTGTTTGAATTTTCCCTCAGACATGCAATTTCTTTTTCTATAGTTTGCATCTTAGTATTTAAATCATAGATTTCTAACTTTAGACTATCATTTTCCTCAATCAACTTATTATTTTCATTGATGAGGTTATGATTTTCTAATAATAGGTTATCATTTTTAGGACAAGCTTCTAGATCCTTAAGTTTTATTTCTAACCTATCATTTTCATTTTTAAGAAAACTAAGGTTCTTTTTAATACTTTTGTTTTCTATTTTAAGTGATTTACTAATCTCAAAAAGTTCATTAAATGCTTCTTTAAGATCGAGATTTACCTCGTTGTCGCTGTCATCGCTTCCACTTTCACTGTCGCTGTTGGTTCCTCTGGCCATGAAACCAAAGCAAGCGGTTTCTTCTTCTTCTTCCTCCGAGCTTGTCTCCTCATGAGTGCCTTCCAACCTCCTCCATATCTCGTGGGCGGTGGTGCACTCTTGGATTTTCTCGAACTCTTCCGGACTCAACGCGCAATACATGGCATTCATTGCCTTTGCGTTGAGTGAAAGCTCTCGAATATGCTGCTGCGAGTATCCTCCCACGGGTTTTTCTGGGATGTCGAAAGGCGTCTCGCATCTGGCCCAAACCGTGAAGTCGGTGGCTTGAAGCCAGGTCTTCATCCGCAACTTCCAGTAGGGGTAGTTGCTCCCGTCGAAGAACGGCGGACGGGTTGTGGACTGCCCCTCGGAGATCCTGATTGCTGATGTGCTTCCCTCCATTTGATCTCTTGCTGGGTTGTTATGCCGAAACAGCAAGACCTGCTCTGATACCAATTGAAAGTTCCCTACTTGGAGGGGTGAGATCAGCATGACAAAAAAAATGCGGAATTGAAAATATAAACAATCTCACAAAAATAAGCAATCACAAAATGTACACAGGAATTTTTAGGTGGAAACCCAAACCGGGTGAAAACCACCACCTAACCCTCTCGAGTTAGGATTTTCCGATCAACCTAGTTGATCAAATCCACTAAATGAATCACTTTAAAACGAGGGTGATTCAACCTCAGTACAATCACGCTACAAGTACGAGGGTAGCGTTCCTCAACCCCTTCTCTCCACGAGAAGGATTTTGTCCCACGAAGGAGACGGGAATTCGCAAAGCGAATACCCAACCAAATTACAAAGGTAAAATAAAACAACAAACCTATAGAGCCAACATAGTAATTTAAACCTAAGCTTCTATAGGATTTAGGAAACTCCCCTTTGCAAGGAGTGCGTCGACGATGACGCGGGTGCGTGAGCCACGCAACGGCGCAATGTCGCTCTCGTAGACAACGGCGGGAGAGCGGGTGCGCGAAGGGAATGATGCTCTCAAGATGTAGAACTTAAGCTTAGAGAGCAAGAGCTTCTTGGACACAAGAGAGTGGAAGTATGTTGCTTAAGTGTGTCTTGTGTTTTTCTAGGTGTATATCTTGTGTGTTTTTGTATTACAAAGGCTCCCCTCTATTTATAGAGGCCTTAGGAAGGCTTTGGAAGGCTTAAGAAAGGTTCTATAGCCGTTGGGTGCAAAGCCCAAGAGAATCAGGTCGAAATCAGGACAATGATTACATTTGACAGGGTTATCAGACGTCTAACTCTGGCATCAGACGTCTGGAAGGCCACTTTAAGACGTCTGATTCCAAGGTCAGACGTCTGATTCTATGCGGGTTTCTCCCTGACTTGAATCAGATCTAAACAGGGTTTTTGCGCAAGTCCATCAGACGACATACAGGACGTCTGGCACTATGTCTGGACGTCTGGAAACCTACTTTTACTGTGGGAATTGATTTCCAAACGTTGCAACGGCTAGAAAATCTCTGAGAAGAGATTTTGGGTCAGCCGAGGCAAAACGGTCATTTATCAGACGTCTGGACAGTCCTATGGACGTCTGATAAGGCTCTAACGGTCATATTCTTGACTGTTTGCTAAGCCATCCAACGGTCCACTAATTGGACGTCTGGCAAATTCATCAGACGTCTTCTAAGACGTCTGGTCTAAGGTCTGGACGTCTGATTTCATCAGACAGAACTAACTATGTCCAGCCTAACAGTTATTAGACGTCTGAAACAACAGTCAGACGTCTTAAAATACATTATCAGACGTCTGATTTGGGAATTAGACGTCTGGAAAGTCTATTTGAACCCTATATTGGTTTTCTAAGTATTCTACAGAAAACCTAAGTATCCTAGGGTTGTGCCGGTGTTCCTAGGACTACTGTTAGGGTTCTTTGAGGCTCTTTAACATAATTTCTAAGGAAAATAAAGAGCAAGAAAAATAAAGATAAAAGTACATGAAAGGATTAAAAAGAATCTGTCCTATTCTTCTTGTCTTCTATATTCAATCTGTCGCTCCACGCGAACCTCCTCTGTTTTCCGTCAAGCTTCTCCAATCCGTCCTGGATGCGAGCTCGAGTTCCGTATAAACACGTCCACATTTGCAATTGACCTGAAATCTAGGACTCAAATTGCAAATGTTAAATAACACGTGTTTTGTTATCATCAAAACAAATGATCGTGGTGCTCTAGCACCAACAACCCCGACCCATCCACCCACCCAAAACTTGTTCTAATGTATGATCTAAACTGAATTCGAACTCACCTAATTTACAATGAGGACATTGCAAATCATAGGCATGGGGGTATTAAAGTGCAAAACGCTGTGAGAATCGCTTTACAAGAAAGGGTTTCATCAAAAAAAAAAAGAAAGGAAAAAGAACAAAAAAATGGAGAAGGGAGGAAATTTTGAAAGAATTGATTACATATCATTTTTTTGAGGAGAAAAAGGGGAGGTGATATAAATGTCAAAGAGGAACAACAATTTGAAATAAAAAGAGATAGTCATTAGTAAAAGATTAAGGAATCTACCTAGTTCTATACCAAATCAAAAGAAAGAAATAAAAGAAATAAAAGTGCTAAAAGACAAAAGAGATTAGTATGAACGCTGATCTTGGGTCTTTTGGGCTTGTGTTTAGGCTTAAAAATTCAAGTATCCGTTAAGATCTAGATAGTCTTCAAGAGGTTGGGGAAAATGCGAAGCTTAAGTATTAGGTCTAAGGCTTTGGGATTAGTCGACCTCATTAACTGACCTCTGGTTTGCGGGACTCGGTAACCTAAGCACCCCAATCCACACACAGTCTGGTTTAGTGCGCTTAATTATCAAAATCATACAACTGTGTTAAATCTGTTATGAAAAAGCTACCTAGATTAGGAGCGACTGATCAACATAAATTGATTTGGAAGAGTTCCCGACGCGGAGAGGTGAGAAATTCCCCTCGAAGATGCGCAATAATATACAGTCTCCTCGGTGCTTGTTTCCTAGGATATTTAAATATCCTACCGGGGGCATGTAAGCACCTTGTGCTACTTCAGATGCTATGGGCGGCATTATCATGAAATGTCGATTGCTAAGGTTTGGATTTAGCTATAGAATGCCATTGGCGGGATTATCCCAAAATCTCGAAAGCTAGGGTTCTGGGGGTTGCCATGGGCGGTGCTATCTCGAAGCATCGATTGCCAAGAACCCTGCGAGGATTGATGGTGGGAGCTGGGAATCCGATACAGACCGTGTTGTAAAGCCAATCCAAAGCTAGAAATAGAGAAAGCAAAGAGAGAGAAAACTCTCCAAAAACAGAAAACTCTTCTATATCTCTCTTACAAAAACACACTACAAACTGAGCTTGGGCTAAACATGTTACAAGCACAGGTGCTTTAACCACGGAGTTCAATGAACTTTAGGTTAGTTCCTATGGGCCTTAGAAACCTTCGCGGTGGACTGAGGCTAGAGCTGGTCATGTACGGATCTTGGTTGGTACTTGAGTATCTCTAGGCCTACTATTGGCATTCTGATCTAATCTACGACAAAAAGCACACAGCAGAAATCTGAACATAAAAATGGTCTAGAATTTGAGTTAATTTCATGAGATTTTGTTAAGGGACTAATAAAAGTTAGGCATGGAGGTATGATGGGAACACCATCATGAGCCATAGTTAGCTCAATTTAGTCATTATCAATAAATAAATGCTCCTACATAACTGCCAGAAAGCCATAGTTCATTTCATAATCATTCTGAGAGAAAGACAAGAAAACAGGGTTAAAACTACAATTTTACCATCATATCTTGAATGCAAAACAACCATGGATTTTCCCAGGGGTAATTAAGGGTTAAGTGGTCTTAAATATCCAATGAGTTAATACAGACAGAAAAGGATTTTCGCATGTTTTGAAAATTAAATGACTTCTAAAATCCTAAAAATAGACCTGCTTAATTAACTGAGGTTTTGGTTAGGATAAAATTCACCTAAATCCTTTAAAATTCATAGACGAATATTCTCTAGGGTTTGGTACCTTCAATTTGTCCATCAGAACCCATCTTGACCTAAAACAGAGTTTCAAACTGACATTTGCCCTAATTTGGGTAATTGTGTAAATTATCCAGTCAAACTAGGTCAAACCCAAAATCCACCTTCACCATTGGATTTATTAGATCCAAATTAGGTTTGTGTCAAAATTTGGGCCCAATTTGAGATTGTTTCAACCTAGTTTGCAATTTGGTCTTATCAAATTCTCTAATCTCACACGTATGCCTTTAACTTTCAAAAATCTTATAGATAGCCCCCCAACTTTGTCATCGTTTCCACAAAAAGGTCCTTGCCACCATGAATCTTATTCCTATAAACTCTGTCAACCTAAATTTGGCAAGTTCTCCTCGATTCCTTGGCGGATCCCTCTCAAATTTGAAAGGAAAGTTCGTCAAGAAATTCCCTTCCTTTGGAGACAATTGCCAAGCTCTCAAACCTTCCCAATCTCTCATGTGAACGCATGAGAGATTAGGGTATTTTGGGATTTCTTTCTTTGACAAGCTTTCCAAGCCCAAAACGACCATCCAGAGGCCTATAAAAGGACCCCCAGATCAAATTGAAGAGTCAACGCTCGTTCTCGACCTGGAATACCCCTCCTTCCTTCCTCCTCTCCAGCTAAGAAGCTCCACGACGTCTGGTGACCTCATCCGACTCCATTCCTCATCCGTTCGCAATACCGACGACGGATCTACCTTCCTCTTCTTCCTTCGCGCATCGCAATACCTGCAGCCACTCCAATCTATGTCTCGTTGCCGTCTTCCACTCACTGGAGCCTTCATCTTCTCCAAAGCCGATGTACCTTCGATAAGGAAAATCCTCCCCTTTCGTCTGATTATCTTAGGTTAGATTAGTTCCTCTCCACTTTTAGGTTAGATTTGCCTCTTCTTATCCCTGTTTCAACCCTCGACACCGCTAAACACCGTCATCTTCCTTCGCTCCGGCCATCACTCCGGGGAGGCTCCCCGCTCATTCCACTACTCCAAACACCTTGCCGACCACCTCATAACCTTTGCCACACCACCCTCTACCAAACCCATCTCCCTATTTGCCTTCCCGTCTACCCAAACCCTGTGCCAAACACCACGCCCTCCGCACCAACAGACCGAGGTCGTCAGACCTCCTCACTTCACCAATCACCTCCGCACCACCACAGTTATGTTTGTCATCGTCCGGTGACACTTCCTAAGTGCTTTAACATGGTCGAGAGGCCTTATTCTTGGTTTTCAAGTTACAGGTCTTGCCCGCCATTAAAGGCAAGCTTTGAGCAAGCTTGAAGCTTGCTTCACGCTTAATATCACTAGTCTTCACGCCCAGGCGACGCAGAACCACTCCAGGTTCCCTTTTTGACTGTCAATTGGACCCTTTGACCAGCAGAGAGCATGAATTTGATGAAGCAGCTGCTACCTGTTGCTGCGCGAAAGAAGGCGGTGGGGTAGTCCCACCTCGGAAGCTGATGAGCGCCTGCACCCGCATAAATTGAAAAATTCGCATAGCCTTATCGCCTTAAGTCACAGGAGGTGAGGTCCCCGCTCCCTCACGTGCCTTGCCCGCGACACCTTACACGCGGTTTGGCCGACCTAATAACCTGCCTAACCTAGGCACTCCTCGCTCACCACCCACGTCGGTTAATCTAGTCCCGAGTGCGCTCTACCTGAATACCCGATAACCTGAGGCCCTGAGAGGGCGGATCCCAGAGAGAGGAGAGGAAAGCATGTTGGGGGAAGGGGGGTTTTGCGCTCAGGACCAATGGCAGTCACTTAGCCGTTTAAGAAACCTTCTCCTTGTGCGTGAAGAGAAAGCAGGAGAGGAAGCTAGAAGAGTAGAAGAAGAGAGAAGACACAGCCGCAAAAGAAGGAAAGAAGGAGTAAGAGACAGATAAGAGGAAGAAGAGAGAAACTAGAGGAGCTGAAGAGGAAGGGTGCCCTCTTGGCACTGTAGCAGAGAGTAGGACAAGTCGTCTGATCGGCTATGCAGACGACTAAGCTTCATTTGAAGTGCACTGTGCACTTATCATACATGGAATTGAATTGCTTAGTACTTTTGAAATATTTGAGATAATTGTTAGGGGTAATTGGTGATTCAAATCACCATTTTATCCTATTCTTTTTGCATTATCTGACATTCACTTTCATTCATATTTGCTTGGAATTCTATTGATTATATATTTGTGTTGAATTGCAATCTTGAGAAGTTTTCTTGCCAATTGCTCCCTGTGTTCGATCTCGAACTTTATTTCTGATATTCGAGCTATAAATTTTACTTGTTTTTCGCACTGATTCAAACTATACTGCAATGCATTAATTCTAAAACCCATTTCAGAGAGAACAACAGCATCAAATGATTCATCAAATTCCTCTTGCCCAATCGTCTCACTAAAATCATTTTCCTCAAACTCGAGTGAGACTTCACATAAAGATTCTTCACCCTCAAAATCAAAGAATTCTGTATCCACATTAATATGCCTCAAGATCATATGTTGTTCATTGGTCCACAGAGACATATTTTTCCTTACCCTAGCTTAGGGATCTTGGGTGAAGAAATCAATTCATCCTTAATTGGTTGCTCTAGACCAACTTGGCCATCCTCGGTGTCATAAAATGTGTCCCCCTCTACTAGTGCCTGAGCGAGTTCTAACATTAGATCTCTTGAAGGGGGATCATCTTGGGAATCATCCCAGGATTGAACTAAAGCAACCACAAATTTCATCCTCAATTTTGACAACTTCCCAAGTAAAAACTCACCCTGGTCCTTATCCTTAACATTTTGGAGTCAATCTAATAAATATTTGTTAAGATCATTAATCATTTGAATCAAAGGCTCCAATTCTTCAGTGTAGGGTGTTGGCTAAGCTTCTAAAGATTGAATGGTGTTCCTTAAGTTAGTCAACACCATATCTTGAACCAGGTTCATCTAAACCAAATGGTTTGATTTAGGGTTGGGTGGGTTTGGGTTCAGTCTAGGGGAGTCAAGAAATTGAGGTTCCTGGGGGCCTCCCTGGTAATATGTCGTTTCCGATTGTTCAAAGAGGGGTGGTGACATGTATACATTGTAATCTTGGGGAGGGTATGGGTTATAATCATCACATCCTTCTCAATTGTAGATCGTATTAGGTTGTCCATAGGAAGGCGATAATCTATAATCAGTGTGGCTCGGAGAAGGATAAAAATCAAAATCATGGTATCCAAGGTTAGACCTTGAACACAGAGATCCGAAATTGTATCCCTAATCCGAGTTATCTCAACTAGTAGATGGTTGTGTACAACATGGGTCGGGATAATAATCACCATATTGGGGATAAGATGTGTCAGGAGGGTGGGAGTGGAAATGTGTGTAGGATGTGGAAGGATCCATGACAAAACGGGAGGAAAAAGAGAAAATAAAGGTACCCTGCAATATAAACAATCAAACATGTCCTTAGGTGGGGTAGCCTAAAGACCTATAGACTCTCAGAATCTATCTTGAGATGAAAGAAACGATTTTGTCTACTTTTTTTCGGTCAATTCAACCAATTAGAGGGAGGGATTGGGGAGAACGTTCTTCCCTTGACTTTCGCTTCAGATTCCTTTGATACCCCCCAATCGTGGTCATTTGACACTGCTCCCCTAGCTAGACATCAGATGGACAGGTAAAAGCAGATTAATCGAAAATAATTTTGATCTGGGCCTCGAAGAGCAAGTCAAATCCTTAAAGCCAATGTCTACTCTGTTTTAATTAGGCTTAGGTTCGATTGTGTTCTTAAATGTGATGGGTCTTTTTAATGGGTTGTGCTCTTAAAGATCAATTTCAATGTGCGTACGTGCACAACAAATGATTTTCAGATAAGATTATTTTTTAATGCAGTGAATTTTAGGATTTAAATCTTGCTTAGTAGCTTTTAGGATTCAACTTTAAGGTATATTCAAACAAGGTTTTGTAAGGCATACCAAGTTTTGAAAGCACAAGTGAAGATATATTCCTTTACAAATCAAAAGTAATGTGGTGTGCCTAATTCAGCCCTAAAAATTGAATCTTATGAGATAAACTACTGATGGGTCACTTTTATCTTAAGTGGTGCGACCCAAATAACTTAATCAATTGACCTCTTGCACCACTTGATTAAGGCATGGGAGATGATTAGTTTAATCAGATTTCTACTCACTTATGTGTATTAAGTTAGAGTGTATCGGGTCCATAGGTAAGATCCCGACTAAGTGTTAGAATCAGATCAAGGTGAGGTGCCTTGTGTGTGTGGGGGTGTATAAAGTGTGTAAATTTCAGTTAATCCCACATTCAATATATATATATATATATATATATATATATATATATATATGGGGCTGAGGTGGATGGGAGTGACAAACAAACAACCAAGACTAACTTTAAGGTTATGCAAGCTCCTAGGTTAATTAGGGTTTGCGTTATTGATGCGAGAAATACGCGTTTTGTTAAATATGTGAAATAGTGTCATTGTACGCGTAAATTCGCAATCAACTCTTAAATTTGTAAACCTAGATGGTGTAGTATCTAGGATCATCCAAAGAGGTCAATTTGTTAGTCACAAAGTTGGTTCTCTCTCTCGCCTTTCAAATTGGCACTTGTATTTTTGTATTTTTTATTTTGTTGTTTTTAGGGTTTTCAAAACAATCGGGTAATGGTAAGCGAAGATAATTACGCTAAAGACTATGCCTATCAACTACTCCTATCAACTACTCCTAAGTGACAAGAATGTCCTCTCTTCTAAGCTCACCCTAGGCAAGTGCACCTAGGGTATTTAGAAGAGAGTAGTAGTGCACTAAAGAAATAACAAGAAAGCACACTAACTAGAAAAACATGAAATTGGAAGGCCAAATTAGAACTTGTATTACTAGAAAGCTAGATGAAATGTAGATGAATGCTTGTTACATGAAAGATAATGAAACACTAGCTAATACAAAAAAATATAAAGATAAAGAAGAGAAGGGAGTCTCTGGTAGAGCTTTGGATAGCTTGCTCCAAGTGCGGGTGCTCTCGCACTTAAAAAGGCTTCTCCTTGGCTTCTTCAAGTAGTCCTCCAAGCTTTCTTCTCTAAGGTGGGCGTTAGCGACCTTGATCCTCCTCAATGCCTAGCCATCTCCCCTTTGTGAAGAAGATCTCCTCCTTGGCATGGCATAAGGAAGAAGAGAGAAGAGGAAGAAGGCACCAAGGGGGAGGGTAGGATGCCCCCTTAATCTTCTTTTCTTCTTTTCCTTCCTTGGCTGTGGGTGTGGTGGATATAAGTAGAGAAATGTCGCAACCAAGGATGAGAATTATTTGGTGGTAGGGTAGAGTATTTATAGGATGGGAAGGGGGGGTGGTTATGGTGTTTTTTGGAGGGAAATGAAGGGGTGCTTGGATATTTTTTGAGGGAAAAATGAGAGGAAAATGAAGAGGTGCCATTGTTTTCCCTCCAAAAATACCTTCTAGAAGGTGTTGATTTTGGAGGGAAAAAATGGAGGGTGGAGATAGGTTTGATGGTGGATGTAGGATGGTGATGGAAGGGATAATTGGCACCAAAATGAAGTAGGAGTAGGTGGTCTATTTGGTGGAGCTTAGGTAGTAGGATAATAGGCCATGAAGTGGAGCTAGGTTGAGCTAAGCTAAGCTAAGATAGCTTAGTTAGTAGATGACTAAAGGAGAGAGGAGGTAGAACTAGCGTTTAGAGGAGAAGAGCTGGAGGGAGCTGGAAAGGACTACACTAGAGCTAATGTCTACTGAAGGTAGTTGAAGTGAATCTTAGTAGCTAGCTTAGCTCACTAGTTCTTTGCTAGAAGCTAAGCCAAGCTAATCTGAGATGGATTCTTCTAATCTGAGCTGAGGTGAGCTGGGTCTGGTCTTCCCAGAGAATACCTAGCTAGCTGGAGTAGGTAGCTTAGGTCAAGTAGCTCAGCTCAACCAAGTTGAGTTAAGTCTCCAGGAGCTGGACTTGAGCTGGCCTAAGCTGGTTGAGGTCATCTTTAGCTGACTAGGTCTAGCTAGTTGATGGCAGTAGCTAGTCCTAGTTGGGTTGAACTTCCAATGAACTGTTCTGAGCTGGAGGAGTTGGAATGGAGTTGGGATCAATTGTCTTGAGCTAGTTTGAGCTGCCATCCAACTGAGGTGAGCTAGATGGAGCTGAGGTGAACTAGCTTGAGCTACTATTTAGTTGAGATGAGTTGAATGGAGCTAAACATGAGTTGATCCAGCTAGAATGAGTTGGGATCTAACTGGGATGAGTTGGATCTAGCTGGGATCCAGCTGATAGGAGCTTCTTCTTCATCTTCTGCCTTCCTGAGTGCCAAGGTATGCGGAATCTGACTTTCTATCTATCCCTGACACTCAAGTAAATGTATCAAAAAGACAATAAAATACAATGCATGCCTATCCTAAGTAAATGCCTAAATGCAGCCCAAAAACACATTTGTGGAGTTAAAACCCTAAGAGCTAGATCAATTTTAGGACATAAGAATGTTGATAAACAGGCGTTTATCATACCCCCATGCTTATCTTTTACTAGTCTCTTAGTAAAACTATTTTCGCAAATGGATTTTTAGGAAAAGACTAATTTTTTTTACTTTTGAGGAGAAGATTGTGGGACTTTGGTTGATTAAAAGCATGAAAGGCACAGGATTTGTTAAGGATAAAACATCGGGATTCATCTTTAGATCCAAAAAGTTAAATAAATCAAGATCAATGTATCCTTCAAAAATTCACAAGTTAACTCGTTAATTTAAATGATCCGAAATTATTTTGTAGTTAGGATTTCCTTGGCACTTGGATCTGAATTGCAACTTGCATATTCCTTTAAAACCATGTGTCGGTGCTTTGTGAATGCCAACATTTATAAGGTTGTGTTTTTTTTAAACTCTTTTTTTTTTTTTATCTCCCCCATGCTTATTTGTAGCTTAGTCCTATAATAGATGCGTTGAGATCATCATTCCCGTTACCAATTCTCGAAAGGGCTCTGGTGTCAGCACTTCGAGATAGTACTATCCAAAACACCACCCAAGAGCTCATAACCCCAAAACACAATGCAGTGTAAAGGAGCGCTCCAAGCGAACTCAAGCTCTTACTCCAACGTTATGGGTAGAGTATCATCCAAGACACTTGAGCCGCAAAATGCACCTTAGTGCTCCATCTAAAGATATGAAATATAGATATAGAGCAACGCCAAGGCAGTAACATGTTGACATCGTGTCCTCAAATGAGGCATTTTCTTCCTTCTTAGCAGTGAGAACTCAAACCAATCATCTACTTTAGATTTCACTATGACTAAATGATGGGAACACCATCATAAGCCATAACTAACTCATTTTGATCCAATTAAGTTAGTAAATGCTCATACATAACCGCCAGAGTGTCACAAATCATTGCACAATCATTCTGAAGGAAAAATAAGAAACTAGGGTTAAAACTGTAATTTTACCAACTTATCATGAATGGAGTACAACCACGGATTTTCTCAGGGATTGAATGAAGGTCAATTGGTCTTAAAAAGATAACAAGTGGGTTAAACCAATCAGAAAAGGATTTGCACTTGTTCTGAGAATTAAATGATTTTTTTTTAAACCTTAAAAACAAATCCACTTAATGAACTAAGGTTTTGATCAGGATAAAATTCACCTAAACCCTTTAAAATTCATAAAAAAATATTTTCTAGGGTTTAGAACCTTCAATTTGACCATTAGAACCCGTTTTGACCCAAAACAGAATCACAGATAGACATTTGCCCTAATTTGAGTTTTTGCATAAATTATCCAGTCAAACATGGTCAAAACCAAAATCCAACTTCACCATCGGATTCCTTAGGTCTAAATTAGGTTTGTACCAAAATTTGGACCCAAGATGAGTTTGTCTTGACCTAGTTTGCAAATTGGTCCAGTCTAATTATATTTTTGTCCTTAACTTTCAAAATCCTTTCAAACAAGTCCCCAACATTGTTGTCGTTCTCACAAAAAAGTCACTGCCGCCATTAAACCTATTCCTACTTGCTCCAGCGACCTTTAAAAGAAAAGAACTCCCTGATTTCTTGACGAATCCCTTTCAAATTTGAAAGGGAAGTCTGTCAAGAAATTCCCTTCCTTTTGGACCCAATCCTAAGTCCTAAAACCTACCCAATCTCTCATGTGAATGCATGAGAGATTTGGGTATCAAGGAATTCCCAAACTTTGGTGAGTTTTCTAAGCTTGGGAAGCTTGCTTCCCAAGCTCTAACCATCCTCCTGAGGTGTATAAAAGCACCCCCTACTCATACCGAATCCCTCAAGCTTGAATTCGACCAGAGAATCCCTCAAATTCCTCTTTCCCCCTCCAGTTGATTTGCTCTTCAAGCTCCGGCGACTCTCCCTGCCTTCCCTCGTCGTCTAACTACAATACCAGTGGCAGACTCTTCCTCCTTGCTTTCTTCCGCATTGCGTAGCACCCGCCGGCGTTCCTAGCCCCCTTCATCCTCGTCGTCCACCTCTCTTAGAGCAGCTTCGTCTCCAGCGCCGACCACACCTCAACTGGCGCTAACTCCGCTCCCCTTCGTCTGCCTCTCCTCCTAAACAACCCCTCGACTTCCACTCTTCATTTTCAGCAGTGATTTAAATGCCGACGGCATGCCGTCGGTAAGGGGGTTTTTGGAGAGAGGGCATGTCGACACAAAGATAGTGTCGGTTTGCAGGGAAATCGTTGGCATGCCGAGGATTTCACCGGCATGCCGACAGTTGCCGATGAAACGGCGGCATGCCGACCGTTTGGCTGAGCGACGCTGGGGATTTGAAAAGGTTGACCGGGGGGGAATTGGCCGAGGAATTGGAGCGTTGGGAATTTGAGAAAGGCTGAGCGGGGGGAATTGGCTGAGCGCACACACACACAGAAGGGAAAGGAAGAGAAGTGCACTATAGTATCAGACGTTTAAGTCGTCTAATTCCATCTTCAGATGTCTGATTCGAGTTTCTAAAGCTATAATTAACTCGATTGATATTGTGCTTCTACTTGCTATTACTGTATAAGAGTAATTGGTGATTTAAATCACCATTTTACCCTCTTCATTTTGTACATTGATCATTGATTTCTCATATCATTTTGCATTAAGCTTTTACTTATATATTGTGCTCATTTACATTATAAATTGTGATCTTGAGCTTTAAATTCCATATTGCTCCATGTGTTCGACCTCGAAACCTTTTTGAGTAATAAAATTTATTTGTTTGAGCGCTATTTTGGCTATACTACAACACGACAATCTTAAACACTGAATTAGTGCATAGAACATTCCATATTGGCTTATATATTTTGGCGCCGTTGCCGGGGAGTAATGGGCAATTTAGAACTCTTCATTGCAATTCCTGATTCAGATTCTAACTTGCTATATCTCTTTTGCTGTGGTTGTTTCAGGAGAGATACATTCAAGGAAGATCAGCTACACAGTAAACACAGTAGGGGTAGGTAAGTTCTAACCACACTCTCTTAAGCCCCTCATCCTGAAAAGGATAAAAAGAAAAAAAAATCAATTAGGGCTACTTGCATTCTTTCCGTAGATAATTCATCAAGTTACCTGAGTTGATACATTTTATTTGGACAACAAATCCTGATTTGTACACCCACTTAAAGCTTAAGGTATCTAGGGCTATCACATTCTTGTTTGAGCCCTAGGTACCACATTTGGATAAATTAAAGTGGACCAAATTAGAGCCAATTAAGGATTCCAGTTCAGGGTTTTTAGAGACACACTTGCTTAATCAAGAAATCATCTGCCCAAACAATGTGTGCCTAGACCTTGATTGAACTGATATATTTAAGCAAAACCCTAAAATCAGGCTCTTAAAGTCATTTAAACACTAAAAGAGGGACCTAAATTTTCAAGGGCAATACAGGTGAAGTTGACCCACCTTGTTTGGGTCAATCAATCTTCAAATTAGGTCACTTTTGCACTCAACACATCTTAAAGTTCAAGTGAAATTCTAAAGCACCCTTGCTCTTAATTAAAACTGGTAGACTTAAGAGGTCAAGTCACCATTCTGGTCTACTTAGAACATCAGTGACAAGAGAGGTCGTGTGGGGAAAACCCTGTAACCCGTGGGGGCACTCTACTTTGTAGGGGTCTTTGTGGGACTCTCCCTCTTTGGTTGCCTAAGTAATTCTTTGATGGATGACTTTCTGACTAGGGGGTATCATCCACCCCGAATCTCTATAGTCATCCAAAATTTTTGGGTATCTTGATTGGGTCCATCACATTCTACCTCTCATCTCTACTCTATCGATGCTTGTTTAGGAGGAGGTCTCTAAGACCATCTTTGAGGCCTCCTTTAGTCACTCATTCACATTGAGGCCAAGCCTCGACCTCTTTGTTTGTGCAACAACCCAATCCTATTGATATCTCTTCTGATTCATCTGAACCTGATTCTCCTTCATTCATCATCATTACACAACCCGCAGAAGAAAATAATCTTGAAAATCAACTTCAGCGCCTTAATGATCCTATTACAAGCCTTTGTGAACCCACCACAGTGTCTAATGATGCGAGATCACTACAATCCCGCTGTGGTAGCAATTGAATCTCGAGTACAAATCCCTGCTGGAGGTCTTGACACTGAACTCAAGCCCAACATGATTCATGCCATTCCCAAATTCCATCGGCGTAATTCCGAAGATCCTTTCCAACATATCAAACAACTCAAGCATCTGGCCCAAACCTTCAGGTCAGAACCTCAAAATCGGGATATTCTACTCATGAAAATGTTCTCCTCTCTCATGAATAAAGCTACTCACTGGTACCAAACCCAAATGCATCCAATCAACACCTGGGCGGAACTTCAATCCGAGTTTCTGATAAAGTTCTTCCCTATTGGTGGGACAAATGCTTTACGGCACCAGATCACACATTTCACACAACAGGCAAGAGAACCACTTCACGAAGCATGTGATCGTTTCCTGGATCTCATGCGAAAGTGCCCCCATCACGGAGTTCTAAATGGGAACAAGTTCAGTCTTTTTACCAGGGACTCCGTGAGGATATTAGATTATTCGTCAATGCTACCTGCAGAGGAAACATCATGGGTCAACACGAAGACACCGTGTGAGAGATTCTTGAGAAATGTGTGAGAACTCTATCAATAATGAATCCATGGGCATGTTCGACCGGACGAATCCAAAGGGAGCATATGAGACGTAGGGTCTATCCTCTTCTGCCGACTTAGAACTAATGGCCAGTCATCTGGACAAGATCTCTATTATTGAGAAGAAGGTAGATGAGCTAACTCGACATTTGTAGCGAACCACCTCTACGTAAAACCCGTTCACACAATCACCCTTTGGCAGGGAGGTCGTGCACAACATCTATCACTGACCTTCTCAAGGGATGGACCCATATCCACCCCTGTCTGATTCTAGCTACGGAGGAAACTCTGGATCCACCTACTTTAGTTGAGAGAACTCTGAACCCTCATATTTTGATTTTCCCAAGATTCCTTAGACCTGTGAGGACCTCAACGCCATTCAAAATGATCTATTCTCAAACACCTACAACCCTGGATAGCGTAATCATCTCAACTTCACGTGGTCAAGCAATAATCAAAATCAGAGACCTCAATATCTACCCCGACCACAAGCTCCTCGTCCATATCAGCCACCTCAGCCTCGGCCTAACCCAACTTATCAATTTGGGCCGACTTAGACAGATCAAATGAACTCTTATCCTTCAGACTCTGGCTGACATTCAAAAGATAAATGCAGCTATGCAAAAACAGCACAAAGATGAGATCACAGAGGTTCACAATCAACATGCCCAGATGGCAAATCCTCACAAACTTGGTGCACTTCCTTCATAACCTCTGCCTAATCCAAATAACATACCGAACCAGAGGCGCATTATGAAGCCAAATCCGGGCCAAGCTCACTTTGTTTATCAGACCCCTTCTACTCCATCACTCGACGGGATGGAGGTTTTGACATCATATACGGGTTACTAGCAGCAAGCATGTCTTCTACCTACTCTAAACCAAAATCAGGCAGGATTAAATTCTGTTACTACCCACACTGACAAAACAACACAGGACCCACCTTATCCAAGCCAAACCCAGCCTGGTAATACAAACCCTAATCCAAGGATAGTCATTCAGGACATCTCTATCCTAGATCAAGAACCTGAACCCATTCTAGAGGAACCATCTAAGGTTCTATTTCCTGAGGCCTTGACCAAGGGAAAAAGGATAACCAAAACCGTAGCACCTGAGGAGGACTTGGTTAAGCTCTTTGAGAAGGTCCATATAAACATTCCCTTGATGGATGAGATACGCTATGTACCGGCTTATACACGATTTTTGAAAGACGTATGTACACCTAAGCATAAGCTGCGAACCAAAGACAGGTATTAACGCAGTGAAATCGAGTTTTAAAATAAAGGATTGTAATATAGTCGAAATTGCTTTGAAAACAAATAAATTTTATTACTCGGAAAAGTTCCGAGGTCGAACACAGGGAGCAATATGGGAATTTAAATATCAAGAATTACAATATAAGACAAGAAAGCTATAGAATTGAAATCAAGAATTATTTCAAAATAATGTAGCACTAGGATCAAATATCAATTTGCAAAATTAATGAAGTAAAATGGTGGTTTAAACCACCATATACTCATAATAATAGCTAAGGAACTCAAATATCAATAGATGAAATAATGCTTAAATGTGTCGTTTGATGATAGGATCAGACGCCTTAAACGTCTGATTCTACAGTGCTTGTTTTTCTTCTTCTTTTCTTCTCTTTTCTGCTTTGACTTCTTAAGCCTTCTTCTTCTTCTAAATCTGGCTAAGTGTTAGAGTCTCTTTGAAGCAAAACCCTCCCCAACCTACGCAGCTATCCTCTCCTCTCTTTAGGATCCGCTCTCCCAGAGCCATGAGTAATTGGGTTATCGGATCGTACGCACCCGGGCCTAGGCTCATCGGCGTGTGATGGTGTGCGAGGAGTGCAGGTCAGTCTAGGCGGGTAAACGGGTCGCTAGATCCACAGGGTACAGAGTTGCGGACGAGGTGCAGGTGTGCGTGGGTGAGAGGGACCTCACCCCTTGTTATGAGGTGAATAGCCTCTAACACCTTTTTAATATATGCGACTCCTGCTCCCGCGTTCCACGATGTGGGACTATTGTTCCGCCTTCTTTTTCGCGCGTTCGCAACAGCAACTCCTTCGTCGAATTCGTCCATTGAGGAGGAAGACTCCTCCAATTGTCAGCCCGGATGAAGTCCCGGAGGCTTTCCGCATCGCATGGAGATGAAATCCTAGAGTGAAGGCACCTGGAGCAGCTCTCAAGTAAGCTCGAAGCTTGCGTTAATGGCGAGAAGGAGCTTGACACTTGAAAATACAAAAATGGCCTCTCTACCCTGTCATAATGCTCAGGGAGGATCACCGGACTACGGTGAGTGCAACGGGGGTTTTGTGTGTTGTCTCGTGGTCCATGCATGCGTGTTAAGGTTGGTCTATGTGCATGAAAGTGGGTGTGTTCGGGGGTGTGCGTGAGTGAGTGAAGTGGTGAATAAGGAGAGGGGAAATGAGTGGGAAGGTGAGGTGAAGCTTATAGGGTGGTCAGAGAAGGGGATGGTCATGTGTAGTGGGTGGAATCCTTCACCGGAGTGGTCGCCGGAGATGGAGGAGATGAAGTTGCGAAGGGTCGTCGCTGGTCGAAACGAGGTGGAGTGAATGTGAAAATAAAGGGAATAGGGGACTTAGCTAGGAGGTTGTTAGACGAGGCGAGGTGGAGATGGTGTTGGTTGAGGTATTGCCGATGCCAGAGACGAAGGTGGTTCCATTGTGGAAGAAACGACAAGGATGACGGAGGAGGCATCTGTTGGTACGACGAGACGCGGAAGGAGGTGAGGAAGATAGATTCGCCACTAGTATTTTGGATGGACGACGAGGAAAAGTAGAAGGGATCGCCAGATGTCGAGGAACCTTCGGTTGTGAAAGAGAGGAATTATGGGGAATCTTGGCCGATTTCGAGCGTAGGAAGTTCGGGAGGATTTGGGCTCTCTTATATAAGGACCTGGAGGCGGTTTGAGCTTGGGAAACAAGCTTTCCAAGCTTGGAAAGCCTCGCCAGACTTGAAAATTTCTTGAGACCAAAATCTCTTAAGTGTTCGCATGAGAGATTAGGTAAGTTCTAGGGCTTAAGATTAGGTCCAATAGGAAGGGAATTTCTTGACGAACTTCCCTTTCAATTTTGAAAGGGATTCCTTAAGAAATCAAGATGTTCTTTTCATTTTAAGGTCATCGGAGCAGGTAGGAATATGATTAATGGCAGTAGGGACCTTTTTGTGAGAATGATGACAAAGTTAGGGACCTATTTGAAAGGATTTTGAAAGTTAAGGGTAGAAATGAAATTAGAAAGGACCAATTTGCAAACTAGGTCAAGACAAATTCATTTTGGGTCCAAGTTATGATACAAATCTAATTTGGATCTAGGGAATCCAATGGTGAAGTTGGATTTTGGTTTTGACCATGTTTGACTGGATAATTTATGCGAAAATCTAAATTACGGCAAATGTCTGTCTGTAGTTCTATTTTGGGTCAAAACGGGTTCTGATGGTCAAATTGAAAGTTCTAAACTCTATAGAATATTTTTTTATGAATTTTAGAGGGTTTAGGTGAGGTTTATCCTGATCAGAACCTCAGTTAATTAAGCGGGTCTGTTTTTTGGGTTTCAAGTCATTTAATTCTCAGAACACGTGCAAACCCTTTTCTGTCTGTCTTATCCCACATGTTATCTTATTAAGATCAATTGACCTTCATTCAACCCCTGAGAAAGCCCTTGGTTGTACTGCATTCAAGATGAGCTGGTAAAATTACAGTTTTAGCCCTAGTTTCTTTTTTTTTTTTCAAAATGAATATGCAATGACTTGTGACTTTCTGGCAGTTATGTTGGAGCATTTATTGACTTAATTGGGTCAAAATGAGTTAGTTATGGCTCATGATAGTGTTTCCATCATTACCCCATGCCTAGCTTTTGCTAGTCCCTTAGCAAAATTTCAAGGTATTAACTTTGATTCTAGACAAAAAAAATTTTTTGATGCTTAAAAACTTTGCTGTGTGCTTCCTTTTGTAGATTAGGTTAGAATGCCGATAGTAGGCCTAGAGGTACTCAAGTACCAACCAAGATCCGGACCTGACCAGCTCTAGCCTCAGTCTGCCGTGAAGGTTTCTAAGGCCTACAGGAACTAACCTAAGGTTTGTTGAACTCCACGGTTAAAGCACCCGTACTTGTAATATGTTTTAGCATTGGTTCAATTTGCAATGCATTTTTGTTAGAGAGAGACAGAGGAATTTTTCTTTATTTTTGGAGTGTTTTCTCTCTCTTTTCTTTTTATTTCTTACTTTGGATTAGCTTTACAACACGGTCTGTATCGGATTCCTAGTCCCCATCATCAATCCTTGTAGGGTCCCTAGCAATCGATGTTTCGAGATAGCACTGCCCATGGCAACCCCCAGAACCCTGGCTTTCGAGATTTCGAAATAATCCCACCCATGGCGTTCTGTAGCTAAATCCAAACTCTAGTAATCGACATTTCGAGATAATGCCGCCCATAGCATCTGAACTAGCATAGGGTGCTTACATGCCACCGGTAGGATATATAGATATCCTAGGAGACAAGCACCGAGGAGACGATATGTTATTGCGTATCTTCAAGGGGAATTTCCCGCCTCTTCGCACCGGGAACTTTTCCAAATCAACTTGTGTTAATTAGCCTCTCCTAATCTAGGTGTCTTTTTTAGAATAATTTAAATGCATTTGCGTGATTTTGATACTTAGGCACACTAAACCAAACTGTGTGTTGATTGAGGTGTTTAGGTTATCGAGTTCCGCAAATCAGAGGTTAGTTAGTGAGGCCGAATAATCCCTAAGCCTTAGACCTAATACTTAAGCTTCGCATTTTCCCCAACCTCTTGTGGATTATCCAGATCTTAGCGGATACTTGAATTTTTAAGCCTAGGATTCCAGCCTAAGAGACCTAAAATCAACGTTCCTACTGATCTCTTCTCTGTTTTATTAGCACTTTTTACCTTTCTTTTTGGTATTGTTTCGAACTAAGTCAATTCCTTAATCTTTTACTAATGACTACTTTTTCTTTTCTTTTCTTTTCAAATTGTGCTCATTTTTTACATTTTTATCTCCCCTTTTTTTCTCCTCAAAATCTGATATGCCATCAAAATTTGCTTTCTTCTCATATTTTTGTTTTATTTAAGAATTTTTTATTTTTTTGGTATTTTTAGAATATGTGATTTTTTTGATGAAACCCTTTCTTGTGAAGTGATTTTCACGGCGTTTTGCACTTTACTACCCTCGCATGCCTACGATTTGCAATGTCCTCATTGTAAATTAGGTGGGTTCGAGTTAGCTTAGATTATTCATTAGAATAAGGTTGGGTAGGTGAATGAGTCGGGATGGCTATTTGCGAACGATTTTAAGCTCTGGTACGAGTACTAGAGGTGTAGTCAGCTGTTCTAGTGGATGAACCCTAAAGTGCAATATGAGTTCAGCATAGGATGTGTCAGGAAGGGTTTTGAGTTTTTTCAAAAATGGCAGGTTGCCTCTCGTTAAGCGCTGAGTTTAACGCCATCGGTTGAGTGCAATGAGCTTAGGAGGAATGGAGGGTAAAAGATATCTCAGCCAAATTTGTATCGGTAAGTTTAATGAACGGTTTGAGTCTTTGACCATTCATGACAAAAGGTTCTGAATCGTGGTTGAGTTGACTGATTTCGACAGCTCCATTTCCAAAGATTCGTTGGATAAGGTATGGTCCAATCCACTTTGATCTGAGTTTTCTTGGGAATAATTTGAGTTTGGCATCAAAGAGTAAGACTTTTTGACCAAGGAAAATGATTTTTTTGGATATGTGCTTGTTGTGAATGGCCTTAACCCGTTCTTTGTAAATTCGCGAGTTCTCATACGCGTCGTCGCGTAATTCATCGATCTCGCTTACTTGAAGCTTTTTGTGGGTTTTTACCTTAGAAAGATCGAGATTACAGTTCCATACTACCCAATAGGCTTTGTGCTTCAATTCGACGGGGAGGTGATATGCCTTCCCGTACACTAATCTGAAGGGAGACATGCCTAATTGGGTTTTGTAGGCAGTCTTATAAGCCCACAAAGCTTCCGGAGGTCGAGATCAGTCTTTCCTGTTAAGTCGAGCAGTGATCTGGAGGATTTTCTTGATCTCCCGATTTGATAGCTCAGCTAGACCATTGGTTTGGGGGTGATAAGGAGTAGAGATTCGGTGCGACACCCCGTATTTGGTCATCAGTGATCTGAACTGAGTATTCGTGAAATGGGTCCCTCCATCAGAGATTATGGCACGTGGAATCCCGAATTGAGAAAATATGTTCTGATGAATGAATTTGATTACTACCTTATGATCATTGGTTCGGGTCGGAATGACTTCGATTCATTTGGATACGTCAACAGCGAGTAGAATATACTTGAAGCCGTCCGAAACAGGAAAGGGTCCCATAAAATCAATCCCCCAGACATCGAAGATCTCACATACGAGAATCGGCTGTAAGGGCATTATATCATGGTGGCTCATGTTGCTTAAGGTCTGGCAGTGATTGTATGTGCCTTTGAAAATCGTGGGCCAATAGAAGCCGCACTGAATGACTTTTACTGTGGTTTTATGACCAGAGAAGTGTCCACCGCATGCCTGGTTATGGTAGAAGGACAAAATGTCCTGAATTTCTGCTTTCAGAACACATTGGTGGATGATTTGATCAGCACCAATGTGGAAGAAATACGGGTCTTCCCAAAAGTAGTACTTAGGATCGGAAAGTAATTTGTCCTTCTTGGCTTTTGGCCAATCGGATGGTATCTAATGTGATGCCAAGTAGTTTACTAGATTAGCAAACCATGGAAGCCCCGTACTGATAGTCAGGAGGTGCTCATCGGGAAAATGTTCAGTAATGGGTCCAGAAGGGTTGATTATGTCAGAAGGAAGGCAGGACAAGTGATCAGCTACCACGTTTTGTTTTCCTTCCTTGTCACGAATCTCAAGGTCAAATTCTTGCAACAGCAAGATCCAGCGGATTAGTCGAGGTTTCGTGTCCTTCGCAAGGAGGTGCCTCACAGTAGTGTGATCAGAGAAAATGATAACACGGGAACCCAGAAGATATGATCTAAACTTTTCCAGAGCAAATACTACGGCTAGCAGCTCTTTCTCAGTAACTGTGTAGTTACGCCGAGCCTCGTCAAGTGTCTTGCTAGCGTAGTAGATGACCACAGGTTTCCCATCTATTTTCTGCCTAAGTATTGCACCTACAGCGTAATTGAATGCATTGTACATGATCTCAAAGGGTTGAGATCAATCAGGGGACTGTAGGATAGGTGCTTGGGTAATTCGATCATGCAGGATCTCAAATGCCTGAGTGCACTCTTTGGAGATTTCAAAAGGGACATCCTTAGATAGCATATTAGTCAGGGGGCATGCGATCTTCGAGAAGTCTGGAATGAATCGTTGGTAAAAACCAATGTGCCCCAGGAAGGATCGGATGTCTTTGATCGAGCTAAGCATAGGGAGTTTGGAAATCATATTTACCTTGGCTCGATCAACCTGGATGCCTTTCTCAGAGATGAGATGTCCCAGGACAATTCCTTCAAGCACCATGAAGTGGCTCTTTTCCCAGGAAAGAACCAAATTCACGTCAATGCACCACCTGAGGATTTGAACCAAGTGCAGGAGGCAATCGTCAAATGATTCGCCAAAAACTGAGAAGTCATCCATGAACACTTCCAGATATTCACCTATCATATCTAAGAATATGGCAAGCATGCACCGCTGAAAAGTAGCGGGTGCATTACAGAGACCGAAAGACATTGTTTGGAATGCGTACGTCTCGAAGGGGCAGGTGAAAGTGGTTTTCTCGTGGTCTTCAGGATGGATTGCCACCTGGTTGAAACTGAAGTACCCGTCCAAAAAATAGAAGAATCTATTTCCTGCTAGTTTCTCAAATATCTGATCAATGAATGGTAGTACGAAATGATCATTCTTCGTGGGGGTATTGAGTCTTCTGTAATCAATGTAGACTCTCCACGAATTTGCTACATGGGTCGGTATGATTTCTCTGGTCTCAGTGGTGATCACGGTGAGTCCTGTCTTCTTAGGTACAACCTGGATTGGACTCACCCACCGACTGTCGGAGATAGGGTAGATGATCCCAACATCTAACCACTTAATGATCTCCTTTTTCACGAACTTCTGCAGATTAGGATTCAGACATCTCTGCATTTCATTGGAAGGTCGTGTGCCCTCTTCAGTATAGACGCGATGTGTACAATAAGAGGGGCTAATGCCAGTCAAATCATCGAGTGTCCATCCAATGGCTCTTTGATGTTGCTAGAGAACATAAATCAGATGAGATTCCTGATCAGGTGTGAGTCTGGAGTTGATAATCACAGGAAACATCTGATTCGAACCCAAAAAGACGTACTTTAGATGATCGGGAAGAGGCTTTAGGTCTAAAATAGGGTTATCAGCAGCAGCGGGTGGTTCAGGGTGGTTGTCGGGAGCAAGGGAAGCAGCTATGGGTGTGTTTAGGTTGAGTTCGGACTCCTCTAATTGCGGGTTTTGATCCTCTTGTGGTTGATTAGAAGTAGTTAGGTTTTCCTCGATATACCAATCGTCAACTACAACCTTGATATCACATATTTGTTCTATAACCCCACAATTAATCCCTTGTTGGGCCTTAGAGATGTCGACCTTTAGTATCTGGTTCCCAAATTTTAGTTCAATTTGGCCCTCCTCATAATTAATGTTGGCCCTAACAGTAGCCAGAAAGGGTCTCTCTAGTATGATCGGTGTGTTTTTTGGATTCTCTGGAGCATCCATATCCAAGACTATGAAATTCACAGGGAAATAGAAATCTCGAACCCTAACAATGACATTCTCGAGAACTCCTTTAAGTGACTTAATGGATCGATCTGCCAACTGTAATGTCACCTTTATTGGTTTGAGCTTAGATTCCTCAAGATGGTCAAGTAGGGATGTAGGTATTAGGTTTATGGAGGCTCCTAGATTCAATAATGCTTTATCAAATTGGATACCACCAATTGTACAGGAAATTAGAGGAGTACTTGGGTCTTTTGGCTTAGGTGGGAGCCTACTTAAAATGATGGAGCTGGCTTGTTCCGATAATACGATTGGATTCCTACTTTTGGTTCACGGCTTACGCTTAGGTGTACACACATCTTTTAAAAATCGCGCGTAAGTCGGTACGTGGCGTATCACATCTATCAAGGGGATGTTTTTATGGACCTGCTCAAAGAGCTTAACCAGGTCCTCCTCAGGTGCCACGGTTTTTGGTTACCCTCTTTCCCTTGGTCAAGGCCTCAAGAAATGAAAACTTAGGTGGTTCATCTAGAATAAGTCTAGGCTCTTGATCAGGGACAGGGGTATCCTGGATGACTATCCTAGGGTTTAGGTTAGCACTACCAAGCTGAAAGTGGCTTGGGTAAGGTGGGTCCTGTGTTGCTTTGCCACTACGGGTCGTAACTGAATTTAGTCCTGCCTGGTTTTGGTTTGGTGTAGATAAAATAAGTGGCTGTTGCTGAAATCCCGAGTATGATGTCGAAGCTTCCATCTCGTCGGGTGGAGAAGGGGCCTAATAAACCATGTGGGCTTGGCTTTAGTTTGGGTTTATAACATACCTCTGATTTGTCATGTTATTAGGATTAGGTAGAGGTTGTGAAGGGAGTGTACCAGGTTGGCGGGATTTTGCCATCTGGGGGAGTTGATTGCAGACCTCTGTGATCTCGTCTTTGTGCTGTTTCTGTATAGCTGCATTCGTCTTTTGAATGTCAACTAGAGTCTGAAGGATAATAGTCATTTGATCTCCTTGAGTTGGCCAAGATTGATAGGTGGGGTTGGACCGAGGCTGAGGCGGCTGATATGGACGAGAAGCTTGTGGACGGGCCTGATATGGTGGTCTCTGATTTTGATTGTTTCCTGCCTAAGCAAAATTAGGATGATTTTGCCATCCAGGGTTATAGGTATTAGAGAATGGATCGTTTTGGATGACATTGAGGTCCTCGCAGGTCTGAGGAACCTCACAAAAGTCAGAATATGAGGGTTCAGAGTTCCCCCAACTAGAATAGGCAGGTTCGGAGTTTCCTCTGGAACTAGAGTCAGATGGGGGTGGATACGGGTCCAACTCTTGAGAAGATCGGTGGTAGATATTATGCACAGCTTCCCTCCCAGAGGACGGCTGTGTGAACGGGTTTTGCGTAGAGGTGGCTCGCTGCAGATGTCGAGTTAGCTCATCCACCTTCTTTTCAATAATAGAGACCTTGTCCAAATGACTGACCACCAGTTTCAAGTTGACAGAAAAGGATAGGCCCTGCATTTCATGTGCTTCCCTTGGATTTGTCAATGCATGGGCATTCGTCCGGTCGAATATGCCCATGGAGTCATTATTGATGGAGTTCTCGTACATATTCTTGAGAATCTCCCATACAGTATCTTCGTGTTGACCCATGATATTTCCTCCGCAAGTTGCGTTGATGAATAATCGGATATCTTCACGGAGTCCCTGGTAAAAAGACTAGACTTGTTTTTATTTAGGAATTCCGTGATGGGGGCACTTTCACATGAGATCCAGGAAACGATCCCATGCTTCGTGAAGTGGTTATCCAGGCTGCTGTGTGAAGTGTGTGATCTGGTGTTGTAAAACATTCGTTCGATCAACTGGGAAGAACTTTTTCAAAAACTCGAATTGTAGTTCAACCCATGTGTTGATTGGATGCATTTGAGCCTGATACCAGTGAACTGCTTTGTCCATGAGAGAGAAGGAGAACATTTTCATAAGAATATCCTGATTCTGAACATCTGACCCGAAGGTCTGGGCCAGATGCTTGAGTTGTTTAATGTGCTGGAAAGGATCGTCAGAATTGAGCCCATGAAATTTTGGAATAGCATGAATCATGTTGGACTTGAGTTCAGTATCAAGACCTCCAGCCAGGATTTGGACTCGAGGTTCGATCGCTACTGCGGCGGGATTGTAATGATCTCGCATCATAGGACGCTGCGGTGGATTCACAAAGGCTTGGAATAGATCATTAAGGTGCTGAAGCTGATTCTCGAGGTTGTTCTCTTCTGCTAGTTCCATGATGATGGAAGGAGAGTTAGGCTCAGATGAATCAGAAGAGATGTCTATGTGATGGGGTTCCTGCACAAATATGGAAGTCGAGGCTTGGCCTCGACAGGAGTGAATAACTAATGGAGGCCTCAAGGGTGGTGGTCCTAAGGACCTCCTACCCAACATACACCGATGGACTAGATGAGAATAGAATGTGATGGACCCAATCAAGACACCCAAAAATTTTGGATGACTATAGAGGTTCGGGGTGGATGATACCCCTTAGTTAAAAAGCCGTCCACCTGTGAATTACCTGGGCAGCCAGAGAGGGAGAGTCCCGCGAAGACCCCTACACGGTAGAGCGTCCCCACAGTTTACAGGGTTTCCCCCACCCGACCTCTCTTGGCACTGATGGTCCAGGTAGACCATAATAGGCACTTGACTTCTTAAGCCTACCAATTTTATTAAGAGCAAGGGTGGTTAGGATTTTACTTGAATTTTTAAGATGTATTGAGTGCAAGAGTGACCTAATTTAAAGATTAGTTGACCCAACAAGGTGGGTCAACTTCACCTTTTTGTCTTTTGAGAAATTTAGGTCCATCTTTTAAAATTCAAGTGAGATTAAGAGCTTGATTTTTAGGGTTTGCTTGAATAGATCAATTCAATCAAGGCTTAGGCACACACTGTTTGGGAAAGTTGATTCTTGTTTAAGCAAGTGTGTTTCTAAATCCTTAAACTTGAAACCCTAGTTGGCTCTTGATTTGGTCCGATTTAATTTGTCCAAATGTGATACCTAGGGCTCAAACAAGAATGTGGTAGCCCTAGATACCTTAAACTTTAAGTGGGTGCACAAATCAAGATTTGTTGTTTTCTAAATGGAATATATCAAATCAAGCAACTTGGTGATTAATGTAAGAATAAAATGCAAGTAGCCCTAATTGATTTTTTTTCCTTTTAACCTTTTCAGAAATAGGGGCTTAAGAGAGAAGAGATAGAGCTTATCTGCCCCTAGCGTGTTTGATGTGCGGCTGAAGTTTCTTCAATGAATCCCTCCTGAAACAATAACAAAGAGATAAAGCAAGTTAGTACCAAATCAGGAATTGCAATCAAGAGTTCTAAATTACCCGTTGCTCCCCGGCAACGGCGCCAAAATGCTAACAAGGCGAAATCGAGTTTTAAAATAAAGCGTTGTAATATAGTCGAAATCGCTTTGAAAACAAATAGATTTTATTACTCGAAAAAGTTTCGAGGTCGAACACAGGGAGCAATATGGGAATTTAAATCTCAAGAATTGCAATATAAGACAAGAAAGTTATAGAATTGAAATCAAGAATTATTTCAAAATAATGTAGCACTAGGATCAAGTATCAATTTACAAAATTAATGGAGTAAAATGGTGGTTTAAACCACCATATACTCTTTACAATAATAGCTAAGGAACTCAAATATCAATATATGAAATAATGCTCAAATGAGTCGTCTGATGATAGAATTAAATGTCTTAAACGTCTGATTCTACAGTACTTGTTTTTCTTCTTTTCTTTTGCTTCTCTTCCTCTTCTCTTTTCTGCTTTGATTTCTTAAGCCTTCTTTTTCTTCTAAATCCGGCTAAGTGTCAGAGTCTCTTTGGAGCAAAACCCTCCCCAACCCACACAGCTATCCTCTCCTTCTCTCTTTAGGATCTGCTCTCCCAGAGCCACGGGTAATCAGGTTATCGGATCGTACGCACCCGGGTCTAGGCTCATCAGCGTGCGGTGGTGAGCGGGTCCAGGCTCATCAGTCTAGGCGGGTAAACGGGTTGGCCAGATCCACGGGAGACAGAGTCGCGGACGAGGTGCAGGTGTGCGTGGGTGAGAGGGACTTCACCCGTTGTTATGAGGCGAATAGCCTAACACTTTTTCAATATATGCGACTCTCTTGCTCCCGCGTTCCACGATGTGGGACTATTATTCCGCCTTCTTTTCCTCGCGTCTGCAATAGCAGCTCCATCGAATTCGTGCAATGAGGAGGAAGACTCCAATTGTCAGCCCAGATGAAGTCCTGGAGGCTTTCCGCATCACCTGGAGATGAAATTCTGGTGTGAAGGCACCTAGAGCAGCTCTCAAGCAAGCTCGAAGCTTGCGTTAATGGCGAGGAGCTCGACACCTGAAAACACAAAAACGGCCTCTTGGCCCTATCAGAATGCTCAGGGAGGACTGTCGGACTACGGCGAGTGCGACGGGGGGTTTTGTGTGTCGTCTCGTGGTCCGTGCATGCGTGTCGAGGTCGGTCTGTGTGCGTGAAAGTGGGTGTGTTCGGGGGTATGCGTCAGTGAGTGAAGTGGTGAATAAGGAGGGGAAATGAGCGGGAAGGTGAGGCAGAGCTTATAGGGTGGTCGGCGAAGGGGATGGTCACGTGTAGTGGGCGGAATCCTTCACCGGAGTGGTCGCCGGAGATGGAGAAGATGAAGTCACGAAGGGTCGTCGGTGGTCAAAACGAGGTGGGGTGAATGCGAAAATAAAGTAAAGGGAATAGGGGACTTGCTAGGAGGTTGTTGGACGAAGCGAGGCGGAGATGGTGTCGGGTTAGGTATTGCCGACGTCGGAGACAAAGGTGGTTCTGTTGAGGAAGAAACGAGGATGATGGAGGAGGCGTTTGCTGGTACGACTAGACGCGAAAGGAGGTGAGGAAGATAGATCCGCCGTTGGTATTGCGGATGGACGATGAGGAAAAGCAGAGGGGATTACCGGACGTCGAGGAACCTTCGGCCGTGAAAGAGAGAGGAATTATGGGGAATCTCAGCCAATTTCAAGTGTAGGAAGTTCGTGAGGATCTGGGCTCTCTTATATAAGGATCTGGAGACGGTTTGAGCTTGGGAAATAAGCTTTCCATGCTTGGAAAGCCTTGCCGGACTTGGAAATTTCTTGAGACCCAAATCTCTCATGCGTTCACATGAGAGATTGGGTAAGTTCTAGGGCTTAGGATTGGGTCCAATATAAAGGGAATTTCTTGACGAACTTCCCTTTCAATTTTGAAAGGGATTCGTCAAGAAATCAGGGCGTTCTTTCCATTTTGAGGTCGCAGAAGCAAGTAGGAATATGATTAATGGTGGTAGGGACCTTTTTGTGAGAACGACGACAAAGTTAGGGGCCCATTTGAAAGTATTTTGAAAGCTAAGGGTAGAAATGAAATTAGACAGGACCAATTTGCAAACTACGTCAAGACAAACCCATCTTGCATCTAAATTTTGATACAAACCTAATTTGCACCTAAGGAATCCAATGGTGAAGTTGGATTTTCGTTTTGACCATGTTTGACAGGGTAATTTATGCAAAAACCTAAATTAGGGCAAATGTCTATCCGTGGTTCTGTTTTGGGTCAAAACGGGTTCTGATGGTCAAATTGAAAGTTCTAAACCCTATATAATATTTTTCTATGAATTTTAGAGGGTTTAGGTAAATTTTATCCTGATCAGAGCCTCAGTTAATTAAGTGGGTCAGTTTTTAGGATTTCAAAAGTCATTTAATTCTCAGAACACGTGCAAACCCTTTTCTGTCTGTCTTATCCCACTTGTTATCTTATTAAGATCAATTGGCCTTCATTCAAACCCTGAGAAAACCCTTGGTTGTATTGTATTCAAGATGAGTTGGTAAAATTGCAGTTTTAGCCTTAGTTTCTTATTTTTCTTTCAAAATGAATATGCAATGACTCGTGACTCTCTGGTGGTTATGTAGAAGCATTTATTAACTTAATTGGGTCAAAATGAGCTAGTTCTGGCTCATGATGGTGTTCCCACCAATGGGAATCCGATTGTACTGTCAGAGCAAGCTAACTCTATCATTTTGAGCAAACTCCCACCTAAGGCAAAAGACCTAGGCAACCCTTTGATCTCCTGTGAAATCGGTGATATACAATTTGACCGAGCTTTATTAGACTTAGGAGCCTCTATAAATTTGATACCCACATCCTTACTAGACTACTTCTAGGAATCTGAACTTAAACAGATTGAAATGACTTTACAATTAGCAGACCGATCAATTAAGTCACCAAGAGGAATTCTTGGGGATGCCATAGTTAGGGTGCATGATTTCTATTTCCCAGTGGATATCATCGTTTTAGAAATGGACGCTCCTGAGAATGTAAGAATATGTCGATCATACTAGGGAGACCCTTTCTGGCCACTGCCAAGGCCAATATCAATTGTGAGGAGGGCCAAATTGAATTGAAATTTGGGAGCAAGACACTAAAGATCGACATCTTTAAGGCCCAACAAGGAATTAATTGCAGAATCATAGAACAAATTTGTGATATTGAAGTAGTGGTTGACGACTTCATTGAGAACTCGACTATTTCTGATCAACCACAAGAGGATCAAAACCCGCAATTAGAGGAGCCCGAACTCAACCTAGAAACACCGATAGCTCCTTCCTTTGCTCCTGACACTCATCCTAAATTACCCGCTGCTACTGAAAACCTGGTTTTGGAATTAAAGCCTCTTCCTGATCATCTCAAATACGTCTTTTTGGGTTCAAATCAGACGTTTCCTGTGATTATCAACTCCCGACTCACACCTGGTCATGAAACATGCCTGATTTCTGTTCTCCAGCAACATCGAAGAGCCATTGGATGGACTCTCGATGATCTCACTGGTGTCAGCCCTCATACTGCACACACCACATCTACACTGAAGAGGGCTCACGACCATCCCATGAAATGCAGAGATGCCTGAATCCCAATCTACAGGATATCGTGAAAAAGGAGATTATCTAGTGGTTAGATGCAGAGATCATCTACCCGATTTCCGACAATCGGTGGGTGAGTCGAATCCAGGTTGTGCTTAAAAAGGCTGGGCTCACAGTCATCATGACTGAAACCGAAGAAGCCATACCGACCCATATAGTAAACTCGTGGAGAGTCTGCATTGATTACAGAAGACTCAATTCCTCCACGATGAAGGATCACTTCCCACTATCGTTCATTGATTAGATTCTCGAGAAACTAGTGGGAAATCGATTCTTCTGCTTTCTGGACGGGTACTCTGGTTACAACCAGGTCGCAATCCATCCCGAGGACCAAGAAAAGGCCATCTTCACCTGCCCCTTCGGAACTTACGCATTCCGAAGGATGCCGTTCGGTCTCTACAATGCACCCGCTACTTTTCAGCGGTGCATGCTTGCCATATTCTTATATATGGTAGGTGAATACCTTGAAGTCTTCATGGATGACTTCTTGGTATTTGGTGAATCATTTGACGATTGCCTCCTGCACTTTGTCCAGATCCTTAGGCGGTGCATCGACGTAAACTTGGTTCTTTCCTAGGAAAAGAGCCATTTCATGGTACCTGAGGGAATTATCCTGGGATATCTTATCTCTAAAAAGGGCATCCAGGTTGATCGAGCCAAGGTGAATTTGATTTCCAAACTCCCTATGCCTAGCTCGGTTAAGGACATCTGATCCTTCCTAGGGCATGTCAATTTTTACCGTTGATTCATCCCGATTTCTTGAAAATTGTGCATCCCCTGACTAATCTTCTATTTAAGGATGTCCCTTTTGAAATCACTAAGGAGTGCACTCAGGCATTTGAGGTCCTGCGTGATCGAGTTACCCAAGCACCTATCCTGCAGCCCCCTGATTGGTCTCAACCCTTTGAGATCATGTGCGATGCATCTGATTACGCTGTAGGTGGGGTACTCAGGCAGAAAATAAACGGGAAACCCATGGTCATTTACTACGCTAGCAAGACACTTGATGAGGCTCAGCGTAACTACATAGTTATTGAAAAAGAGATGCTAGCCGTAGTATTTGCCCTGGAAAAGTTTAGATCATATCTTTTGGGTTCCTGTATTATCATTTACTCAGATCACATTGCTGTGAGGCATCTCCTTACGAAGGACACGAAACCTCGACTAATCCGCTGGATCTTACTATTGCAAGAATTTGATCTCGAGATTCGCAATAAGGTAGGGAAACAGAATGTAGTAGCTGATCACTTATCCCACCTTTCTTCTGATATTATCAACCCTTCCGAATCCATTACTGAACATTTTCCTGATGAGCACCTCCTGACTATCAATACAGGACTTCCATGGTTTGCTAATCTAGTAAACTACTCGACATCACATCAGATACCGTCCGATTGGCCAAAAGCCAAGAAGGACAAATTACTTTCCGATGCCAAGTACTACTTTTGGGAAGACCCGTATCTATTCCGCATTGGTGCTGATCAAATCATCCGACGATGTGTTCCGGAAGCGAAAATTCAGGACATTTTGTCCTTCTGCCATGACCAGGCATGCGGTGGATGCTTCTTTGGTCATAAAATCGTAGCAAAAGTCTTCCAGTGCGGCTTCTATTGGCCCATGATTTTCAAAGATGTATATAATCACTGTAAGGCATGCACTCGTTGCCAGACCTTGGGCAACATGAGCCACCGTGATATGATGCCCTTACAGCCGATTCTTGTATGCGAAATCTTCGATATCTGGGGGATTGATTTTATGGGATCCTTCCCTGTTTCGGACGGCTTCGAATACATTCTTCTCGTTGTTGACTACGTGTCCAAATGGATCGAAGCCATTTCGACTCGAACCAACGATCATAAGGTGGTCATTAAAGTCATTCATTAAAACATCTTTTCTAGGCTCGAGATTCCACGTGCCATAATCTCTGATGGAGGGACCCATTTCATGAATGTTCAGTTCAGATCACTGATGATCAAATGCGGGGTATCGCATCGAATCTCTATTCCTTGTCACCCCCAAACCAACGGTCTAGCTGAGCTACCGACTCGGGAGATCAAGAAAATCCTCCAGGTCATTGTTCGACCTGATGGGAAAGATTGGTCATCCTGACTTCCGGAAGCTTTGTGGGCTCATAGGATCGCCCACAAAACACAATTAGGCATGTCTCCTTTCAAATTAGTGTACGGGAAGGCATGTCACCTCCCCGTTGAATTGGAGCACAAAACTTATTGGACAGTACATAACTGTAATCTCAATCTTTCTAAGGTGAGAACCCATAGAAAGCTTCAAATGAGCGAGATCGATGAATTACGCCACGACACGTATGAGAACTCGTTAATTTACAAAGAGCAGGTTAAGGCCTTTCACGACAAGCACATATCCAGAAAGATCTTTTCCCTGGCTAGAAAGTCCTACTCTTTGACGCCAAACTCAAATTGTTCCCAGGAAAACTCAGATCAAAATGGATTGGACCATACCTTGTCCAACAAATCTTTGGAAATGGAGCTGTCGAAATCAGTCAACTCATCCACGATTCAGAATCTTTTGTCGTGAACAGTCAGAGATTCAAACCGTTCATTAAACTCACTGATACAAATTTGGCTAAGATATCTTTTACCCTCTATTCTCCTTGAGCTTATTGCGCCCGGCTGATGGCGTTAAACTCAGCGCTTAATGAGAGGCAACCCGCCATTTTTGAAAAATCCGAAACCTTTCCTGACACATCTAATGCTGAACTTATATTGCACTTTAGGGTTCATCCATTAGAACAACTGACTCCACCTCTGGTACTCGTACTCGAGCTTGAAATCGTCTGCAACAGTCACCCCGACCCATTCACCCACCCATCACCTGTTCTAATGAATGATCTAAGCTAAACTCGAACCCACATAATTTACAATGAGAATATTACAAATCGTAGGCATGGGTGGGTATTAAAGTGCAAAATGCCGTGAAAATCACTTCATAAGAAAGGGTTTCATCAAAAAAATCACATATTCCAAAAATACCAAAAAAAAAGAAAATTCTTGAAAAGAACAAAAATATGAGAGGAGAGGAAATTTTGATAGGATATCAGATTTGGAAGAGAAAAAGGGAGGAGATAAAAATGTTAAAAAGGAGCACAATTTGAAAAAAAAAGAAAAAGCGATAGTTATTAGTAAAAGATTCAGGAATTGATTTAGTTCTATACCATATCAAAAGAAAGAAAATGAAATGCAAAAAGTGCTAATAAAATAAAAAAGAGATTAGTAGGAACGTTGATTTTAGGCATCTTCGGCTTTAATCTTAGACTTAAAAATTCAAGTACTTGCTAAGATCTGGATAATCCTTAAGAGGTTGGGGAAAATGCGAAGCTTAAGTATTAGGTCTAAGGCTTGGAGATTATTCAACCTCGTTATCTGACCTCTGGTTTGCGGGACTCGGTAACCTAAGCAACCCAATCCACACACAGTCTGGTTCAGTGCGCCAAAGTATCAAAATCACACAAATGCGTTAAAGTTGTTCTGAAAAAGTTACCTAGATTAGGTGCGGCTGATCAACACAAGTTAATTTGGATGAGTTCTCGGCGCGGAGAGGCAGGAAATTGCCCTCGAAGATGAGCAATAACATATCGTCTCCTCGGTGCTTATCTCCTAGGATATCTGCATATCCTATCGGGGGCATATAAACACCCTGTGCTAGTTCAGATTCCATGGGCGGCATTATCTCGAAATATCGATTATCAGGGCCTGGATTTAGCTACAGAACGCCATGGGCGGGATTATCTCGAAATCTCAAAAGCCAGGGTTTTGGGGGTTGCCATGGGTGGTGCTATTTTGAAGCATCGATTGCGAGGGACCCTACGAGGATTGATGATGGGGATTAGGAATCCGATACAGACCATGTTGTAAAGCTAATCCGATGTTAGAAATAAAAAGAAAAGAGAGAGAAAATGCTCAAAAAATTTTTTTTTTATCTCTCTCTGATAAAAATGCACTGCAAACTGAACATGAGCTAAAACATGTTACAAGCACAGGTGCTGTAACCGTGGAGTTCAACGAACCTTAGAATAGTTCCTGTAGGCCTTAAAAACTTTCGCGGCAGACTGAGACTAGAGCTGGTCAGGTCTAGATCTTGGTTGGTACTTGAGTACCTCTAGGCCTACTATCGGCATTCTAACCTAATCTACAAAAGGAAGCATACATCAAAGTTTTTACGCATCAAAAGGTTTTATGGTCTAGAATCAAAGTTAATACCTTAAAATTTTGCTAAGGGACTAGCAAAAGCTAGGCATAGGAGTATGATGGGAACATCATCATGAGCCTAACTAGCTCATCTTGGCCCAATTAAGTCAGAAAATGCTTATATATAACCGCCAGAGAGTCACAAGTCATTGCATAATCATTCTGAAGGAAAAATAAGAAACTAGGGTTAAAACTACAATTTTACCAGCTTATCATGAATGCAGTACAACTACGAATTTTCTTAGGAATTGAATGAAGGTCAATTGGTCTTAAAATGATAACAAGTGGGTTAAACCAATTAGAAAAGGATTTGCATGTCTTCTAAGAATTAAATGACTTTTTTTGAAACCATAAAAATAGATTCACTTAATAAACTGAGGTTCTAATCAGGATAAAATTTACCTAAGCTCTCTAAAATTCATAGAAAAATATTTTCTAGGGTTTAGAACCTTAAATTTGACCAGTAGATCCTGTTTGACTCAAAACAGAATCATAGACAGACATTTGTCATAATTTAGACTTTTGCATAAATTACCAAATTAAACATGGTCAAAACCAAAATCCAACTTCACCATTGGGTTCCTTAAGTTCAAATTAGATTTATACCAAAATTTGGACTCAAGATGAGTTGGTCTTGACCTAGTTTGCAAATTGGTTCTGTCTAATTACATTTCTATCCTTAACTTTCAAAACCCTTTCAAACAGGTCCCCAACTTTGTCGTCGTTCTCACAAATAGGTCCTTACCGCCATTAAACCTATTCCTACTTGCTCTGGTGACCTTTAAAATTAAAGAACTCCTTGATTTCTTGACGAATCCCTTTTAAATTTGAAAGGGAAGTCCGTTAAGAAATTCCCTTCCTTTTGGACCTAATCCTAAGCCCTAAAACCTACCCAATCTCTCATGCGAACGCATGAGAGATTTGGGTATCAAGGAATTCCCAAGTTTCGGTGAGCTTTCCAAGCTTGGGAAGCTTGCTTCCCAAGCTCTAACCATCCTCCTGAGGTGTATAAAAGCACCCCTTGCTCATACCGAATTCCTCAAGCTTTAATTCAACCAGAGAATCTCTCAAATTCCTCTTTTCCCCTCCGGCTGATTTGCTCTTCAAGCTCTGACAACTCTCCCTACCTTCCCTCGTCGTTTGACCACAATACCAGTGGCAGACTCTTCCTCGCTTTCTTCCGCGTCGTGCAGCACCCGCCGGTGCTCCTACCCCCCTTCATCCTCGCTGTCCACATCTCTCAGAGCAGCTTCGTCTTCGGTGCCGGCCACACCTCAACCAGTGCCAACTCCGCTCCCCTTCGTCTGCCTCCCCTCCTAAACAACCCCTTGACTTCCACTCTTCATTTTCAGCCACTCGCCAGATTGTTTTGACAGCCGACTCTCCTCACTACCCTCCGTCTTCCACCTCACTAGTGTACCTCCGGTGAGCTCGCACGACCACTACGCTCCACTAATCCTACCGCCGTTCATCCCTACACCTCCGCCGTGTTCCAGAGAGCAAAAGCCCTCTCGTCTTTGAGGCTATTAGCCTCCTCACTACTCCGCCGAACACCGCACTTTCGCACTTCACCTTCCGTCACCATTCGCCCACCTCATGCACTCTCACATCCCACGAACACTGCTGTTCAATTCCTCGCCTCACGGCGAAGCTCACGAACTGTTTTAACTAGGTCTCTTAGCCTGTTTTCGTGCTTTCAAGTTCCCAAGTCTCCACCACCATTATTGAAGCTTCGAGCAAAGCTCGAAGCTCGCTTCAGCACCTGCAGGTCCCAGGCGAAGTCCCAGGTGCAACGAAGTGTCTCCAGGACCACAACCCAGGAATCAATTGGACCCTTTGACCAAGTCCTCTATGCCAATTTGGCGAAGGAAGCTACTGTTGCTACTTGAAGGAAGGAGGGTGGGATAGTCCCACCTTGGAAGCTAACGAGCTCCCGCGCCTGCATAAATTGAAAAAGTGTCATCGGCTTATCGCCTCGACACACAGGGGGGTGAGGTCCCCCGAATGCTCCCCTCACATGCGCCTCGTCTGTGACACTTGACTCGCAGACCTGGTGTGCCCGACCCACCTAAGACCTTCACTCCTCGGCTACGACCATGCCCGCAGCCTTAGTCCCAGGTTTGCACCTACTCAATTACCTGGTTACCCATTGAGAGGCCCTGGGAGGGCGGAGCCTAAGAGAGAAAGGGAAAGAGAGATTGTGCAAGGTAGGAGGAGGGTTTTGCTGCAGAGGAAATTGGCTGACACTTAACCAATTTGAGAAGTCCCCCTCCCTCTGTGAAGAAGGAGAAGGCAACAAAAGAAGAAGAAGAGGCTGAATAGGAGAAGGTAGCAAAAGAAGAAGAGGCTGAGCAGAAGAAGAAAAGAAGAGAAGAGGGAGCCGCAACAGAGAAAGAAAGAAAGAAGCTGCAACAGAGAAAGAACATCAGAAGGGAAAGGAAGAGAAGTGCACTGTAGCATCAGACGTTTAAGTTGTCTGATTCCATATTCAGACATTTGATTTGAGTTTCTAAAATTATAATTAACTCGATTGATATTGTGCTTTTACTTGCTATTACTATGTAAGGGTAATTGGTGATTTAAATCACCATTTTACCCTCTTCATTTTGCATATTGATCATTGATTTCTCATATCATTTTGCATTAAGCTTTTACTTACATATTATGCTCATTTACATTATAAATTGTGATTTTGAGCTTTAAATTCCATATTACTCCCTGTGTTCGACTTCAGAACCTTTTCGAGTAATAAAATTTATTTGTTTGAGCATTATTTTGGGTATACTACAACACAACAATCTTAAACACCGAATTAGCGCGTAGAACACTAAACAAGGGGCTTTTCTAATTTTTCTAATTATTTTTTTGGTGTTGGGTTTGTGTGTGAAATTTTGATGCAAGAATTTTGTAAGAAACACAAGTTTTTGGGTATGAGACTAAGCCAAGTAATTTTCAGGTCACAAAAAGAGATCAAGCCACCTGAATCATCATGAGTTCAGGTGGAATTTAGAGAAAGATACTTGATCTAGTCTAAAAATAGACTTAGAAATTTTAACAATCAGATCCACATCTTAGTCCCTACTTTTTTAGAGATTAAATCCTATTGTACCTTGAAATGATTCTTTCAACCTTAGTCACAATTTTCAAGAATTTTCCTCA
This sequence comes from Thalassia testudinum, assembly GCA_037157565.1. Taxonomy (NCBI): domain Eukaryota; kingdom Viridiplantae; phylum Streptophyta; class Magnoliopsida; order Alismatales; family Hydrocharitaceae; genus Thalassia; species Thalassia testudinum. Next base: position 16,787,842 of record JAZHRO010000035.1, read on the forward strand.
AAGTGTTTTATGATATTTCTATTATGAAGAAGCATGCAAAAGAAAAATTACATACTTTTGGATTTTGAAAAATCATGAATCGATTGTCAAAATTTGAAAACACCCCCTTATGCTTACGATATACAATGTCCTCATACATTAGGAGGGAAAAGAGATCACCTTTGTGATAGGTGGTCAGGTTCACGATGGTCAAAACCTAGGAAAAGAAAGATAAAAAGTAGGAAAAATGATGGGTTACCTCCCATCAAGTGCTATCTTTTACACCAGTCAGCTAGTGTGAGGCGATGCATGGAAGACGGACATTCATGTAAATAATTTGACACTTGAATGCCCTCATGAAAAATGTCTTCCTCTGGATCTCCTAAAATATGATAGGTAAAAATATAGGGATTAAAATGAGATGGAAAAATGGAAGAATGACCTGAGTCTGGCCACGGTTTTAATTCATGATAAATGTCATACTTGAGTAGGTCTGGTGGTAGGTCTAAAGGAAAGGGAGTGGGAGAGAAATCTGTGTGATGGAGGGTGGGTGAAGTTAGTGTGGGTGGGTCGGGTGGAAAGTCAGGAAGATTTGAAGAATGACGATCAAACCCTAATTGATCTAAAATATCTATGACCACATAATCATATTCAGAATATGAATCAATAAAATCTAGTTCAATGGTGGTCAAAGTTCCAATTCATCATTAGAGTCCTCAAAAAATTTCAGCACAAGCGGGTGCACTATGGATTTAAGGCACGCGAACACTCGAGTGTGCACCCTCGCTTGGATATAAGGTGCTTCACCAATGCACTGCCCTGTTGGATTGTCGAGAAGATGCACTCCAACTCAATCACTCATGGCCATTGGATGAAGATCCAACGATCGTGATCGCACAATGAAGTCTTCATGAGGTAGCATTGCAGCTTGGCTAGAATGCATCTCAACTGTTGGATGGCGATCCAACGGTTGAGATTGCCCTATGAATTTTCCCTTAGGATAAAGGAGGTAGCTACGGCTTTGGGTGGCCTGGATGACGCCACATGGCTTCATCTAGGTCATCCATCTTCAAATGCTTGTAGATGATGCCATTGATGTTGAATTGGGTTGATTTTCACGCCATTAGGCTGCGATCGCCGATCGGAACCCATCCGTGCAGTTGGATTTGTCATCTGAGGTACAAATTTGCACCACCTTTTCCCTTGGCCTCTGATCTTCCTCAGACTACAATGATGCTACAAAGGTCCAATCGGGGCGATCTCGAAGGTGTTGAACTTCGATCGTCGCCTTGATCAGATTCATACGGTTGGATCTTCAATTCGAGGCCCAAATAAATATTGCCCTGTCCCCTAACTACAAAAAGGGCAAATTAACCTATAATTTGTACAAACTAATCTAAATGCACGATGATGCATGTTATACAATATTTATAATGCATAATGCTTCTGTGACACTAGGAATATGCATAAATGAATATTTTAGGCTAATTAGATGTGTGTACATCTTTTTTATTCTTTGCATTCAGGTTTAACTTTAGGATAGCTTAATTTGTAGTTTAATCGTCTTTAGTATCTTCTCCCTCCCTCTGCCATTAACACCTGGAGGAGCTTCTCTAACATCTTGCTCCGGCCATCCTCTCCTGCAATAGGTAGAGGGCTTTACTCTAGTGACTCACATCTGAGCTTCCTAGGTGTTTAATTGGGGTTGTGAGGCTATATTTTGATGTGCAGGTCATTGCCGAAGGAGCTCGTCTTCTCATATTGCGTCACCACCATCCACCACTCTGATTATCAATCAGCCACCGTGACCACCTAGGTGAAGCTTCATTGACCATCGTCTAGTGCAAAGAAGGAAGAGGGGCTTTGGTCCCACATCGGCCACACATAAGTGCTTTGAGTGCTATATCTTGGTTTGCATCGATAAGCTATTCGATCCATAATAGGGAAGGCTCCTCGATACACATATATAAGTGCTTAATCTGTAAATATATTAGGCCCATCTGGGGTAGCCCATTGAGCCGAGTTTGGGTCAAGAGTAGGGTGAGGTTTTGCAAAATTAAAAGTAAAAGAAAACAAAGAGAGGAAAGTGTTCGTCAGTGATGTGATTAATTTAAGTGCCCTAGAGTTTGAATAAAAAAATGTTTTTGTTGTCAACAATTGCTCTTATTTTTTTTGGGCATTGAATCTAATCTTTTGAGTTTGATAGCTTATCTTCTTAGCATACTTATTTACTATCAAACTCTCGAGCTTCCAATCTTGTAGATCTTTAAATAGTGGTATTTGCGAAATATTTTGCTCCCAATGAATGTCCTCCAACATTAACTTCAAGAATATAAAATTTTAAAAGTGGTTTGAGTGTTTTCGACTATATTACAACGTGATTTTTAAACTCTCGATTTGCACCCACCAGTGGACCTCGATTGTACCGTGCTTAGGCATTCCTCGGCTTAAGGCTCTTCTATGTGGGCAACACTAGGTGCCACTCACTTTTTCCCCCATTTTCGTACTTCGAGGTAGTCCTCTAGGTGGTGTATTCAGTTTCTAGGTAGAGCAACTCCCACTTGGCAGATTGGTCATTGTAGACAATCCCTACACCCACTACGGCGTTGAAGGGAACCATCTAGAAATAGGAAGATACAATGACCCTGACGACGTGTGATGAGTTGACTTTAGTGGACTATATTTGAGCCTGTTTTTGCTACATTTCACATTTTAGAGCATATTAGTTTTCACAATTAATTGTAGCTTAGTACATGCATAAAGATTTAAAGTCTATATGCATTTCCTTGCATTACGCATATAAATAACAATGTGCATTTATTTCAATTGCAGGAATTGTGGAGACGTCTACCGCAATATTTCTTCCATTAACAAAGTCACTTAAATAAACTCCTAAATTCTAATTACATTTTAAAAGAAATCCCAACTGCTCTTGCACATCCCTTCAATTTTCCCCTTTGGGACCTCCTCTCTCTCTCTCTCTCTCTCTCTTAATGGCAACCCCCCACTCCCATAATCCTCTTCTCATGCACGTAGCACAATTCCCAGTTAAATTCCCAACTCATGCTCGCAGCCTCTCCTCAAATCCCTTTGTTCCAACGCAGCACCAACACCTCCCGCGTAGGCACACCTTAAGCATGTCATCCCCGCATGCACACCACACCTCTCGAATCCCTTGTCCCTCACACAAGACAGGGGGTGCTTTTTTGCATAGCAGAAGGAGGCACACAATCCCATCACCCATAGGGGGCACCCAGGCTGTAGTGGCTGTGCACCTCCCTGCTCTGCTCATCGCCTCTCCATCCCTCTCCATACACCTCTAGCCAGCGCAACCATCTCCTTCATCCCTCTCTCCATTACTTCTTGATACTATCAGAATGGGGTGGAGTGAGGCATGGTGATCTCCTGAGGTATAATGGTAGTCGTGGGGTACGTCTAGGCACCGTAGTGGGTGGATTGAGGAACCAACAACCACAACAAACTTAACAAAGGGGATTCAAGTGCTTGATTCATTCATTCCAGAGGAGGCTCATAAATAGACATGGACCTGACAGTTAGGATCCCTTGTACCAACCTTACGGGGGAACCTTGGTAACCCACAAAATCTACCTATACTCTACGTACAGATGTCATAACAGGATCTGGCTAGATCCTACAAAATTCATCAGGCTTACAAGTAAATCTAAGACTCCATACTGACATTACAGGGAAATCTACCGTGCTACAGTGAAAATGAGCTCTCAGTGTCCAGTCCCCAATGCAACACCGGTTGCTTCCTCTCATGGTAGTACAGGTATGGGGTGATTTGCCATAGATCTCCTCCTGCCACCCTAGGACAGGCAAAGCAGGCTATTGGTCCGAATCAATCGCTCCCCCCTTGGAAACGGGCATCATCCTCGAGCACCCAGTCAGGGAATTGTTTGCGCAGGGTCTGGTAATCCTCCCAAGTAGCTGTGTTATCATCACCGCCTTCCCAAATGACTAAAAATTCAGCTGTGGGGGCGTCATTCGGTGAACAACATGGTGGGCGATCAAGCTGTCTGAGTAGTGGCCTTGAATGTCGCATGGGGGCCAACTGGTGGGTGGAGTGGAGCTTGGTGTGTGGTGGCCATAATGAAGTTTCAGTTGCTAGACATGAAATACAGGATGTATGCGACACCCAGTTGGTAGTTGAAGCTCATATGCGACTTCCCCTACTTTGCTGTGGATGGGATATGGTCCATAATACTTGGGTGAGAGCTTGTTATGCGGCTGTTTAGTGAGTAAGGCTGAGTGAAAAGGTGACAACTTAAGGTAGACCAGCTGTCCAACTTGGTATTGGACCTCACAACGGTGGCGATTTGCCAAGGTTCGCATTCTATCTTGGGCACGGCGCAGGTGCTCCTTCAATTCTTTCAAAATTGAATCGCGGGACAGTAGTTGCTAAGCAACCTGAATCGACCGAGCTTCCCTATGCACATAGTCCCTAATGGTGGGAGGAGAACGTCCATACACAGCCTTGAAGGGTGTCATTCCGATTGCAGAGTGATGCTGAGTGTTGAATGAGTATTCTACCCAAGCTAACCATTGGATCTAGGAGTAGGGATGCTCATTGCAGAAATAGCGAGGTATGCCCTGATGCTACGATTGATGATTTCTGTTTGTCCGTCGGTTTGAGGGTGGTAGGCGGAGGAGAATTGGAGATGGGTACCTTGTAGTTTGAAGAGTTCCTTCCATAATTGGCTTGTGAAGATTGAATCGCGACCATTGATGATGGAGCTAGGAATGCCATCCAAGCGGACGACAGTATCAATGAAGAAGCGTGCTACTTCAGCAGCGAATAACGGGTGTCGAAGGGTCACAAGATGTATGTATTTGGAGAGGCGGTCGACCACCACCATGATAAATGTGAAGGCCTTATCAGAAGGGAGAGCTTCTATGAAGTCCATAGATAGTTCTTCCCAAATGAGATTTGGAATGGGTAGGGGCTAGAGAAGACTTCATGGAGAGCCAAAAGAAGTCTTTTAGAAGGCGTTGGAGTGTCTTTTGGTAACTTGCATAACCTTCAGTTGGAGATGAGTGATATTCTGAGAGGAGCTGGGGAAGGAGGGAAGAGGTGGAGGCCACAAAGAGCTTGCCCTTGTAATAGATGAAGCCATTAGTGTTAGTCCATTTGGCAAAGTTTGGATTGTCATCTGCATCTAGGGACTGTGCCTGCTGGTAGTCTGGGTGGAGGACATACTCCGCCTTGAGTTCAGCCCATGAGGGGCTGACCATGGATAAAGCGATGAGCTGATGATCTTCCTTGCGACATGAGAGGGTGTCTGCCATGCGATTGAGTGCCCCCTTTTTATAAACAATGTCAAAATTTTAAGGGGAGAGTTGGGCCACCCATTTCTGTTGTCGTACTGAAGTAAGGCACTAACTGAGTAGGAATCTCAGCGTGCGATGATCACTGTGTACAATAAATTTTCCTGTGAGCAAGTAACAAGGTCATTTGCGCACAGTGAGGACTAATGCCAATAGCTCCTTTACATAGGTGTGAAGGTGGTTTGGTGAGGGGTGAGGGCTTGATTGAGATAGGTAGCGGGTGATCATTCTGCATAAGGACAACTCCTATTCCCTGGCTAGATGCATCACATTCCACCACAAAAGGTGTGGAGAAGTTGGGCAACGCCAGGACTGGAGTGGTGGTGAGTGCGGTTTTCAAGGTTGCGAATGCTTGATCGGCCGTTGGTGTCTAGGCAGGTGTCGTGCCCGAGACCAGACTATGAAGGGGTGCTGCTATAAGGCCATAGTTGCGAACAAAATGGCGATAATTCCCTGCCAACCCAAGGAAGCCACGCAAGGCTTGGATGGTGGTGGGCGTGGGCCAAGATAGTACTGCCTCAATCTTCTTAAGATCAACCTCCACTCCTTGAGCCGACACGACATGGCCCAAGTATTCAATAGTGGTAACTCCAAAAGAGCATTTGGATGTTTTTACAAAGAATTTCTGGAGGTGTTGTTCAAGGACCTCACGGACGTAATTGAGGTGGCGTTCCCAGGTAGGGCTATAGATTAGGATGTCATCAAAAAAGATGAGGACAAACTGATGGAGGAAGAGGCGAAAGTGGTGATTCATAACCCTCTGGAAAGTGGTTGGGGCATTACAAAGGCCAAACGGCATTACGAGAAATTCGTAATGCCCGTCATGAGTTTAGAAGGCAGTTTTGTGGATATCACTCTCATTCATGCGTATCTGATGGTAGCCAGAGCGAAGATCCAATTTAGTGAAGTATGCGACCCCTCGCATATCATCAAGGAGATCGTCGATGATAGGGATGGGATAGCGATCCTTGATGGTGCAGTTTTTTAGTGCCCTATAATCGACACAAAAATGCCATGTACCATCTTTCTTGCGGATGAGGAGGATAGGAGCCACGAACGAACTGTGGCTTGGGCGTATAAGTCCTTCATCAAGTAGGAGGTGTATCTGCCTTTCAATTTTGTTCTTCTGTGAACGCCCATGCCAATATGGTGGTAGAGCAATAGCCTCTGCTCTAGATTTTAATAGAATATTGTGTACTTCCTCTTGTTGGGGCGGCAGTCCTCGAGGTTCAGAGAAGACATCTTCAAATTCTGAGAGGAGTGCGGCCATGGTGAGATGGGGAGAGGTAGTAGATGGAATAGGGTCAGTGTCAGCAACGCGTGTGCGGAAGAGGTATAGCTCAGCTGCTTCTGCGAGAACTTGCCTAACTTCATTAGGCATAAGATTGCCCCCTCCTAGAAGGACCCCCTGGAGAACAGGTCCTTTGGCTGCCTAGTATGTGAGGGTGAGGCAGTCCAAGTCCCATGAGGTTGCTCCCAATGATCGAATCCATGGTACGCCTAGGATGGCGTCAAAGGTGCCAAGGTGCAAGATATAGGCATTAAGAAAATAGTAATGCCCCTGAAGGGAGAATGGGAGGTCACTAACCCATGCATTGGACTGGAGTGTGGTGCCTCCCGCTACAGTGACATGGATTGGTTGATTTAGTCGAGTACACGTGTGGGAGTTAGGAACGAGGTGGGGCCCGATGAAGTTGCTCGAGCTTCCGGAGTCGATAAGGGTAAGCCCTTGTCCAATCGAGGTGGTGATCCCAAGCTTGATGAGACCAGCGTTGGCTTGGCCAGTTATCGCATGGGAAGATAACTGCTCATTGGTTTCCACTTCGGCCATGTTGTTGGAGGCGTCCTCCCAATTGTCGTCATCTTCGGTCACCATATAGAAGGCCCTTGTCTTGCAGCGGTGTCCGGGCACGTATTTCTCATCATAGTTGTAACAAGGGTTTTGTTTGCGACACTCGGCCATCTCAGTAGGGGTAAGCCTCTTGATTGTCGAGGTTGCCCCATCGGTGCAGCGGCAGGCACGGCGGCTGCTGGGGAGGGGCCTCGCATCCCTATCCTGGCTCCTTCAAATTTGGCGCAGCGGAAGTTGCGTTCCTTGAAAGCCTTGGCGTAGCGCACAGCTTGCACCATGGTTTTAGGTTCGAGGACCAGCACTTCAGTGCGTACCTCCTCCCTCAGACTGGATACAAATATTTCGACGAAGCTTGCTTCACCCATGGGAGGAACGAGGCCTTGTAAGGCCTCAAATTTGCCCTAGTAGTCCGTGATTGAGTGGGTCTGGTGAAGGCGACATAATTCGCCCAAGGGTTGCTCATAAGCTTGCTTCCCGAAGCGGGTGAGGAGCTCGTGGTGAAACTCTTTCCATGAGGTGATGCGCCCACTCGTCTCCCTTCAGTGCAACCATTGGTTGGCCTCACTGACGAGATGTAGGGAGGCGAGGGACACCCGTTCAGCTTCAGCTACCCCATGGAACGCAAGGTAGCGTTCAGCTAGGCGCAGCTATCCCAACAGGTCCTCCTTCTTGTTGTACTGCGGGAAGTTGAGCTTAACTGCCTTTGTAATGGTAGCCGCTTCACCGCTGGTCTGCGATGAAGATGGATCCTGGTTTGAAGATTCCTTCTCCACAGGTCTTGTCCCCCTCAAAATGTGAATGATTTCATTCAACACGTTCGATTGCTACTGCATGAGGCCTATCATCTCCTACTGGGATCACACCATTGAATCGAGCTTCTCGTCGATACTGGAAGGGGTCGGGTGCTCCGTGGGTTCTGGATCATGGTGCTCTAATACCAGGTTGATACTATCAGAATGGGGTGGAGTGAGGCGTGGTGATCTCCTGAGGTATAACGGTGGTTGTGGGGTACGTCTAGGCGCCGTAGTAGGTGGATTTAGGAACCAACAACCACAACAGACTTAACAAAGGGGTTTCAAGTGCTTGATTCATTCATTCTAGAGGAGGCTCATAAATAGACATGGACCTGACAATTAGGAACCCCTGTACTGACCTTACGGGGGAACCTTAGTAACCCACAAAATCTACCTATACTCTAAGTACAAATATCATAACAGGATCTGGCCAGATCCTACAAAATCCATCAGGACTCCTTATAAGTAAATCTAAGAATCCATACTGACATTACAGGGAAATCTACCGTGCTACAGCCAAAATGACTTAGTGGCCAGTCTCCAATGCAACACCGGCTGCTTCCTCTCACGGTAGTATAGGTATGGGGTGATTTGCTGTAGATCTCCTCCTGCCACCCAAGGATAGGCAGAGTAGCCCGTTACTCCATAGCACTTCTCTTCCTCGACCTTCAACCTCTCCACCTCACGCACAGGAGCTCCGGCCAGCCATTGCCCACGCTCGCGTGACCTCCTCGCATAGCTGCTGACTACGCGTCAGCGCGAGGGGCGTGTAAGCAACAGCTTCCACCATCGACCCTTTGTGCAAGTGCGCAAGCGACCGTGTAATGCCATCCGCTAATGATTGCCTCCACGCACCAACTATGGTAGCTCACGCATAGGACCGCCTCCACACCCACAGACAAGCTGCGTACACCCCCCTACCTGCACGTGAAGGACATCGTACTGCATCAGCTTGCCTACGCGTCCTTGATTGATACGTATTTAATAAGAATAGGTTGCTTATTTTAGCTAAGAACTTAACTAGCTTAATGTACATAGGTTGTGCATCTTGCATTTTGATCACGCTCGCATAATTAGGTCATATAAGTATTTTGTGACTAATTAACATCTAATTAGAGTGTTTTAAATAATGTAGGAGTAAGTGATGAAGCTAAAGTAGATCGGAATAAACTCAAGGAGTTGATAAAGCTTCAAATGAAGTGAAGCTTGAAGGAACAAAGACAAGGGAGAAAGAAATAAAGACAAGAGAACATTTGGCATGTCCTTGAACCTCCACCAAATACCCAACCTAGGACAACCATTTTTTCTAAAACTTATGTCCTAAACTTATCCTTAGAAAACTACCCAAAAAACCTACACCTTTGATCCTTAATCTAAAGGCCAAAACCCACTACCTAAAATTAGAAACCTAAGAACCTCTCCAAAACCCTTAGCCACCTATGGTAGCTTCTCCAAGAAGCCACCATGGCCAGCCACTTATGCCTCCCATCCACCCTTAAAACCACATCCAATGATCTCAATTACTCCCCTTTAGGGACCACGCCATAGGGAGAGTCTAGGGGTTGCTAGACATGGCCATGCATGGAATCAGGTTCCTCCTCCGCCATTGGCTCCATCTTTAGACGTGGAAGTTCCTCTTTCTCCAGAGATCCTCGCCACTGAATCCCTTCTTCGAGGTGCCCTCATTGGGGAGTTTATGGCTAGCCTATCTTCCTTGGAGGACCTCTAAGGTTTTAGAAGATCCCTTTCCCTCTCATCTTTGATGTGGAAGATATATGTGTTGAACCCTTCGAGGTTCTTGATTTTTGGTTTGTCGGATGTGGATGTTGATTCCCTCAAGTTTCAATTGTCGTGCTTTGATTCTATATCTATTATTTGGCATTTGGTATCTCCCTTTCATAGTGCATCGAGTGGTAGACCTCCGCAAAGAGTTTTCGTCAAAGAAGGTTCTGTGGAGATCTGGGGACTCCCTTTGCACCTGCATTCCAATGTAGTGGTGAGTAGTGTTGTGGCCAAATTTGCTTCTTTGAAGGAGGGTTCGGTGGTTGGACTGATGGAAGGGGACGGTAGTGTGGTAAAGGTTGTTAATCTCAAGCACGGGGGTCCTTTTCATGAGAAGGTAGTGCTGAGATGTGGGGGTTCCTCATGGCTTTACCATTTGTGTGTGGGTTTGTGCTTCGGCAAGGAGGAAGGAGGAGGGAGATGTATTGTAGGCCGATGTAGGTGGGAAGGAGGGATCCATGCAATGGTGCAAGGTGCAAGAGGAACAAGCATCCATGTGTGTCAATCAAAAGAAATGCAAAGTTACTGAGGGCACAGAGTTGGAGCATGGCAAGGAGGGGGGGGGGATACAGCTGATGAGAAGATAGATTGTGGGGAGGGAAGGGCTATTGTTATCCATAGGCATATTGAATGTGACATGCATGGAGGGTGCGAAGGGGGTAACTAGGTATCTCTATGTTAAGGGTCCGCACGTGGAATGTGCGTGGGTTGAGGGATCACATAAGAAGGGGCATTCTAGGGAGATACCTTAGGGAGTGGGGGATTCATTTTGCTTTGTTATAGGAGACCCATATTGACGGTGAGGACTTGGGTATGTGGTATCCGCTGCTTGCAAACGGGGAAGCTAATTTGAATGGATACCACCATCATGTGGGAGATCCAGGGTACTGTGTGTGGTGGAAGCCTAGCGCTTTATAGTTGCAAGATGTTAAGCTAGGCCGCTTCTCTATTATGTGCAAGTTCTCCAGAATCAGTGACAATACTCATCTCAACATTACTTTAGTTTATGGGTCATGTACTCCAAGTGAGAGACCACTTTTATGGGAGGAGTTGAGGGACATGACAGCTTGGGTCGAGGGGGCATCATGGCTTGTGGGTAGTGATTTCAATGTTACTCTATCTTCAGATAATAGGCCAAATGGGTAGGCAGATTCTTCTACTTTTGGTTTTCTGAATGTGGTGTTAGATTTGAAGTTGATAGATATTCCTTCATTGGGTGCAACCTATACTTGGAGAAATGGTGGAGGTCTAATGTTGAAGATTGATCGATTTCTGTGCAATGTGGACTTTGATGCGGTCCTTTCACATGGCTTTTGTGGTGCCGTTGGGTAGACCCTTTACTGACCATACCCCACTCGTGTGGGAGAGTGGAAAGGGGGTGAGGGCCTACTTTTGTTTTATGTTTCAGAAATCATGGCTGAATGAAGAAGGGTTTAGAGATATGTTATCATCTTGGTAGGTCTCCAGTGGAGGAGAGGATTCTACTACATAGAGGTTGGCGGCTAAACTAAGGGGTCTACGTCTCATGCTGTTTGAATTCAAGAAGTCCCTTGCATATATGAAGGCTCAGAAAAGGAAGGAGGTCGTGGAGGGGGTGACTTATCTTGACGAGAAAGAGGAGAGGATGGCATTGAGTGAGGAGGAGATAGCGAGGAGGAAAGCCTTGCAAACAGTCATTACAAAGGAGGACTACCAAAGGGCAATTGATTAGCGCCAACGCTCTCGTTAGCTATGGCTTAAGGAGGGAGATTCGAATATAAAATTTTTCCATGCAATTATGAGTGATAGAAGGGGATTCAATCTCATATCATCTCCTCTGTGGGGACCAAGTCGCTACATCACCTATGGAAATATGCAACCTAGCAAACAATTATTTTATGGATGTTACTTGTGTAGGGCCAAGGGGTAGTTGGAGACTATCAAATTCAGATATGCTAAAATTGGGAGTGGAAGATGACATGCAATTATGGAGAGTAATTAGGGAGGATGAGGTAGTCTCAACACTGAAGGGGTTGAAGGCAAAAGGGTCGCCAAGATCTGATGGCTTCCCCATTTTGTTTTATAGAGAATTTTGGCCAATGGTTAAGGTGGATTCATGGCAGTGATTGAAGAATTCCAAAGGGGAAATTTTGGATTGGAGAAGATTAATAGGTCGCTTCTTTTTCTCTTTCTTAAGAAGGTGGGAGCTGAGTCACTTTTTGATTTTCACCCCATAGCATTTTCCAATTCTATTTATTTAATAATTGGGAAAGTCATGGCAAATTGTATGAGGGAGGTTATGCAGAATATTATAAGTACGCTGTAGTCGATTTTTTTGAAGGGTAGATCGTTACAGGAGTCATTTATTTTGGGACAGGAGATAGTATTGGGGTGGGTAAGGAGGAAGAAGAAGGCCTTCATGTGGATGTAATGTCTCGAACCTGGTTTTCCAAGTCATTTCAGACTAAGTGTGTCGACACAAAACTGTCGACACTTTCATATGCAAATTGAAGCCTACATAAACTTAAAATGTGCTATTAGATTGAAAACCTATGTGTTTTTCGTTTTTGCAATCTATACCTCGAATCGACAATTTGAAAGTACTGTTAACTTTTTGGTATCACAAGGATTTCTACGGTATATGCCATGTGACGATTGGACCTCGATTGTGCAAAATGTGTATAAACTACGGATAAACTTACATGCGATCTGACTTAGGGATCGCATTTTGCAAACGACCTTTGTTTGAAATTCTACAAATTTTGTTGACTTTCCTATCTCGTAATAATTCCGATGGTATATGTTCCGTGAAAATCGAAATCCGTTTGATCTTGTTACAAGAGTGCACAAATTTATAAATAAAAATAAAAATATTCTTATTTAATTATTGGAAATCCTATGTAAGTTGTTAAAATAAATAAATAAATATGTTCTTATTCCTGAACCCCCTACCACCTTTCTCACTCTCCTCTTGTTGCTCTATGAAACCAAACCTTTTCCCTCGTATTCTCACATGAGAGAGAGAGAGAGAGAGAGAGAGAGGCGGAGAGAAGAAGAGATTGCATGAGAGAGAGAAAGGGAGAGAGAGAAGGAGAGAGACGGAAAGGAAGAGAGGAGAACGATGGAAACTCTACCTCGCCGCTCCCTCGTCCTTCCCCAACGTTGAACGACACCGACAGAACTGCCGGTGACTGGTAGCGACAGTGGTAACGTGGTGAGCCTTCTTGGTTCTTCTCTTCCTCTTCTTTTGTTTCCATGTTTGCATACGTAAGGAGGATGAGAGGGGGAAGAGAGGAAGAGAGTGGTCGGTGAGGAGCCGTAAGGGCCGGACCGTGGAAGGGAACAGATGTCGGAGGCTGTCCGAGCGCTGACGGTGAGGAGCGTCGTGGGGGGGGGGGTACCCTCTGATGGCTGCTGTCTCACCGGTGGAGAGGAGGCAGCCGTGGTTGTGGTGTTGCACCACATGAACAGCACCATGCAGAGAAGAGCGGTGGCAGGGAGGAGAGGAAGAAGAGGCCTGAACCGGCCAGGGAAGGTCGGCAGGGGACCATCGGCGAGCGGTGTCGGTCCGACGAGCATCGGCGGCGGTTGGTGAGGCCGGGATTGTGGCCATGCACGCTCTGCATGCGTGGGTCGTGCTTGGGTGCGTGAAGGAGAAGACAGAAGGATAAAGAACGGAGGAAGAAGAGGTTTGTTGAAGAAATAAAAAAATTACGTTTTAAAAATAAAAATTTTTAATATTTCATTTTGGTCTCTGTGCATGGCTTTTTGTTAGTTAACATATGATGATCAGAATTGTTTGCTTAGATTGAGGGCTTCCAAGATCGGAATCAAGTGATCCAAGATTTGATCTTGGGGTTCTTGAGAGTGTCGAACGCATCCGTATGGTTAGATCAAGTGGTTTCTGCTCTGATCCTTGAGGCACGTGCTAAATTCTTGTCTTAACATCGATTCGTGTTTTGAAATGTTAGGAGGTCAAACAGCGTCCGTTTCTCGCATTCCAAGACTCGTTGGAATCGTCTCTTCACGAATTACATGAAGGTAAGTTTTTAAATTCAATTTTGGGAATCATTTCTTTCATGAAATTTTTTTGATGGAACTTATGACATTTTTATTCTATGTGTCTTAACGTTGTTTTAGCCCCAGAGCGCTTACAAAATAGACAGGCCTCCAAAATAGCAAAAGAGAAACAATGAGTGCGCATGGTTTGGAGTCACTGTAACCCTCTGGTGACATTAGGTAGAGTAGTCTCTCTCCTCTGTACAGTTTATCTATATAGTGATTTTCTTTGCGTATTACACTATTTAGTGTATATTCTTACCTCTTGCTGGGATTGGACCCATTTACATATTCTTGTTGCTCTGGGTACTAAAATATTAAATATTATTGATGAAAATCAGGTTGACTTGGAATATGAATCACTAGAGTAATATTGTTAACTGTCAGATTAAAGTGAGTTAACGACATTATTTGATAATTTTCATGAAATGAATTATAAACTAATTAAGCTTGTTGAATATGATCTTAACATTGTGTGTGAGAAATGAATTTCCATTTGAGTAAAATTGGCTTCATGAAGATGGTTAAATGATAAATTGATTGGAACCTTGATCAGAAATTGAGAATTTTCAAGAAAAAAATATGTTAGAAGATACTGTGGAAAATTGTTAACAATGTGAAATTATTAAAGATGGTTGAATGGATAAAAATACAAAGATATAGTTATCTGAAAATTATTAAATAATAAGTACGACGGATATGTCGGAGAAAAAGAATTAAAAGGAATAGATAGCTAGTTTCAACCCGCTACTTGTCGGGTTTTCGGTCGAAGCTTTAAGTCCTTTCAGATCGATTTCAGGGGATGGCTTAGAGAGTTGCTGGTTGCCTTACGACTCTTTGGTCAGGCTTAACAGCCAACTGGGATAGTGGATTTGCAGGGTTTGAATTTGGAGTAGTTCTTTTGGTCGGTAGGTGGATCATTGGCTATCTATGGCTCAGCTTACACAGTGCGTGTACGTGTTCACACCACACGATGTAGCTGCCACCTTTTTTCGCGATGACCCCAGGATGACGAAGCGTGGCGACTCGATGGATATAAGCAATCCTCTTAGCTAAGAGGGTGGCTTATATTGATCTTACGTTATAGGAAGTTACACAAAATCGTCTCGTAGCTTGAGACATCAATTGTTAATTTGTGAACTATAATAAATTAGGCTTCCAATGTATGAAATGGAACCAGATAATGAGATGTCTAATAAATGAATCAATCAAAACTATAGTACCTATTTTCTCTTGTTATTTCTACTCAGTTTTTACTGATGTGTTTTTGGGTTCTGTACTTAGGTATACTTAGTAGTTTGTCAGGAGATTTCTGTTGTATATCTCCGTGGACCTAGATCCTACGGCAAATCTTTTGGTTAAATTTTTGTAATATGAACTATTTGTTGGCTGTTTTTATATTTTATGATTGTGTGTTGAGTGACTGCGATCTTGTGGACAAGTTGTACTGGTTATTAGCACACGTCGACTCGGGTTTCATCAGTTGGCAGGAATCAAGTCGTCACAGTAGATTTTTCCAAAGCATACGATTTGGTCTCTTAAGCGTATCTTTGGGAGATTTTCAGGATGTGGGATTTTCCAAAGACATGGTTTCAATGGATAAAAAGATGTGTCACCACTTCCTCTTTCTCTCCTTTGATTAATGGGTGACCCACAGGACATTGGATACAACCTTAGAAGGAAGTTAAGTAGGGGTGTCCGAGGGCTCTTGTCATTTTTATTCTGGCAATTGAAATGTTGGCCAGGTTTGCCTTCAAGGTGTGCTCAGGTGGCTTGATGCATGGATATGCTCTCTCTTCTCAGCATGCGCTGACACCTGTCCTGCAGTTTGCTGATGACATAGTCTTCTTTATTGAAGGGTGGTACAAGAGGCGAAGTGCCTCAGGTATGTCGTTGACATTTTTAGTGAGGTGTCCGGATTGTAGATAAGTGGTACTAGGTCCACTCTCATTTGTTTTGGGGATGCTTGTAGATTGAAGGAATACTTATCCCATATTTTACAAGTGCCGGTTGTTAGCCTTCCGATCTGCTATCTTGGCTTACCCCTTCAAGCCAAGAAGATGAAGAAAAAAGATAAGACGTAGTTGTTTGAGCGGATCTCTTTGAAGATGGTAGGGTGGTGTGATTGTTTTCTCTTTAAAGGGGGGAGAATGCTCCTATTGAATTCGGTGTTATCTGTTATTCCAATTTTTTTTCTCTCCATGTTCAAGCTGCCGGGTTCTATATTAAAGAAAGTTGATGTGTTACAAAAAAGATTCTTTTGGAAGGGGTCGTCGCACAGTGGCTATTTCATGCAACCCATCTAGTGGCGCACCATTTTCAACCCAAAGAAGTAAGGTGGTTTGAGTGTTCGATCAGTCTCTTAGAGAGTTTAGGGACTCACTTTTGCTCAAGTCGGGTGCAATCATTTTGCGGGGAGATGATGGTTTGTGGTAGAAGGTGGTTAGAGACTCTTACAGTGGCACGTGTATGGTGAAGGGCTTGCTACATCTTGTCTTGGCCTCTCCCTTTTGGGACTCGGTATCTAAAACTTTGGTGGATCACTTATAGCTGTTTTCCCGGTGCTTGGAAGTGGGGAGCATTTCAAGTTCTGGGAAGATGATTGGTGTGGTATGGGACAGCTAAAAGATTCGTTCCCACGTGTATGGAGCAACTGATATGAAAGATGCACCGGTGGTTGATATGTGGTAGACGGTTGAGGAGGCATGGAAGATCTCTCATTCTAGTGAAACATACCTCACTAGAATGGGAGAGGAATCAAGTAGACTCCTAATAGCATTAGTGGCGTTCAAGCAAAGAGGACTAGATAGATTTGAATGGAAGAGGAGAGTTTATGCACCAAGCAAGACCTATGAGATCCTATGTCAGATGCAGGTGGATGATGATCATTGGTGCATATGCTCCCATGTTTGGAAGCTAAAGATTCCATTGAAGGTACATATCTTTTTGTGATTAGCCAAGCAAGAAGGATTGGTTAAAAGTTCGCATAGGAGAACTTTGGAGGCTGCTACAATCCAATGTCTCCTATGTGGTTGAGGAGGACAATACTTGACACTTGTTCAGTGCATGCTTGGTGACTAATGAAGTGTGGAGCAGGTTTTGCCATTTTTCCCTATCCATGTGGGATTTCTTGTGGTCTAGTTTTCTATGTATTAACAAGCCACGTGTGTATATGGCTGTTGTTCTTTGGATCATGTGGAAGGTTATGAATGATGCGATGTTTAGTGGTGGTAATGTGTGGGTGGAGAATACATGTGGTGATGTAACGTTGAGTGTGAAGATGTGATTGGATACTTTATAATTATTTCTATTAATGAATAAAGCTGGACGATTACGCTAAATGATAATAATCCTTTCTCTTTGTTAAAAAATATACTCTCCTTCGGTTGACCCTTATTTGGCTTCTTAAACTTCGTTTTGATGTTGGGTAGGATTTTCCATATAATACATACGAAGACAAGTCCGAACATCCACTTGACATGCTTTCGGTGGTATTCGTCATGTGACTTTTCGGAGTTTGTTATGAGTGGGTTGTGACAACACAGGTGATATTGGGGGTCTGAGGGAGCAGATGTGAAATATCGGTGATATTACGTTCCCTCGGTAAGAGGCATCGGTGTTATTTCTTACTTTATTCCATTTGTACATAAGAACGTCCTCCTTTTTCGGTTTCCCTCCCGTCTTTGCACCTAGAGGATGGCATGGTAAATGCGCCAATTTCCATGTAATATATGCGGAGATGTGAGGGAGAGATTTGATGACAGGATCGACCTTTTGTTACTTTTTTATACCATTTCATAATAGTTGTGTAAGTCATAACGTCCGCCATTTTCCTTTCCCTTCCGGCCTCGCACCTCGAGGATGCCAGAGTCTACCTTAAAACGATATCCGTGAGTGTCAATCAACTCAAGGAATTTGCTACGTATTATCCTCACACATCTTGTTCGTTATCTTTTGCTCATTAATTCTAAGATAGAGCTGCACAAGTTTCATATAGTATACGAACATGTCGCGGGTTACTTCGCAGTGCATGTTCCATGATGAATGGTCAACGCCATACTACTACTTCAAGGTGGTTCCTTACCTGGAAAGCTGCTTATATGAAGGCAGATGGAGGCATGACTGACGTTAACTGCAAGGATAACCGAATCTGATGCTTACTTTGTATAGTATAAACCAACAACGAGCTTTTGTGATCAACTCGATTCGATTCATAATTGTTATCATATATCCATTGAAGTACCCTCCTACGATAACAACAGTCCATGCATTTTCAACTCGCATGTGACAATTGATATGAAATTTTTCCGAAGTATACAAATATTTGTAATGGTGACAATCTTCTACCACATGCTGATCATAAACTTTTGAATATGCAATCGTATCTCTATATGCCTGACATCTCATTCACTCACCCACTGCTCTGAGGGTAGATGAAACCCGAAGCACGTACATTATGATCGGCGTTGGATTGACGTTCAATGAGTTGCGTCCCACTTTTGAGTAAACGTTCATTTACCTCTTCATTGGTGCCTACCACCATGTGGAACTTTTGTTCTAGGATGTGGAGTAACTGGTACGAACATCTTCACGTAATCACGGTTTATATTGTCCGGCCCTAACACAGTCGTGTATGCATGAAGCATCACTGAAAATGATATCATCACCCACACCATATTTCGTATATGTTGTAATTAGTTACCTTCAATGCATTTTGCAATTAAAGTTAAATGTCCATATCTCTACCACATGCAGCTGACCATATCGTTTCGCCATTCCTGTTGAACGAGGATTGCACATCGTTATGCAGTAATAGCATATGCTGATTGGTTCTAACATTACGCATGTGCTCCAAGCATACACATTTTGATATGAAGTTAATTCTGACATTAATGTGGTAATTACAACACGTCCAAGGTCGAGCTTTTAGCCCTTCGCATGTTTGCCTAATTCAATGTCTGCGTAACTAACTGGTGATTTCCCCTGCATAACATTATTAGGTATGTCTGTGTCAGTACATGGTTCCTTAGATACGATTAGAAGCCTGAAATGCCTGTGATTTCCTTTTTGGGTTGTTGGGTTTCCGGCACGTGCGCTGATGCGACCTTCTTTTCCTTGCCCTCCATTGAGTTGGAAACCAGTTGCGACAAGCGAACTACGTACAGAACGGTCAAAGGAAATAGCTTGCATGAATCAATTATTAGAAAGTCTTCAACGAATGCAATGGACATCATAAGTAGTTTACAATCGTCCGTCAATTTTCCCAAATATCAAGTCTGGCAAATGGAATCGTACCTACCTGCATTGACGGATGCCATGAGGATGGTGCGTAATGGATGTAATTTCTACCAATGGTTATAAGACGAGATGTTTTTCATATAATCGAAGGGTAGTAAAGCATTGTTCGAATGTCTGTTCCTCCTATATCCCCTACCCCAAATATCTTAAGTTTAAAAAAACATAAAACTTACTACACGTTCGACTCCCTACAAAATAAAAGTTCACTTCACCAGAACATGAAACATGCTACGTGTGCCATTGAGTTCATTTTTCCTTCATGGCGGGCCTATAATAAAATCCAGCAGTTCCTTCATAGGAAACTTCACACCTAGATGATGATGTTGGAGCCAATCCATCTGTCCAAACAAATAAAAAACAATTTTCATTACACGAATGACCTTCTTGATGAATCATATGTGAAATAAAGTACACTTATCTCACCTTGCTGAACTCCATGGGACGGTAATTGTAGATTGTCTAGTTATAATCATCTCAGAACCAATCTTCATCCTCAAGCACACAATTGATTGGTCGTATATCCTTTTTAGTTCCCTCCAGTTGCTTTCTAGCTCTCCCACCTAGTAGTCAATTCGACAGTTTGCATTCAGTCCTTGTTGGCATCGACTCCATGCATCTCTGGATAATGTTCTCCTCTCCTCATCATACTCCCTAGCATCCCTCTCATTTCAATTATTAACGCCAGTAGTCGATGGTCATTGTAGTTGTTCCACAAGGGGGCTCTACGACTCATTCTAATGAAAGAGTACATTTGGTAACAATCAGCAATCAATTTATCCCCAATTTGATTTATTACTATCACGAAAACTGTAATGTCCTAAAATTCAGGTCCCAAGTCATTCCAGTGTGGTGCGGGTCACCTCGAATCCATAAACACGATCGCGGTTCGGTGCTAGTATAAGCACCTCTTGAAGCGACATGTGGCAGTGAGTGCATGAGCAAGCGAGCGCTCTTGTGCGTAGAGAGGCGGTGTGTGACCATTGCAGACGCGACGTGTGGCCAGTCAAGCAGACGTAGGTGCGCTCAGCAAGTTTTCGCATGAACAGTTAGTGCCGATTAGATGCTGACACATGGCAAGGTGTGGATCGACGACAAACCGGTTGGTCTGATTGACCAACTACACCCTTGTGCTATTTCGACTGGCTCGAGGCCTTCTCAACCTCAAATTTTGACAAATAAGATACAACTAGAATTGTATCGACACGTATTAAGCGTTGGTGTATTTTATTTTCATTTTTGGCTACTGTTTCCTTAGTAAAAAATCAGAAACATACCTAGGTGTTTCCAACCATATTTTTAGTCCATATGAACTAGGTCTTGCCCCTGGTGCTTGTGTGAATTGTGAGGTAGGCATGGTGACTGCCCCCAGGTCCTGTACGTATGGTTTGAAGTCACTGTGACCTTCCAATGACGTTAGGTAGAGGAGTACACCCTTCTTTTGATTTTGTCTCATTTCCAGGTTACCGTGGGCCGTCTATTGAGGCCCTTTGCATATAGCACATTCGTTCGCACGTGTTCTCTTTCTTTTGTTGAGTCCGAGACTTTTCTGAAGTCATACTTTGACTTTGGGTGCTTTAATGTGGTTTAATCTGATTCTATGTGGACAGATAAGACTTAAGTATTCCATGTATCCTTATCATTGCATACATGAAACAAACTCCGTTTTCCATGAAACAAATTCTGCTGTGTTCATTAAATTCTAAATAGTATGGAATCACTGGCATAAATTGAAAATGATCTCTGACAGGTTAGAGGATAACGTGAATATCTGTTAATTATGTACTTAATAATGTAAATGTGTTAATTTGTTTGATTTGATGATAATAAAATGATATGGTTCTTTGGAATTGATTTAATAATGACGATTTAGTCGTGTTTTAGATGATGGATAACTGGTTTAGCCCTGCTACTTGCGGATTTGGCTGTAGCTTTCATCTTTCAGTTCGGTTCTAGGTTGACTTGGAGAGTTACTGGCCTTCCTACGACTCTTTGGTTAGGCTTAGTAGCTAACTGCGATAGCGGGATGCGTGGTTCGAGGTTTAGAGTGGTTTCTTTCTCGACTGGTAGGTGGGTCATTGGCTATCTATGATTTAGTATACATAGTGCTTGTATGTGTTCACACTACATGACTTAGCCGCCACCCCTTTCCACAAGGACCCCAGGGTGGCAGAGAATGGCAACTTGATAGGTATAAGCCATCATCTCGACCAGGAGGGTGGCTTATAACGATCTTGCACTATAGGAAGTTACATGAGATCGTCTAATGGCCCGAGACATCGGTTGAGGGATTGTGAACTATAATAATATGGGCTAAATGTATAAACAAAATTGGATAAGTAATGATTTGTAAATGGATTAACTACTGATACGATGTCCTCTTTCTTTTACTCTTATTACTATTGCTACTTATTCTAGTTATTCCACTCTACTCAGTTTTTATTGACATATTTCTCGGGTTTTGTACTCAGGTGTTGCTAAGCAGTCAGGTGCAGCGGTTGCTGTCGATTAGTCTACCGTGGAACCGAGTCCTACTTGAGGAGATGGTCTATTCTAAGCAAGTGGCTCTTAGTTGCTTCTTTTCCATTGTTAGATTTTACTTTTATCCTTTGGTGATTGTAGGAGTACTTGAGCATTCTTTACTTTCTATTTTTTGTGGTGAATTTTATCATGTTGTTGGTACTTTATTTTTTTTATTTAATATATTATAGATGAATACTTGGCTATTGATGTTCTATGACTATGTTGGGTGCCTACAATTTTGTGGGTTACTTGTGCTAGTTGTCAGCAAACAATGAGTTAGGTTTCATCGCTTGACGAGACTCGGGTCGTCACAATGACTGTTGTTATGGTTAATGTAGTCGATCATAAACCGCATAAATGAAAATAATTATTAAGGAATTCCTTTGATCTATTAGTAAGACACCGACAATTCTCGTTATATAACCCTCCATTACATAGTAAATTTTATGTAGCTATCAATGGAAACCATTACGCGAGTCTACCATGTTTCTCCCTATGAATATGGTCCTCATTGGTTTATGGAGAATAATGACCTGAGGAACCCACAGACAACATCTTACGGGAGGCACATTCTGTAGGAAATAGAAAGCATACATTCGTTGTTTTTTATTTCCTCCCGGAAGGAATGGTGAATTGAACCACCCAACAGAAAGTGTAGCACCGATGCAATCCACCTGCATGTTAACGACCTCATCAACCAACTGGAGGAATAATGTTTTACGAACGGGAGTGCAAGGCTAAAAACTGTATTACCTAATCACCCATGATTGCCACTATTGTGGAATTCCTTTCAACCTTTCACTTTAAATAGGTTCAATCGATGCACTCCGCATGGGTTCATCTCCATCCAACTGATCATGGGTACCGTCCTCAATTTCACCCTACATGCGCCACCTATTACGCTGTTGGAGCTACAACTACATGCCTTTTGACTGTCACACAATGTCCCCGGTGTCAGTTTAATCGGATAACTTCTCACATGTCGCCTGCATGCTCGCCTGCGTTGAACTTAACAGCATCGAGTGCGAAGAACGCGCCAATCTGGAACATCATCCCATTGTGAGGTCGCATCAATGAAGTTAAAGCTTCTTCATTATATTCGTCAAGCATTCGGGGAGAATGCCATGTGATCTCAATTGCTACCCCGTGATTCCTTGGAATCTGTCCACACCAATAGTTTCTCGCATTTCCTCTTGTGCTCAACCCCACTTTAGACCCTACTCAACTCGGTTGGATTTCTCTTCGCGTTGAACTCTTCCGTGCTTCATCACTGTTCTTGATCGACGTCCACCATGCTCATCTTCTCCTCCCCACTAATGCGAGTATGGCTCACCCTGATTTTCACATGTTCCATTCTTTTTTCGGTGAATTTTCTTACAGCTCACTTGCTCCATTTCGGATGCTGCATGCCCCGTCCTTTTCAGCCTTTCTTACATCCTTTTGGACTCCTCTTCGAGTGCCCAAGTGTTGCTCCGTGTCCATTTCTAGCAATACAGTACTCCGAAGTGCATTGTCAGGAATTCATAAATTTTAACGATAATCCAATGTTAACATGCAGCATGCATCCTTTGGAAGAGGAGGCATTCTAGATTGCATTTCTTGAAGCATTGCTAGACATGAAAGCGGTCGCATTTTTTCACCATGGCCTTTTCTCCATGGAAGCTTGAACGATTGCGCAGGATGAGCTTGTTGCGAAAGGGTTTCGGCGTGTTCGTCTTGGGCCCTGTGGGCCGTCTGGGATTGGTTGAAAGATTTATTCAACTTCATCAACTACTCTGTAATCGTCGATCGTCCGTGGGGTTCGGACGATGACACCCACCAGTTCGTTACGTTGATTGATGACCAGCAATGGGAGGAGGTACGCGAGTACTTTGTGTTGGTTACTACATTTTCGGACACATTCTAACGTGAATTGGTGTTTCGTAGATTGACGACAGGTATGTAGGCAAATTAGCGGGGAGACATTTCCCTCGGTACAATCTCCTGCTGGAGATACTATATGGATAAGAAGGGGATGCTCTCTCGGTTCTTGCTATCCCTTGTTCAAGGATTTCCAGTTTGCACCCTGTTGAATAGCGTACTAATGTGTTTCATTTTCCCATCTACCCCTTTCTTCTACAGTTGATGTATTGAACATTTCATGTGAAATTCGTAACGTTCGATCGTCCTACTCATCCTCGTTAAAGTCCGCATCCCTATCCCAGATTCCCCACGCAAAGACGTTCGAAATTCCCTCGTAACAAGTTGTCGAATATTCCTTATGGTTGCATCATTGCAGAAGTTCTTTTCCCCTTTAATTTACCCTTTGTTGCTATTGTTGACGAATCCCTAACTTCCAACCATACCGTGATTTCAAATACATATTAACTTAACCTCCCCCCTTCTCCTACGATGTATTGGTGCATAAATAATTAAGAAACACAGTAGTCATTAATGATGGTTTTGATGACAACAAATATCTCAAGTAATTGAGATTAAAATTATATCCTATGCATTGATATTGCAAGATTAATTTTCAGGTTGAACCTCTCTTGATGAAATCAAAAGCCAAGAAGGAGGAGATTATACTCTTCAAGTTTAGGTCTTCTTGTATTATAGGAATTGAATTCTAATCTTTTATTCTTTAGAATGTAAGGAGAGCCCCAATTAGATTTTATATTAGTATAAACATAAGGGGTTCATATGTAATTCTCACAAGAACACCTCACATAGCTTAAATAGGTCAAAATATGATAAAAACATATCCTTAGGTATTAAAAGATTATCCTGTAACCCTATAGAATTATCATGACTCATTTCGACAGTTAGTGGATATTTTACAATCCATCTAACATTAGGTAGTATATACCAAACATTAGGTAATAAGGCTGAGGCTACCTTGAGATCAAGGGAATAACGAACTTTACACTGAACTTTGTTCCTAATGGTAGGTAGTTGACCTAATGGTAGATAGAGGTTGCCTAGCGTTAGGTAAGTTATTTTAGGCTAAATTGGACATCTTCAGGAGATAACGAACTCTGCACCTAACTGAGTACCTAACGTTAGACAGTTCATCCAACGTTAGATGAATTTTACCTAACGTTAGATAAAGCACTTTTGGAGCATATTAGTTAGCCGTTAGCAAATCCAATTGAGGAACCTTTTAGCTGTTGGAGAGGGACTTTATGGACACCAAAACTAGTCCATTTACCCCTCTATATATATGAATCACTCTTTGAAAGAGAGAGAACATCCAAAAAACATACTCTAAAGTACATTCAAGTCCACATTCAGCTAAAGCATAGATTTAGTGTTCTTCGAAGTGATTGAAGCTTTGATTCTCCACCTCACACTTGCTCGAAGCTTCATCACTTCAACTCCTAGCAGCATCATCTTCTCACAATTACTAAGGGAGTTCTTTTAGTCACCTAGATAGCTAGTTCATATAATTAATTGCATATCTTATTGGGGCTAGCCATAAGAGAAAAATTATGTTTTAATTCTATTTTATTCTTTAATCTACTTGTAATCTGATGGCCCGGGTTGTGGGTTCCCTTCCTCTTGAGAAAGAGGGGTTTGCTCTTGATTGGAATATCAAGAGTGCCTAAAAAAGGGTTTGGTGCCCATTGCACTCGATTGGGATATCAAGAGGGTTTGTAAAATGGTTTGGTACCCCATAAGTACTTGTCAGTATTCCAAGTTGGACTCGGGGCAAAATCATAGATTGGAAGATCTAGGTAGTGGTTTTTCTCGAGATTGGGTTTCCACTGTAAATATTTGTGTTCATTTGTGATTTGCTAAAGTTTATATTAAATCTGCATTATTTACAATTAGTTGTTTATTTACCGCCTTTAGTACTAATTACCCCCTCTAGTGCACTTTCATATGGTATCAGAGCTTAGGTTGGTGTACTTTAGAGTAACTTCCTTGCACCTACGACAATGGCGGAATCGAGCAACTTAAGGACTTAGGGATTGTCGACCTACCGACCTCCTTACTTTGATGGAAATGGCTACACACATTGGAAGAGAAAGATGACAATCTCCCTCAAATCAGCCACCGAAGATCTTTCACTATGGGAGGTGGTTGAGAAAGAATTAAAAACGTCGGAAGTAGATGCCACCACCGGAGATTACAAGTTGGAAGATGAGAAGAAGATATCAATCAATTTTAAGGCTATGATCATATTATATTGTGCCCTTTCTAATGATGAGTTTAATAGAATTTGCAGCTAGAGACGGCACATGAGATTTGGAAATGCCTTGAAGTGACTCATGAAGGAACCTCAAGGGTAAATGAGACAAAAATTGGTCTCTTAACCCAAGAATATGAGATGTTCAAGATGAAGCCGGGTGAAAGCATAAAGGAATTGAGCACAAGATTCACTAACGTCATCAGCCCTCTTAAGGGGCCTGAGAAGAGTTATCCCTCAAATCAGATGGTGACCAATTAGGCGATTAGGTGATCAATTAAGTGTTTAAATGTGCTAGAAGTGATTGTGAGAGATAAAGAAAGATGGACAGCGATTTCAAAAGATGAAATTAAGGCTCTGGCGAACTCAAGGAGCTCGCCGGAGTTGGAGAAGATGAATACTGAAATTCAAAAATTACTCTAATCTAACTACCTAAACTAACTGAGTAAGCTAACTTACTCCTACTCCTACTCCTAATCTACTGTTACCTAGACGAAGGGGTCAATAAGGTTCTGCCGAAGTCTCATGGCGGACGACGAAATCAGACAGTGGAAGAAAGATCTCCAGTGGGCGGATTTGAGGTGGAGCAGAGGATTTCTTTGGTCGGTGCCTGTGTCAGAGATGCGGCAGACCATGGCGAATCTCCTCGGCTAATCAGAATGGATGGAGGAAGTTGAAAAGTGAAATGGAAAGTCGCCGGAGTTTTGGACGAATAGCCTATTGGGTCGGTTGCAGTGTTAAAAGAGGGAAGGGAGCCAACTTGAGTAAAATCTGAGGGGTGAAGGGGTATTTATAGTAGTCGGCGGCAAAGAGAATGGAGGGGTTTGGCCGAAGAAGGAGCTTGAGGAGCTTAACCTCCAACGTCGTCTTCGACGACAGTAAGGTTAACTCCCACTGGAAAATAGGATTTCCAGTTAACCCAGACCGGTGGATCAAGAGGAGGTGGTGAGCGCAAGTTGCAAGAGGTTGGACAAAGAAGGTTGATGTCGGCAGGGCAGTAATCGTGTGGTGGCGTGACTCTTCGCCGCCAGCCGTTCATTCGGCTAAAGAACAAGAAGAAGAAGGAAAAGGGACTTAAATGTAATAAAACTTAAGGACCTGTGTGAGAAATAAGGACCCAATTGTAATGAATATTAAGGACCAAATGTAAACCCAGGTTTTGAAGTTTATTTTAACTTAGATCTTTTTCAACTTTTTATATATGTTAGTAAATAAGGTAAATATTATGTTTTCACCTTGGATTTACATTTTTGACTTTTTTAGATTAATTTATTGGATTAAATAAAATTACTTAAGTTATTATATACTTAGGTTTTCATTATATTTAAGTTACTTAACTTGTTAATTAAAGGAATGATTAATAGAATTTCGAGTCCAATTATTATCTAGATTATTAATAATGTTAATTGAATGATAAAAATGTCATTTTTAACTTATTTTAAGGTCCTTTACTAAATACACCTTATTCTATAATTAACGCTTATATGTTCATAACCTTAGTTAATTAACTAGGAAGACTAGTTAATTAAGGGTAATTAGAGATCATGATGAGTGTCTCATCAGGTAGCTATCCTGCATTGGCACACGGTTAGTCGTTCCGCTAACAGGTGCACCCAAAGTACAGCACGGAATAGTATAGGGCCTAGCCCTCTTAGTAATAGGGGCCTAGCCCTTAAGAACCAAACAGGATCTCGCCCCTCCACAGTCCGCGCACCCTCGCCTGACTACCCTAGTTTCCCAGTGGGCCTAACAAGTCGGTGTAGGGTAGCTAGCTGAACCCCGAGCCTCGTGGGGTGGCTAGCTCTCTCCCTACACTAGTAGCTCTCCCCGGTATAGTGTATACGAGGGTCAAGAAGTCAGTGCAGAGTGGCCAATCCTAACCCGGGTCCCAACCCAAGGGCGATTAGCTCCGCTCTACACTAAACAGGGGACAGTCGCTCTCTTTGGTACTACGTACTCAAGGGCCAGCACACTTCCCCACTCACATTTCTCGATCCATTCCATATATTTCCAGGAGCTCTGCTCCTAATTTCCCGTAGGGTTCATGCTCATATTTCTCATGCCATTCCAATACCAGGTTTCATCATTCCCATTTCCATTTTCAGGTTATTCACATGTAGCTCGTATTTCTATCATTCACATTTCTAATCTCAGGTTGTACACATGCAGCTCGTGTTTCTATCATTTAACGGATACAACAGGTAATGTCACATGCAACTGTTTCACTAGCATAATTAATTCATAATTCACAGGCAGCTCTTGTTCATTAACAGGCAGTTGTTTCTATCTACTCCTTCAAGACTGCAATTCAAACATACATACATTTCAAGTGTTTCTTGTCCTAGGATTCATGCCATATCCTAGTTTCTAATCATTCATTCCACACATATATTCAGGTTTGTATTTAAATTGGGGGAAGCTACTCTACCAGTCAACCCAGGAGGATTGGGGGCTCGAACGACAGGCTCACGTGCCTCAGTAAGTCCCAAACCTGCAATGGAAAGAAGTCCTATTGCAAGGAATAATCACAATGGAACATTCAGAATAATATAGAAAGCCTTCTAACAAGTAGTGGAACTCACAAGGAAAACGTCGGTACCTTATTTGAGTTAAACGGACCCTAAACGGGTCAAAAGCAAGGTTACTGACTCAAATCAAATATCTGGAACAACTTTCAGACGTCTTAAAAGTGTCCAAAAGCGCACCTCAAGCTCTGTGTCCACCCTAGACATCCAAGAACTCTTCTGGACCGTCTGGACCTAGCTCCAGTCGTCCAACCTCCTCTCCGGATGTCTGGAAGTGCTTCCATCTATCTGGTAAGCCACCCAGACGTCTGAAATGCGTGGAAGGGCATGTCCCGTGCCTTCCCGAAGCAAATCCTGCACGCCACCAGCAAATCTTCTCAAAATGGCCATGCGAAGAGTAGCTGCGGAGCGGCCTGCATGGTCGTATCCGTAAAGAGAACGTACCTTCGTGAAGACCTCTCTTTAGACGTTTAGAACCGCCTCCAGATGTCCGCATCGTTGTCTGGATGTCACTCCAGACGTTTGATTCTAGGAAAAACCCAAAACCAGAACCTGCTCGCACTCTCTCCCGCCGCGCACGGCTGCAGCTCGCCTCCTCGCCT
Organism: Thalassia testudinum; assembly: GCA_037157565.1. NCBI lineage: Eukaryota > Viridiplantae > Streptophyta > Magnoliopsida > Alismatales > Hydrocharitaceae > Thalassia > Thalassia testudinum. The sequence goes on from JAZHRO010000035.1 coordinate 16,816,752, forward strand.
GTAGCTCCGGCTGGAGCAGTGTCGGGGATGACTTTCCTGACGCACTCTTCCTCCCACACGCGTTGCTCCAGCAGTGCGCCCTTCGGTGAGCTCCCACACGTGCGAGAGAGCACAACTCCTCTTCTCACGTCGCTCCTCCTCGTCGCCGCTCTCGCGCTCACTTGCTCGTGCTAGCTCTCTCGCTGAAGTGGAGAAGAGAGGAAGGTGACTGGTGTGGAGAGGATGATAGAGGGGGAAGGGGTTTATAAGGTTGGTGGGTTAGGGTTTGCTGGAGGCGGGGAGAGAGAGAAGAAGGGAAGGAAAAAGAAAAGGTACTGCGCGAGCTCGTACCCAAAAATTTTGATTTCTAGACATCTGGGAAGGTGTCCAGACGTCTATGTCTAACCGACTGTTCAAACATTTTAAAAGGCTCAGGATAGAACGAGTCTTAACATCATAACAAACTTAAAGGAAGTTTCATCCCTGAAACTTGAGCTAGCTAGGGTGCGGAAAAGAAATATATACGCATAACAAACTTAAAGAGGATCGAAGTCGGTCCGAAAAGATGTACCCTCAAAAAGCTCCGGGTACCACTCTCGCATCGCCGCCTTAGGCTCCCAGGTAGCCTCCTCGTACCTCTGTCTCCTCCATAAGACCTGCACTAGGGGTACCTGCTTCCGTCTCAAACTCCGGACGGCTCTGTCTAGTATCTGCACTGGTCGCTCGGGGTAGGTCAGGTCGTCACCCACCTCGACACTCTCATGGCTCAGAACGTGACTGGGATCGGCAATGTACTTCCTAAGGTTGGACACATGAAACACGTCATGCACATCGGAAAGCTGGGGAGGAAGGGCAAGCCTGTAAGCAACGGGTCCTACTAACTCCAGGACCTCAAAGGGCCCTACAAACCTCGGCGTGAGCTTCCCTTTCACCCCAAAACGTTGCAGGCCCTTCATGGACGAAACGTGAAGAAAGACGTGATCCCCAACCTCGAACTGCACCTCTATGCGCTTCCGATCGGCATAACTCTTCTGTATGCTCCTGACAGTGCGAAGTCGTCTGTGAATCTGCTCAATCACCTCTTGACTCTGCCGGATCAGTCTGGGGCCAACCTCCCACTTGGTCCCTACCTCAACCCAACACAAGGGCGTAGTACACCTCCGTCCGTACAGAGCCTCATAGGGTGCCATGCCGATGCTCGAGTGATAACTATTATTATATGCAAACTCTGCCAGAGGCAAGTGCTCCTCCCAAGAGCCCCTCCAGTCTAGTACACAGGCATGTAAAATGTCCTCAAGTGTCTGTATTGTGCGCTCTGATTGCCCGTCCGTCTGGAGGTGGTACGTCGTACTGAACCTCAACCGTGTCCCCAAAGCCTGCTGAAACTCAGCTCAAAACTGTGACGTAAAATGGGTATCCTGGTCGGATACAATCTCACGTAGAACTCCATGCAGACGTACCACGTCACGAATATACCTCTCTGCCAACTACGCTGGTCCCAAAGTGACTCGGATTTGCAAGAACCATGCCATCTTCATCAATTTGTCTACAATCACCCAGATTGCGTCATGTCCTCACTGGGTAACGGGCAAGCCCACCACCAAGTCCATGGTGATGCTCTCCCACTTCCACTTTGGCACAGGAAGTGGCTGCAATGGCCCTGCAAGCTCCTAGTGCTTGGCCTTCACCTACTAGCACACCAAATACTACTGCACGAGCTCACCTACATCCTGCTTCATCCCCCTCCACCAAAAGTCACGTCTCAGATCATGATACATCTTTGTGTTCCTGGGATGTATGGTGAACCTGGACCCGTGTGCCTCAGTCAGGAGGTCCCTCAACAACTCCTCATCTCTGGGAACACACAAATGTCCCCTCATACGCAGCACCTCATTTGTAAAGGAGAAGTCTCCTGGGTCCCCTGACAGTACTCTATCTCGCAGCGACTGCAGGTACGTGTCTGTCATCTATCCTGTGAAGATGCGGTCTATCAGCTCTGGTCTTGTCTACCGTGTCACTGTCACTGCCTCACAGTGCCCCTATAACTCTAGGGGTCGCCAATTGCCCAACTCCTCCATAAGCCTCCAACTCTGTACCTGTAAACTGGCCAAGTGGGCGGGCACCTTCCGGCTCAAGGCGTCAGCCGCCACGTTGACCTTCCTCAGATGGTAGGAGATGCTACAGTCATAGTCCTTCAGGAGATCTAACCAACGTCTCTTTCTCATGTTAAGCTCCTTCCGATCAAACAAGTACCTAAGGCTCTTATGATCTGTGAATATCTCAAAAGTCTCACCGTATAGGTAGTGCCTCCATGTCTTCAACGCAAAGACAATAGCTGCCAGCTCTAAGTCATGGGTAGGGTAGCTATGCTCATGAGGCTTCAGCTGCTGCGAAGCGTAAGTGACAACGTGACCCCGCTGCATGAACACACCCCCTAACCCCTACAACGAAGCGCCCGTATAAACAACAAAACTGTCACTGCTGTCTGAGATGGTGAGCACAGGAGCTGAAGTCAGCCTCTCCTTCAACTCCTGAAAACATGCCTCACAAGCGTCTGTCCAAGAAAAGGGCACGTCCTTCAGGGTCAACTGAGTCATAGGATGCGCAATCTATGAGAAACCCCTGATAAACCGTCGGTAGTAACCTGCCAGTCCTAAGAAACTACGGATCTCTATCACTGTACGTGGTCTCTCCTACCTGAGCACTGCATCTACCTTGGCTAGGTCCACAGCCAAGCCATTCCCTGAAATCACATGACCTAAGAAGGCCACCTGCCTCAACCAAAACTCGCACTTGCTGTATTTGGCATACAACCTACATCATCTCAATGTGTCCAAAACCATCCGTAAGTGCTATCCGTGCTGTGCCTGATCCAGCGAGTAAATGAGCACATCATCAATAAATACCACCACAAACTGATCCAGATACGGTCTAAACACCCGATTCATCAAATCCGTGAAGGCAGCGGGGGCATTGGTTAGCCCAAACGGCATGACCAAAAACTCGTAGCTAGATCTCAAATCTATCTTGGAGAACACCATAGCACCTCGCAACTGGTCAAACAAATCATCGATCCTCGACAGCGGATACCTGTTCTTGATGGTAACCCTATTCAGCTGTCTGTAGTTCACACAAAGGCGTAGGGTACCATCCTTCTTCTTCACAAAAAACACCGGGGCTCCCCACGGAGACGCACTGGGCCTCACAGAGCCCTTCTCCAATAGGTCCTGCAACTAGGACTTGAGCTCTCACAGCTCAAGTGGTGCCATCCTATAAGGTGCGGTAGAAATGGGGCTGGTCCCCAGTACCAGTGAGATCTCAAACTCGATCTCACACTTGGGCGGTAGTCCTGCCAGCTCCTCTGGAAACATGTCGGGGTACTCTCTGACCACTGGGATGCTCTGAAAGTCTGCCATGGGGCAGGGCTCTGTCACTACACAAGCCCGGAAGCCCTCATACCCTTGGCCCAAAAATCTCATCGCCCAAAGTGCAAAAATGCACCTGAAGCCTCCGTCCACCGGCTGTCCGTGAAACTCAAAAGAAGGCATCTCCGGTATGGAGAAGACAATCTTCCTCTCAAAACAGTCCACCAAAGCGTGGTAAGCAGACAACCAATCCATCCCCAGAATTACGCCAAAGTCCTCCATCGATATCACAATTAGGTCAGCAGGGAGGCTGTGTCCCCCAATACTGACCTCACAGTCTGTGTAGACCTCCTCAGCTACAAACAGCTAACCACTGGACCTCTGATCACAAACGGGTCCTCTAGCAATACACAGTCCTGTCCCAAACTGACAGCAAAACTCGTAGCAACAAACGAGTGCGTGGCACCGGAATAAAAAATTACATAAACTAATCTATCGGAAACTGTAACCATACCTGCCACCACTGAACCTGAAGCTTTGGCGTCTTTGTGTGTTAGAGCGTTGATACGCCCCTTAGCTCTCGATGTGGAAGAAGCAACCACACTCTGTGTCGGACGGGTAGCCGTTGGCCGATACCCTCCCCACAACTATTGTCCTCCCCCACGTGCCTGGGAACCACGGCCACCTACTTGGCCTCCAGCGCTCGATGCGGGGAGCATCTGCTGCACTCCGGCCCTAGACGAGTAGTCCCTCCTGATGTTGCCCGACTGGCCACACTGGTAGCAGAGGGGAACTCGACTCCCGCCCTCGGTAGGTCCTGCTGACGGCCAGGCGGGGGTTTAGTGCTAGCAGCTGGCCCCTGTCGGGGCCCCTCAAAGGCCACTGACGGCCCCGCAAAATGTGACGGTTCTCCTGCGGGTGCCATGTGCCTCCTCTCTCATTGGCCCTAAGTACTCTGGCTGGTAGGGCCTCTTACGTTCGCTGTCAGTATCACGTGCGGCCAGGTTGGTCTCCTCATAGGTCATAGCTGCCTCCACCACTCTCGAGAACGTGGGCAACTTCAAGGGTTTGACATACCCCCGAATAGCAGGCCGGAGCCCCTTAGTGAACCTCCACAGGCGCTCCTCCTCAGTAGCCACAGCTATTGCAGCGAAACGAGACAGCTTCAGAAAACGTGTACGATATGTGCTGATAGTCATCGTCCCCTAGCGGAGAGTGTGAAACTCTCACCTCCTTTGATCCTGCCACGTCTGCGGGAAGTACTACTCGCAGAAGAGGGTCACAAACTAGTCCCACATCGGCTCTACCCTCTCTTGACCTCTGACCACCCTCCACCACCTGTGTGCCGCGCTCTCCAGCTGGTACGTGGCAAAGGCCATGTGGCACTCCGCAGGGGGGCAAAGGGTGTCAAACACCTTCTCGATCTGCTCGAGCCAGTCCTCCACCTCACTCGGGTCCTCATCCCCCTTGAAAGAGGGGGGCTTCAGCTTTCGGAACTGTCCGAAAAGCTCGTAATGTCACTGTAGTGGGGGAACGGCCACGCCTCCAGGCAGGGAGGGCTCATGCTCGGAAGTCTCAGAGTGTAGTGGGGGTGGTGGAGGGCCACCCCCTTCCCCACATCCAGCGCTGCGTCGGTCTCGCGGTCCCACAGAGGACTCCCCCTCCACGTCCCCAGGGAGAGGTGCCCGTGGAGGCGGGTGGAGATCCTCTCGAACCATCTCCCGTATCTGCTGGGCGAGGTCCTGGGCTTGAACGCCCGGAAGTAGTGGTTGGTCCACTGAAACGTCGGGCTTAGCACGCCTGCCCCTCCGACCTCATCCACGGTCACGTCGACAGCCGGCCTCAAGGACTTCGTTCTAGGCATCTCCTGCATGGAGATGCAAAAAATAGAACAAAGAGACGTCAACTCTAATGAACATTTAGCAAAAGAATCCTCAGAATAGATGTCAAAAGGTATGTTGTGGTAGTTACTCTAGTTACCTGCATGTGAATTGGTTATTCTTAATCTAGTTGGTTCATTTTTCGGGACGACCTTGCTTTGATACCATCTTGTTATGACCTGATTCCCGAATCCCTACAAGACACAAGACCGGCCCGACTCGACTGATCCTAAGACCCAGTCGTCCATCGAGAAATAACCAAAAAGTAGGAAAGTAAACCACATTCACTATACTAAGCAACTAACAGTAAAAGAGTACGGCAGTAAAGAAAGTAAAAACTGCTACAGTACATATCACCACGACAATTATAGAACAGTAACAAGGTACAAGAATATAAAGGTACAGAAAAGTAAAAGTACAGAACGTAAAGTACAGGAATCTGAACTCACTACTGCAAAAAGGTACAACAAAAGAAGCTACTGCTACTAGGCTCTACTGGGCCCAGCACCCTTTGCAGCCGTAGACTCGGGCTGCTCAACACCTAGACCTGAAAAGGGGTTATGAGTACACAAAGTCAACGAACGTTGAGTAGAGTGGCAACCAACTAACTAAAGCAGTAAAGGTGGATAGGTAGCTGTTTATTCCATTTACTTTATTTAACAAATTATTCCTTTTCACCCATTGGTTTATTTATCAGATCTCTTTCTTGATCTCGAATGTTCCTCATGGGAACGATCTTGATTGTAGTCTTTTCCAAAGAGTAGAATGCACACGTGGTGCTCTCCTGTTCGGGAGAGTCCCTTATGGTGATCCTACACTCGGTCAACCACCCCAAGGTCACAAACAGACGTAATGGTGACTACGGCACGCGCGATAAGCACTCGGGTAGCTACCCCGCACTGGCATGCGGTTAGTCGTTTCCTCTAACGGGTGTGCCCAAAGTACAGTACAGAATAGTATAGGGCCTAGCCCTCTCAGTAGTAGGGGTTTAGCCCCTAAGAACCAAACAGGGGCCTCGTCCCTCCACAGTCTGCGCACCCTCGCCTGACTACCCTAGTTTGCTTAGTGGGCCTAACAAGTCGATGTAGGGTGGCTAGCTGAACCCCGGGTCCCGTGGGGTGGCTAGCTCTCTCCCTACACTAGTAGCTCTCCTTGGTACAATGTACACGAGGGCCAAGAAGTCAGTGCAAAGTAGCCAATCCTAACCCAGGTCCCAACCCAAGTGCGATTAGCTCTGCTCTACACTAAACAGGGGACAATCGCTCTCCTTGGTACTACGTACTCAAGGGCCAGCACACTTCCCCACTCACATTTCCTGATCCATTCCATATATTTCCAGGAGCTCTCCTCCTAATTCCCCATAGGGTTCATGCTCATATTTCTCATGCCATTCCAATACCAGGTTTCATCATTCCCATTTTTGTTTTTAGGTTATTCACATGCAGCTCGTATTTCTATCATTCACATTTCTAATCTCAGGTTGTACACATGCAGCTCGTGTTTCTATCATTTAACGGATACAACAGGTAATGTCACATGCAACTGTTTCACTAGCACAATTAATTCATATTTCACATGCAGCTCTTGTTCATTAACAGGCAATTGTTTCTATCTACTCCTTCAAGACTGCAATTCAAACATACATACATTTCAAGTGTTTCTCGTCCTAGGATTCATGCCATATCCTAGTTTCTAATCATTCATTCCACACATACATTCAGGTTTGTATTTAAATTGGGGAAGCCACTCTACCAGTCAACCTAGGAGGATTGGGAGCTCGAACGGCAGGCTCACGTGCCTCAGCAAGCCCCGAACCTGCAACGAAACAAAATCCTATAACAAGGAACAATCACAATGGAACATTCAGAATAGTATAGAAAGCATTCTAACAAGTAGAGGAACTCACAAGGAAAACGTTGGTATCTTATTTGCGTAAAACGGACCTCAAACAGGCCCTAAACGGGTCAAAAGCAGGGTTACTGACTCAAATCAGACGTCTGGAACAACTTCCAGACGTCTTCAAAGTATCCAGAAATGCACCTCAAGCTCTGTGTCCACCCCAGACATCCAGGAACTCTTCTGGATCGTTTGAACCCAACTTCAGTCGTCCGACCTCCTCTCTGGACGTCTGGAAGTGCTTCCAGCCATCTGGTAAGCCGCCTAGACGTCTGAAATGCGTGGGAGGGCATGTCCCGTGCCTTCCCAAAGCAAATCCTACATGCCACTAGTAAATCTTCTCAAAATGGCCACATAAAGAGTAGCTGCAGAGCGGCCTGTATGGCAGTATCCGCAAAGAGAACGTACCTTCGCAAAGACCTCTCTTCAGACGTCTGGAACCGCCTCCAGACGTCCGCACCATCGTCTGGACGTCACTCCGGACGTCTGATTCTAGGAAATACCTAGAACCAGAACCTACTCGCGCTTGCTCCCGCCGCGCATGGCTGTGGCTCGCCTCCTTGCTTGCAACTCCAGCTGCAGCAGTGTCGAGGATGACTTCCTTGACGCACTCCTCCCACATGCACTGCTCCGGTAGTGCGCCTTCCGGTGAGCTCCCACATGAGCTCCCGAGCACAACTCCTCCTCTTGTCCTCATGCCGCTCCTCCTCGTTGCTGCTCTCGCTCTCACTTTCTTGCGCTGGCTCTCTTGCTGGAGTGGAGAAAGAAGAGAGGAAGGTGGCTGGTGTGGGGAGAATGAGAGAGGCTGAAGTGGTTTATAAGGTTGGTGGGTTAGGGTTTGCTGGAGGTGGGGAGAGAGAGAAGGGAAGGAAAAAGAGAAGGTACTGTCTGCGTGCAGCCCGCGGGCAGATGCAAGCTCGTACCCAAAAATTTTGATTTGTAGATGTCTGGGAAGGTGTCCAGACATCTTACCAGACGTCTGACTGATAGTCTAAATGTCTGACTAGACGTCTGACCGACAGTCTAGACATCTTAAAAGGCTCAGGACAGAACGGGTCTTAATAGGTTTCCTTCATCAAAACAATGGCATTCGACTCCCTCACACTCTCCATGTCGTCCCGTGAAGTAGCCTCACATTCCTCCCTCCCATTCACGTTGTGGACCTTCCTCTTCTTCAACCCACTGGTGACTCCCCTAACCTCCAAATAATATTGCATCCCACCCACCTTACATTATTCACCATTCACCATCTCCTCCACCGATTCAATAGGATGGACCGGTTGGACTTCCATATTGACCCGTAACAGCCATGAAGACCCATTGATCTATAGATTTTCGCTTAATTATGATGATCAAAATAAAAATGATATGTCATTGTATATCATGTGGTGGAAAATCCTCAATAGAAAATAAATTAAATCTAATCTAATCACATAAGATAGGTCATACCCACCAAAGGGGAAAATGCCTATTACAGACTAATTATAGTAAAAAAATGATGTTCATAATTTACTTCTCAAAACTGATGGCAATAAAGCTCATTTGATTAAAGTAATTGAGAGATGAAGGAGAGAAACAATAATTAGCTCAAAGCATGGGAGAATTCATGCAAATCCACTTTAATAGAATAATAAGATAAATAACTCAATAGTGCATCTCACAATGTCGTAATACGTAACTATTAATGTAACCCAAAACAGAGCTTTTGCTCAAGAAGATGGTGCTCGTCGACGGAGCCCTGGCTGGCGGTGGGATCGACCGTGGAGGTGCACCGGAGCGAGGGCTTCGTGATGGCGGTGGTAGCTCGGTCAATGGTGGAGGGAGACCGTGGCCGTGCGTGGAGGAGATCGGCGGCGATGGGTCGATGGCGTCGACGTGAAGCTGCTTGGAGGAGGCGTTGTCAACGTTGGTGCGACGGCAGTGCTACGACAAGCGTTCCTGTGATGACAGTGGTGAGAATGGTGGTCGTAGATGGCCAGGAGGAGATACCCACCAGCGGTTTCTTTGGGTTGTTGATGGCAAGGAAGAAGACGAATAGTGGATGCAGCGTTTGTGGCTTGGTGTGTCGGCGAGCTCGAGACAAGCGTTTCGACGTTGTTGGTGGAGAAGAAGGTAGCCCGCTGTGGTCGCACGGAGTGAGGTGGAGGCGGCTTTGATGGGTTTTTGAAGGGTTGTAGAGGTTGACGAAGAAGAAGAAGAAGAAGAAGAAGAAGAAGAAGAAGAAGTGGAACGCAGGGGTGATGAGCCGCGGTGTTGATAATAGCAGTGAGGAAGAAGATGGAGCTGCGGTGAGGGCTGATGGATCGCGGTCGCGGTGGGTGAAGTGCACGACTCAGGTTGGCGTGGCGGTTTGTCACCCCGTCTGCCTATGATGGTATGAGCCTATGGGCGTAGTTGGAGGCCCGCGGTGGGGGAGGGCATACGCAGTAAGGTGGTTGTGCGTGGTGGCCTCCCCCTAGACAAACGTAGCCGGTGCTACTTTAAATCCATGCGAGGTATACATTGAGGCAGGGGAGTGTGCTGATCCGCTATTCGTGGGGCCATCAGTGCATCGAATAGGCGTTGCATCATCCAGCCGTTGTGCGCGCGTGTACGTAGCAGCTGAGGAAACGGTTGCTTCGTCGTGAGCTTCTCCTCCAATGCAATAGTTAAGACGAGAGAGAAAAGTATGCAATAATGCATGATAACTAAGCCTAAATTCTATTTAAATGATGCTTATGATGTTAGTTTAGATGTTTGCAGAAAACCTATAAAGTAATTTATTTACATCCTGTATGTTAAATAATAATTAGTATTAATCCAATGTAGACATTAAGATACCAATTTGTCCACCAAAGTGAACTTATCAAATATCTCAATGCCTAAATGTTGTTAGTTCCTGGTAAAATCCATAAAGAACTCCAAAGCTTCTGACTCGATTTAATCGTCAGGGTGCCTTATTATACCTTATCTCTAGAGATTTGTTGAAATACTAACCTTAGACCTTAAGGTGCCCAAGTATCAGTCAAGATATAAACCTGATCTGCTTTAGCTTTGGGTCTCAAACAAAGGTTTCTTAAACTTCTAAGTTTATCCTAAAGTTTGTAAATCCTAGAGGTTGAAGTGTTTGTGGTTAGTGCATAGTTTGATTAATGGACATCCATGCTTGTTCTTCCCATACGTTCCCAGGATTGGACTTACCCTTCACCTATATAGACCTACCTAGGTTCAACCATACTCAGACTTGACAGCTTTCGCCTCATCGTTTTTCTTTTTTATCTCGAGGTTAACATAAGGGCAAACCCAATGTACATCTCCCCAACTAGGCATGTGGCCTCTTTTATTCACTTGGCAATTTCCACTTGTCTCGAAATCTTTTTCTTTTTGGCACCCATGTGTAATGAGGTGTCATTTTCCTCCTCATTTTTTTCTTTGTTCTCCATTTCAATTTTCTGGTGAGTGGTTCTCCTTCGTCCTTTCTAAATGCTTCACCTAAGTAAAATATAGGAGGACTCAAGGTGTAAAGTTCGGTTGCGGACATCCCACACCGAGGGGTTACTATGTGTGACATGCCAACTATACCTCGTAGGGATCTCTATTAGGTTTGAATATGAGTTAAAGTGAATTAATTTAGAGTCCCCAACCTCGATTCTGATAGAACCCACTGTAAGCTCTCACATGGTTGCCTAGATTTCAAGTCTGTGTATGTGAAAAAGAACACTTTGATTTCAAGGATCCTCATACCAAGGGATAATTAGAGAAGTTCTATGCTTTCTAAGCCCTTGACTTAATACATTAGCCTCTCAGCTTCCTCAATTTCCTGAGGCAAAATCCGTATCTTAGCAAATACTTGGATTTTTAATCCAAATCAACACTAGGGATCTAAGGATAATATCTCTCGCTTATCTCTTGAGGCAAGATACTTAAGGTTTTATCTCATTCGTTCCAGCCTAAAAGTTAGATAGATTCATCTATATAGATTACTGGGACTAACCAATTAAGGTCAATAAATTAGAATTTTTTTTTTTAAATAAGAGAGAGAAAACTACTAATGCATCTATATGCTGCAGATATGTATAAATGCTATAAACAAAACCTCAGGTTTCACCTCTATGCCTAAGATCTCTAATGTCCGCATTGCATAAAAGAGATAGTACTTGAGTTAGAGTTGGGCTGCCATTATTTTGTTAGCAGCCGAGTAGCCAAAGAACCTGCAAGTCAGGTTCTAAAACCAAAGAAATAAGTCCTAAAAATGAGCATAACAAAATGAGCTCAGAAAATAGGTAACCCAGGATGTTGATGAGCTGATGATGCAGTATTATTCCACATTCTCACCAAACAATGGTGGTCATCAACTTTTCCTAGGCCACCCATGGAGGTCTAAGATGATGTGCATGACGAATGACCTTTGCTAGTGTATGGGGAGGATGATAAGGATCCTCCAACAAAAGAGGTTGAGAGTTTTGTAAAGGGCCTACCCCTAGGGTTAAAATGAAAGTATCCATCCATATTTGCCCCTCCAATGTAGAGTATATTGGTCGACTAAGCCCCTTAGACAGAATAAACGTGAGTAGAGTCTTAACCCATGAACTAGGGAGGAATTGGAAATCTCTAGGTTGTGGGATTGTGCAAAGCTCAAGGGGTGGGTCGATGTGGTCCTCATCCAATCCTAGCAACCTTTCTAGCTTGTTAATGTCTTCCCTAGCAGCCACGGTAAAATAATCAAAGTTATCCTGCCCATCACCAGTAATGATTTTGGCAATTGGAGTCAAATTTTCGCCTTCGAGCTTAAGTGAATTAGAGATAGACTCCCAATCATGTGAAGGTAGGTTGGAAGCAACGGAGTTAGGAATTCCTCTATTAGTTTCGTCCCTAGGTTCTTTTTCCCCACTGGAATACAATCCAGAGCCTTGGTATGATTCCTCATTATAAGCAGAAGCTCCATCGTCATCTTCAATTACATGTTGAGGAAGATTAACAATTGAACTAGAGAGAAATCCACACTTAACTAAACTGTCATAATCCTCAGGGGATAAATCCTCAAACAACACATATTGACCCTTTGAATTACTCCAAATACTAAGCCCAGGTTCCTCATCTAATTCCTCATATCTCTCTAATATCACTTCCTCAATCACCCGAGGGACAATCTTCAAAAATTTGATCAATTACATTAGATCCTACAGGGCACTCTATCTGGGGTGAAGGAGTATGAAGTGTGGTGTGCGACTTCTCAGATAGGTGTAATTCAGGTCCAGCCTCCCTAAGGGTAGGTTGAAGATCCATTTGGGAATAAGTTGGAGAAGTTGGTGCAAACAATAGACTCCGACCTTGCCCCTCTAAAGTGAATAAAAGGCTATCATCAGGGTTGAGTGAATAGGGGTACCATCTTCCCCTTCTTTTGACTCCAAAATAGCTCAGGTGGATACTCAATTTGATCATCATCCTCCTTAGGTTGCTACCTTTCTAAATCCAAATGGTAGCTACTTTGATCCATATTCTCGTCCTCCCACTTAATGCATGGATCTTTCAAGGAAGGATCATCTACCGGGGAGGGTTCAAAATCAGTCCCATAGAAGTAGTTATTCTCTCATGAAGAATCCCTAAAATTTCCCCCCCACTTTAGGCGTGGCTTTCTCAAGGGAGATGCATCTAGCATGGAGGTGTGTAAGTCAACGTCTATGGGATGGCCTAAGTGGCTTTGCTTGTCATATTGCCCTGCCCTCGAAGACTCTCCTAAGAAATTCATCACTCCTGTATACAATTTTTGTATCTTAGCTCTAAGTGTGGAGAGGTCATCATTATTTCCAAGAGGAAGGTCAAGCTTAAGTTCATCATATCTAGGAGTCTTAGTCCAACCATTGGAATTGAAATCATAAAGGGAAGGTGGGTTGGGTATATCTAAAGTATGTAGGATATCAGACAAGGTGTATCCCACTCCTAGCTTCTACTCAAGTGGTAGGGCTTAACAAGACCAATACTCTTGTCATAGAAGTAAAGAGGATCCCAATTAGAGTCATTGTGTCCATCAAAGGATGGACCATTTCGGCGTGTGGGATCAAAGATGGCAGAATGGGGGTACGGTGTTGGTAAGAAGTATAAGGATGAAGGTCAAGGTTATTCATTTTGTAACTCACACCAAAGTGAATTTACCCTTAAACAAACACAATTTAAAATGGAACTTTTGATTTTAGTAAGTTATAGGCTTAACTTTTGTTTCTCTTTAGGTGACCAAACAATTTCCACAAATAATTACGTGCCTAAGGTCGACCTATGATATGCTTAAGACCTACTAACAAGGTGTAACTTGAGAGCAATCGAGATCACTCTTAGGAATTGACCGTATGACTTGATCTCAAACACCCCTTGCGATGCAAAAGAGGAGAGATAGAATAAGTCTCTACAATCCTTATATGAGTGCTTGTGAAGTTGTGTGGAATACAATGTAAAAAGATTTTTGATTTTGAGAAAATCGCACACAAGGCCTTTAGTTAGAAGCACTTGCCTTCAATTTTAAGATTACTCCTCTTAAAAGTCCCAATTAAAAGTTAAGGTAACCACTTGTTAATCTTTCCAATACAGTTAGGTGGGGTTGAATTAAGTCCAACATACAATGCATGGCCAAATATGGATGCAAGAATAAAAGGACGTACCTTTCCTTCAGCAATCTATCATGCAAATATGCAAGCAATGCAAGAAATAAAAACCTAGTGGTTTCTCATTCATACCTATATGCTCGACCTAATGGTATGTAGCTTCTAGAGGCAGCCTGTGTTCATTCTTTAAAAATTTAATTGTATGCACATACAAAGAAAAACAAGAAAACCACGAAAGAAAACAAAAAATAATTGTCCTAGAGTTTAAGGAAATGGGAACACCCTCCCAAAAAAAAAACCCTCTATAATGGACCTAAAATAAAGTGGGGAACAAACCTTGCAAATGTAACCCCAGAACAAGGATATTCAAATCAAAATGAAAAGAATAAAAGAAGTCTAAACTAATTCTAAGATAATTTAATCTACTATCTATTCTATCTATTCACAGAGGCATTTGAGGAGAGAAATACTCCTTGCATCCTTCTCCTCCAAGTGATGGAATCAAGGTCCACCACACTTCCACAATAATGCTATGGGGTAGCAACAAGGTCCACTAGATGATGATGCCGATACGATGCCCCTCCCTCAACCATGGTGTACTCCTAGCACCAAAAATAAAAAGATGTATCAATGCATGTGATGATAACATCATCATCAACCTTAACTACCTTTAATTAGTCAAAATCAATTGACAAATGCTCCTACATAATCACTGGAGAGTCGTAATTCATTGAACATCAATTCTGAGAAGAGTGCATTAAATTAGGGTTAAATCTACAGTTTTAATAGAAGATCATGAATGAAAAATAATCATGGGATTTTCCAAGGGTTAATTAAAGGTCATATGTTCATTAATGACTAATAAAAGGGTCTGTGCTGATAGAAACGAGTTTTTACACACTTCAGGAACTAACATAGCATCGGAGACCCTAATTTCAGATCCGCTTAATTAACAGAGGTTTTGGTCAATATAAAATACATCTAAACCTTTCAAAAATCATATAAAAATATTCCATAAGGCTTGGTACCCTTGATTTGACCATTGGAACCCATTTGCACCTAAAACAGAGTCTTAGACAGGAAGTTACCCTAATTTGGGTTTCACCGTAAATTGCCTAGTCAAACTTGGTCAAAACCAAAATCTAACTTCACTATCAGATTTCTTGAGTCCATATTAGGTTTGTACCAAAATTTGGGCCCAATCAAAGATCATCTTGACCTAGTTTGCATTTTAGTCTAGTCTAACTGTTTTTATTTTAATCAGCCCCTCAACTTTCGAAAATCCTTGTGAAAAGGCCCCCAACTTTGTCATATTCTTCACCAATAGGTCCCCACCGCCTTCGTGTATGCAGAATCTTAAAACCTACCATGCGCTGATCTTCAATTAGGGATTTCTCCCTGATTTCATGGTGAAACCCTTCCAAAATTGGAAGTGGAACTCCTGAAGAAATCCCCATCAATCTGAACCTAATCTCACCTTCCAATTCACACTCTAGAGCTCATGCGAACTCTTGGAAGTTCCAAATCCCAATGCCTAATTTCTTGATCTTTCAAGCTTGTTTCCAAGCTTGGAAGCTCATCTAATGCCCTATAAAAGACCTTCAGGGACTACCTCACATCCTTAGCTTGGTTTTGGACCGAATTCGACCTTCTTCCCTCCTCTCTGACCAAACTCTCCGCAAGCTCCAGTGAGCTTCTCCGTCCACCTTCTTTATTGGCTGCCACAGACCATAGTCGGTCGATTCCTCTTCCTCAAGCTCTTCCGCATCTCGTAATACCAGCAGGCATCTCCCTCCTTCATCTTCCTCGTCATTCTTCCCCACTGGAGGCTTCACCTTCTCTGGCGCCGGCCATACCACAACTGGTGCCTTCCTTCCCTTTCGTCCGTTAGCTTAGGTTAGTTAGATTCCCCTCTTCCTCTACTTTCTTTTCATCTCCTTTATCTCTCAATTCAACCCACGACGTTGCCATTTGCCCTCCATCTTCTCCACGTCCGGTCACACCTCCGGAGAGACCTCCACACCTCCACAAGCCACCAAACGCCTCACTAGCAACTCCATAACCTCCGCCTCACCTTCGTGAACCAAACCCCCATCCTTATTACACCTTTCACTCACTCACGCGACCCACCAAACAACCCACCTTCTCGCCTTCATCTCCATCATCGTCCACCCTCCACACGCACCTTCATGCCACGAAACTGCCACCACCACACTCGCCAAGCCCAGGAGAAGCTCCTGAGGTGATTTAATGTGACCAAGAGGCCGTCCTTTGTGTTTTAGGTGTTTGTCATTCTTCGTCGCAGCCACAATCATCTTCGATGACGTCCGCAGTCCTCCGGCCACAATAACCCTCGATTTCATCTCCAGGTCACGTGGACTCCTTCCAGGAATCATCCCAGGCCATCAATTGGAGACCATGGCCTCATCTTCGACATCAATTGGAGGCATCTCCTTCAGCAGCTGCTGCGGTTGTGCGCGAGGAAAAGAGCAGTGGCTTTATTGCCACATCGAGCATGGAAGAACACCTGCATACCCATATATTATTTTTTTGAATTGGCTCTAACGCCCAAGCACTGAGGGGTCAGGTCCCTCTTCACATACACCTCACTCCTTGGCTACCTGCACACCTGGTAGCTGTGGACCCCTATGCTCATGTCCCGATAACCCAATTACTTGGATCCAATTGCAGCTGGGATTTGAGAGAGAGGAAAGAGGTTGGAATTTGTGAGAGAGCAGGGGAGGTTTTTGCTCTCTGTGGTTGTCCTCTATGCGACACTTAGTCGCTGGAAGCCTTGGCTCCCCTGTGCTGTGAAAGAGAAGGATCGAGATGAAGAAAAGAAAGGGAAGGTCTAAAAAAGAAGAGAAGCTTTTAAGAAGAAAGAGAAGCTGAAGTGAAGAAGAAGAGGAGAGAAGAAGAAGAAGAGAAAGGCTTTGAAGTGCCTTATGCACTTAAGTCATTTGATTGAGTATTATTTGAGATACTGTTGCATTATTTAAGTACTATGGTTAAGGTTGAATTGAATTATTGAATGCATGCTTAATTAGAGGATCTAATTGGTGATCTAAATCACCACTTTTTAGATTCTTTCCATGCTTTTTGTCTCTAAATACATTGGATTTCATTGAATAACTAATGTGACAGGTTATTATTCATTGAATATCTATTTGAATGCTCAATTAATTATGCTCATTGATTCTGAATATGATTAATGTTGTGAATTCCATATTTGCTCCCTGTGTTCGACCTCAGACTCTATTGTAGATTTTGAGTTATAAATTTTATTTGTTGATTAGCTATTTGTCGACTGTACTATGACGCATTTCCTTAAACTCAACGAAAGCTTATCAAACAACATGTAATCCCTCAAATAAAATTAAGCATGAACAAAAAAATGTTTGTGAATTTGCTAGGCATGTTGCCTATTATCACGCTGAAGTTGGGTTTTAAATATGTGTTATAGTATAGAGACTAAAGTAATGAAAACACTTAAATTTGTATCTTAAATGTGAGTTTGAGGTTGTCTTAGGGAGAAAATTAATAGCAATATAAACCACTAATCAGGCAATTAAAATGAAGCTCAAGAGATTGATACGAAAGGAAACATACTTATTCAATGTAATGCAATATATATCAAACTCCAAGAAAAAAATGTTAAGTGTTAAAGAAGAGAAAAATTGGTTTGTTAACTATATATAAAGTCTCTTCAACACTTAGTAAGAATTCAAGCCCAAAGGCCTACGCAATCAAGTCCCAAGCAAAATCGACCCACTTCCTTTGGGCCTAACACTATACCTTTTCTCTCTTATTGAATCCGGATCCAACCGAGACTCGCCTAGGAGTGTGTGGGTGGACGAGGGCATGCTCAAGGCGTGATATGGCTAGGGACCCAATCTCCTGCTTTCAAGCGATGGATAGGGGGGTGGGATTCAACTTATAAGCAAATCCAAGCCTTCTTTTCCTCATGTGGAACTAAAGGTCCCCTTCTTCTTCTGTGTTGCTGCAGCGAGTAAGGTGGTGTCAAATTGAGCTGTAGCTAGTGTAGGTCCACCAATTCAAAGGTCTAGATGAGTTTCCTATGCTGGTTCGCATGCAAGGAAGGTGGAAGCTCTATGCTTGAGCGTTGGACAACGTCACTTGACGTTGGAGAAGACGACAGTGACGATGATAACCTGCAAAAGAAAATACATGCATAGGGCCCTAGTCAAATGGCCTGGAAGCTTCTCTGGAGTGTGCTGAAGCTAGTGGTGGTGGTGATTGGATGTGTGGTCACGTGTAGCAGCCAATTGAAGAAGCTTTGATGAAGCTCTGGCGATTTGGGTGGGGGGCGATGGTGGAGGTAACGTGGAATACAATTAGGTTGGGGGAAAGTTGCACGAGAATGTGGTGAACCTTTTGCCCAACCTAGTTGGGTTGGAGGAACATGGAGAGGTCAAGGCAATGAAGGTGGTTAAGGTGGTGGTGGTCGACGTTGGGGAAGAGACTAGAGGGGAAGAATGGAGCTTGAAGCTCCCTAGACTTAATTAGAGGTGAGGAGAGGAGAAGCCCTAAAGTAATTTGGGGAGAGGGAGAGTATAAGAGCTTGTTGGAGTTCATCGGCGATGAGGAAGAAGAGGAGGGTGGTAAGAGCGGAAGAGGAGGAATTAGAGGTTGATGCTTCGTGGCAAGCGTCGTGGACGTATGAGGAAGAGAACCCCTTTGCCGATCGTACATGGCGGAGGGTGATGACAGAGGTTGGAGGAGCTCCGATGATGTAATCAACCTCGCCAGTGTTGAGGAAGAAGGAAGAAGAACTAGCTAAAGTGTACATACCCCTGACTTGTAGAAGTCAAGGGCTTTATATAGAGTTGAATTCCTACTCTAATCAACCAAAATGTGTAAGTATTTGGCTGCCTTTTGAGCTCGAAATTCTCGAGCTCACCAGCGCCAATTTTAGTCGATTTGGGCCTCACAAGATGCACAATTGGTTGGGAGTGATCTCAAGATCAATACCACCAAATTTAGTGGGATTTGATCTTGATTTAATCCTCTAAATTGAGAATCAAATCTCAGTAGTTGGGTGATTTGCTGCTGCAGTTGCCAAGTCTAGTGAGAGGAGGAAGATGATGGTGGAAGGAACTGTTTGCAAGGGTGACAGAAAAGTAGGGGGTTGGTCATAATAAAAACTAGAAACCTAAGGGTAATTTTGTAGTGAATAGAAACCTATGACCTAGCATGCAAACTAGATAAAGATGGACTCTGATTGGGCTGAAATTTTGGGGTTAACCTAATTTGGATCCAATGAATATAATGGTGACCTCATATTTGAGTTCTAACCAAGTTTGATTGGATAACTTACATTAAAGCCTAAGAATGAAGTAAATTCTTGCCTAAGTCTTGAGTCTCTATTTTTGGTCAAAACGATTTCCTTTGGTCAAAGTGAAGGTTCCAAACCTCTTAGAATATTTTTCAATGATTTTTAGGGGGTTTATATTATATTTATTTCTACCAGAACCCATTTAATTGAAGTGATGCTGTAATTAAGATTTTTATTATTAAACTAATCCTCAAATTGCAAAAAACCCTAATTTAGTCAATCTGAGCCACTTCTTGAAAATTTATGTTCATTTGACCATTGATTATCCCCGTAGTTAATCTACAATTGTGATTAGATGTTAAAACAACAGAATTAACTTATTTTCTCTTCTTATTCTCAAATCCAGCTCAGAACAACATTACAACCTTCTGATGAGTATTAAGGAGTATTTATCATTGAAATTTGGCTAAATTAAGCTAGTTATAATGGATGATGGTGCTACCATTATACCCCCACGCCTAACTTTTGCTAGTCCCTAGCAAAATCCTATGGAACAAACCAGATCTTTAGATCGAATTTTACCATTAGGATGCCTTATCGTGCCACCTCTCTAGAGATTATATTGAAATATGAACTTTAAGCTTAGAGGTACTCAAGTACCTGCCAAGATATGGACCTAACCAGCCTCAGCCTTGGGTCCGCAATGAAGGTTTCTAAGGCCCCAAAATAGGCTTAGAGTTCATTAACCCCAGTAGTTAAAGCATCCGTGCGTATGTGCAGTAAGGTCCAGGTTCAACTTGTTAGTGTATGTTTAGAAGAGAGAGAGATATTTTTGAAAATTTTTTCTCTTTTTCTAAATTTTTTAGCTTTCCCTAAATCTAACATCGAATTTACCATGAAGACTGTCTGTATCAAATTCCTTGTCCCCATCATCAATCCTCGAAGGGTCCCTGGCAATCGAAGCTTTGGGATAGCACCGCCCATGGCAACCTCCAGAACCTTGGCATTCAACACTTCATGACAGTGTCGCTCATGGCGTTCTGTAGCTAAATCTAGGCCCTGGTGTTTAAGGTCGCAAAGTGAGATCGTAAGGTTAAAATAATTGTGTTGCAGTATAGTCGAAATTACTTTGAAAACAAATATAATTTTTATTACTCGAATAGGTTTTCGAAGCTGAATATAGGGAGCAAATTGGTATTTAGAAATCAAGATCACAATTCAGAATTAAAAGAGATTGCAATAATGTCAGTAGCAATGTGCAAAAATATGGGAGTAAAATGGCGATATAGATCACCAAATACTCCTACAATATCACCAAGCAACTCAATGTAGATGTATAAGAATTGAGAGCTTAATGGTCTGTCGTCTGATGAAGAAATCATACGACTTAAGTTGTCTGCTTCTTCTTCTTTTCTTCTTCTGTCTTTGATGTGTCCTTCTATTCCTCTCTTCTCCTTCTTCTTTGTCTGCGATCCTTCTCCACTTCTTTAGCTTCTGCTCTGGCCTCCTCTTCTTCTTCCACCTCCTTTGCTTTTGCGAGCCTTCTCTTCTTCCTTCTCTTCTTCTTTCTTCTACCTTCAACCTTGACCTCCTCTTCTTCTTCTGAATCGGCTAAGTGTCGGCCAGAGGTTTCTACAGCAAAATCCTCCCCCTACCCGCGCAACACTCCTCTCTTCTTTCTCTCTTAGGATCCGCTCTCCCAGAGTCACAGGCATTCAGGTAATCGAATCTAGTGCATACTCGGGTCTAGGCTCACTGGCGTGCGGTAGTGAGCGAGGAGTGCAAGTCAGGTCAGCCAGGTCCGCGGAGGCAGTGTCACTGATGAGACCGGGTGTAGGTGAGAGGGACCTCACCCTGTGGTAACTGAGGCGAACAACTTCAGACAGTTTTTCAATTTATGCGGGTGCAGATGCCTCTTTAAATCCGAGGTGGGACTATTCGCGCCCTCCTTTTCTCGCGCACCTGCAGCAGGGATGGTGCTTCCAATTGCAGTAGCTATGGAGGCTTTCGACTGGAATTGAGGACCAGGATGCGTGCGCAAGAGTCTTCTGCGCATCCTGGGACTTTAGCCTGGGACAACAACACCTGCGATAGCTTCAAGCAAGCTTCGAGCTTGCTCGCTAATGGTGGATAAGACTGTGCACATGAAATCAATAGAACAGCCTTTCGGCCATGTCAAAATGTTCAGGGAGCATCGCCGGAGCACGGCGGATGTGATGGGGGTGGTGGCATGGCATGTGGGTGTTTGTGAGTGCTTACCTAGGGCAGACTGTGTGTGTGTGAGTGGGTGTGTTCGGGGGCTGATTTAGGTGAGTGGCAAGGTGATCAAAGTGAGGGTAAGTGATCAGTGAAGTGTGGCGAAGGTTTTGCGAGGGTCAGCGAGGGTTTTGGTGGCCTGTGGAGGTGGGATGGCCTCGCCGGAGGTGGTGGCCAAAGATGAAGGAGATGGAGGTGCGAGGGGTGGTAGTGGTTGGTTTGAAGTGGAGTAAATGAGAAAATAAAGTAGAGGTGAGAGGGAACTTGGCTAGGAAGTCAATGGATTAAGGGGGCAGCGAAGGCATTGGGTCTGGTATGGCCGACGTCGGAGACAAAGGTGGCTCTGGTGAGGTGGAAACGACGAGGATGAAGGAGGAGGTGGCGTTTGCTGGTACGGCAAGATGCGGATGAAGGAAGGGAGGATGAATCTGCCGCAGGTATGGTGGTCGGACGACAAGGAAGAATAGGAGTGGTCGCCAGACGTTGAGGAGCCTTCGGCCGTGAGAGGGAGAGAAGAATTGAGGGGAATCACGGCTGAATTCGAGCATGGAGAAGTCGTTGTGATCTGTGCTTCTTTAAATAAGGCTCTAAAGGGTGGTTAGGGCTTGGGAAGCAAGCTTCCCAAGCTTGGAAGGCCGCCGGAGATGGGAGCTGTTAGGCTACCCAAATCTCTCATGTGTTCGCATGAGAGATTGGGAAGGAATCAAAGCTCATCAATGGGTTCAGATGGGAGAGAATTTCTTAGAGAACCTCCCTTCCAATTTTGGAAGAGATTCTCCAAGCAATCAAGGAGAATGTCCCCGTCAAAGGTCGCTGGAGTAGGTTTCCTCTGCGATAATGGTGGAGGGACCTACTTGTGAAGACGACGAAGAAGCTAGGGTGCTAAATGCAAGGGTTTTTGAAAGTTAGGGGTAGAAATGTAATCAGACAGGACATTTTTGCAAACTTGGTCAAGGAAAACTCATCTTGGGTCCAAATTTTGGTATAAACCTAATTTTGACCTAAGAAATCCAATGGTGAAGTTGTATTTTGGTTTTAACCACGTTTGATTGGATAATTTATGCAAAAACCCAAATTAGGGCAAATATTTGTCTGAGACTCCATTTTAGGTCAAAATGGATTTTAATGGCCAAATTGAAGGTACTAAACCCTAGAGAATATTTTTCTATGATTTTTATAGGGTTTAAGTGAATTTTATCCTGACCAGAACCTTGGTTAATTATGTGGGTCTATTTTTAGGGTTTGAAAAGTCATTTAATTCTCAGAGCACACACAAACCATTTTCTGTCTGATCCAACCCACTTGTTATCTTGTTAAGACCATTTAACTTTTATTCAGCCCTTGAGAAAATCCATGGTTGTACTGCATTGGTAAAATTGTAGTTTTACCCCTAATTTCTTATTTTTCTCTCAGAATGGTTATGCAATGAATTATGACCTTCAGTTGGTTATGTAGGAGCATTTATTGACTTCATTGGGTCAAAATGAGCTAGTTAGGGCTCATGAAGGTGTTTCCATCATACCCCCATGCCTAGCTTTTGCTAGTCCCTTAGCGAAATTTCAAGGAGTTAACTTTGATTCTAGACAATGAAATCTTTTGATGCTAAAAAATTGTGATGTGTGCTTTCTTCTGTAGATTAGGTTAGAATGCCAATAGTAGGCCTAGAGGTACTCACGTACCATCCAAGATCCGGACCTGACCAGCTCTAGCCTCTCTCTGCTGAGAAGGTTTCTAAGGCCCACAAGAATTATCCTAAGGTTCATTGAACTCCGCAATTAAAGCACCCATGCTTGTAACATATTTTAGCCTCAGTTTAGTTTGCAGTGTCTTTTTGTCAGAGAGAGACAGAGGAATTTTTCTTTTTGGAGAGTTTTCTCTCTCTTTTCTTTTTATTTCTAATTTCGGATTGGCTCCACAACACGGTCTGTATCGAATTTCTAGTCCCCATCATCAATCCTCGAAGGATCCCTAGCAATCAATGTTTTGAGATAGTACCACCCATGGCAACCCCCAGAACCCTGGCTTTCAAGATTTCGAGATAATCCAGGCCCTGGCAATCGACATTTCGGGATAATACCGCCCATGGCATCTGAACCAGCACAGGGTGCTTACATGCCCTCGGTAGGATATGTAGATATCCTAGGAGACAAGCACCAAGGAGATGATATGTTATTACGCATCTTTGAGGGGAATTTCCTGCCTCTCCGCACTGGAAACTCATCTAAATCAACTTGTGTTGATCAGCTGCTCCTAATCTAGGTGACCTTTTCAGAATAATTTAATTGCATTTGCATGATTTTGATACTTAAGTGCACTGAACCAGACCATGTGTGGATTGGGGTGCTTAGGTTATCGAGTCCCGCAAACCAGAGGTCAATTAACGAGGCCGAATACTCCCTAAGCCTTAGACCTAATACTTACGCTTTGCATTTTTCCCAACCTCTTGAGGACTATCTAGATCTTAGCGAGTACTTAAATTTTTAAGCCTAGGATTATAGCCCAAAAGGCCTAAAATCAGCGTTCCTACTAATCTCTTCTTTGTTTCGTTAGCACGTTTTGCCTTTCATTTTCTTTCTTTTGATATGGTCTAGAACTAAGTCAATTCCTTAATTTCTTGCTAATGACTATCTCTTTTTCTTTTCTTTTCAACTTGTGCTCCTTTTTGACATTTTTATCTCCACCCCATCTTCTCCTCAAAACTTGATATGCCCTCAAAATTTTCTCTCCTCTCATTTTTTTTGTTCTTTTCAAGAATTTTTTGATGAAACCCTTCTTGTGAGATGATTTTCATGGTGTTTTGAACTTTAATACCCCCCATGCCTATGATTTGCATTGTCCTCATTGTAAATTAGGTAGGTTCGAGTTCAGCTTAGATCATTCATTAGAATAGGTGTTGAGTGGGTGAATGGGTTAGGATGATTGTTGCGGATGATTTTAAGCTTGGGTACATGTACCAGAGGTGGAGTCGGTTATTCTAATGGATGAACCCTAAAGTGCAATATGAGTTTAGCATAGGATGTGTCAAGCAAGGTTTCAGCTTTTTTAAAATGACAGGTTACCTCTCGTTAAGCGCTGAGTTTTACGCCATCGGCTGGGCGCAATGAGCTCAGGGAGAATGGAGGGTAAAAGAAGTCTCAGCCAAATTTGTATCGGTAAGTTCCATGAACGGTCTGAGTCTCTGATCGTTCATGACAAAAGGTTCTGAATCTCGACTGAGTTGACTGATTTCGACAGCTCCATTTCCAAAGATTCATCGGACAATGTAAGGTCTGATCCATTTTGATCTGAGTTTTCCTAGGAACAGTTTGAGTTTGACATCAAAGAGTAGGACTTTTTGACCAGGGCGAAAGATCTTTCTGGATATGTGTTTTTCGTGAAAGGCATTAACCCCCTCTTTGTAAATTCGCAAGTTCTCATACGTGTCATGGCATAATTCATCAATCTCGCTCATTTGAAGCTTTTTGTGGGTTCTTGCCTTAGAAAGATCGAGATTGCAGTTCCGTACTGCCCAATAGGCTTTGTGTTCCAATTTGACGGGGAGGTGACATGCCTTCCCGTACACCAATCTGAAGGGAGACATACCTAATTGGATTTTGTGGGAGGTCCTATAAGCCCACAAAGCTTCCAGAAGTCGGGATGACTAGTCTCTCCTATTAGGTCGACAGTGACCAGGAGGATTTTCTTGATCTCCCGATTTGATAGCTCAGCTAGACCATTGGTTTGGGGGTGATAAGGAGTAGAGATTCGGTGTGACACCCTGTATTTGGTCATCAGTGACCTGAACTGAGCATTAGTGAAATGGGTCCCTCC
Organism: Thalassia testudinum; assembly: GCA_037157565.1. Taxonomy (NCBI): domain Eukaryota; kingdom Viridiplantae; phylum Streptophyta; class Magnoliopsida; order Alismatales; family Hydrocharitaceae; genus Thalassia; species Thalassia testudinum. The sequence continues at coordinate 16,841,809 of JAZHRO010000035.1, forward strand.
ATCAAAGATTATAGCACGTGGAATTTCAAACCGAGAAAAGATCTTCTGATGAATAAATTTGATAACCACTTTATGATCATTGGTTCTGGTCAGAATGGCTTCGATCCATTTTGACATGTAGTCAACAACGAGCAGAATATACTCAAAGCCGTCCGAAATAGGAAAGGGTCCCATAAAATCAATCCCCTAGACATTGAAGATTTCGCATACGAGAATCGGCTGTAAGGGCATCATATCACAGTGGTTGATGTTGCCTAAGGTCTGGCAACGAGTGCATGCCTTATAGTGATTGTATGCTTCTTTGAAAATCGTGGGCCATAGAAGCCACACTGGAGGACTTTAGTTGCGGTTTTATGACCAGAGAAGTGTCCACCGCATGCCTGGTCATGGCAGAAGGACAAAATGCCCTGAATTTCCATTTTCGGGACACATCGTCAGATGATTTGATCAGTACTGATGCTGAAGAGACACAGGTCTTCCCAAAAGTAGTACTTGGCATCGGAAAGCAATTTGTCCTTCTTGGCCTTAGACCAATCGGATGGGATCTGATGTGATGCCAGGTAGTTTATTAGATCAGCAAACCATGGTAGCCTTGTACTGATAGTCAGGAGGTGCTCATCAGGAAAATGTTTCGTAATGGGTCCGGAAGGGTTGATAATATCAGAAGGAAGGAGAGACAAGTGATCAGCTACCACATTCTATTTTCCTGCCTTGTCGTGAATCTTGAGGTCAAACTCTTGCAACAGCAAGATCCAGCAGATTAGTCGAGGTTTCACATCCTTCTTCGCAAGGAGATGCCTCACAACTATATGATCAGAGTAAATGGTAACATGGGAACCCAGAAGATATGATCTGAACTTTTCCAGGGCAAATACTATGGCTAGCAGCTCTTTCTCAGTAACTGTGTAGTTGCACTGAGCCTCATCAAGTGTCTTACTATTGTAGTAGATGACCATGGGTTTTCAGTCAACTTTTTGCCCAAGTACCACTCATACAGCAAAATCAAATGCATTGCACATGATCTCAAAGGGTTGAGACCAATCAGAGGACTGTAGGATCAGAGCTTGGGTAACTCGATCATGTAGGATTTCGAATGCTTGAGTGCATTCCTTAGAGATTTCAAAAGGAACATCCTTAGATAGCAAATTAGTCAAGGGGTGCGCGATCTTCGAGAAATCAAGAATGAATCGACGGTGAAAATCGATGTGCCCCAGAAAAGATTGGATGTCCTTGACCGAGCTAGGCATAGGGAGTTTGGAAATCAGATTCACCTTGGCTCAATCAACCTGGAAGCCTTTTTCTGAGATGAGATGTCCCAGGACAATAACTTCAGGCACCATGAAGTGGCTCTTTTCCCAAGAAAGAACCAGATTCATGTCAATACATCACCTAAGGATCTGGACCAAGTATAGGAGGCAATCGTCAAATGATTCACCAAACACTGAGAAGTCATCCATGAAGACTTCCAGATAATCACCTACCAAGTCTGAGAATATGGCAAGCATGCACCGTTGAAAAGTAGCGGGTGCATTGCAGAGATCGAAAGGCATCCTTCGAAATGCGTACGTCCTTAAGGGGCAGGTGAAAGTGGTCTTCTCTTGGTCCTCAGGATGGATTGCCACCTGGTTATAATTGGAGTACCTGTCCAAAAAGTAGAAGGATCTGTTTCCCGCTAGTTTTTCGAGGATCTGATCAATAAACGGTAGTGGGAAATGATCCTTCTTTGTGGAGGTATTGAGTCTTCTGCAATCAATGCAGACTCTCCACGAATTTGCCACACGGGTCAATATGATTTCTCCGGTCTTAGTCGTGATCACGGTGAGTCCTGCCTTCTTAGGCATAACCTGGATTGGACTCACACACCGACTATCGAAGATCGGGTAGATGATCCCAGTATCTAACCACTTGATGATCTTCGTTTTCATGACATCCTGCAGATTAGGATTCAGACGTCTCTGCATTTCACGAGAAGGTCATGTGCCCTCTTCAGTATAGATGTGGTGTGTGCAGTAAGAGGGGCTAATGCCAGTCAAATCATCGAGAGTCCATCCAATGGCTTGATGTTGTTGGAGAACAGAAATCAAACGGGATTCCTGATCAGGTGTGAGTCTGGAATTGATAATCATAGGAAACGTCAAATTGGAACCCAAAAAGACGTACTTTAGATGTTCGGGAAGGGACTTTAGTTCCAAAACAGGGTTATCAATAGTAGTGGGTGGTTCAAGGTGTGTGTTAGGAGCAAGGGAAGGAGTTATGGGTGTGTCTAGGTTAAGTTCGGACTCCTCTGATTGCGAGTTTTGATCTTCTTGTGGTTGTTCAGAAGTAGTCTTGTTTTCCTTGATATACTGATCGTCAACCACTGCCTGGATATCACATATCTATTCTATAACTCCGCAATTAATCCCTTGTTGGGCCTTAAAAATGTCAATCTTTAGTGTCTGGTTCCCAAATTTCAGTTCAATTTGGCCCTCCTCACAATTAATGTTGGCCCTAGCAGTGGCCAGAAAGGTCTCCCTAGTATGATTGGTGTGTTCTTCATATTTTCTAGAGCATCCATATCCAAGACTACGAAGTCCACTGGGAAATAGAAATCTTGAACCCTAACAATGACATCTTCAAGAACTCCTCTAGGTGACTTAGTAGATTGATCTGCCAACTATAATGTCACCTCTGTTGGTTTTAGCTCAGATTCCTCAAGATGGTCAAGTAGGGATGTAGGTATTAGGTTTATGGAGGCTCCTAGATCCAATAAAGCTCTATCAAATTGGATATCACTAATTATACAGGAAATCAGGTGAGTACCTGGGTCTTTTGCCTTAGGTGGGAGTTTGCTCAAGATGACAGAGCTGGCTTGCTCCGACAATACGATTGGGTTCCCACTTTTGGTTCGCGGCTTACGCTTAGGTGTACACATGTCTTTCAGAAATCGTGCATAATCCGATACGTGGCAAATTGCATCCATCAAGGGGATGTTTATATGGACCTGTTCAAAGAGCTTGACCAGGTCTTCTTTAGGTGCCACGGGTTTGGTTGTCCTCTTTCCCTTGGTCAAGACCTCGAGAAATGGAACCTTGGATGGTTCCTCTAGAATAGGTCCAAGTTCTTGATCTGGGACAAGGGTATCCTGGATGACTATCCTAGGGCTTAGGTTAGCACTACCAAGCTGTGAGTGGCTTGGGTAAGGTGGGTCTTGTGTTGCTTTGCCACTATGGGTTGTTACTGAATTCAGTCCTGCCTGGTTCGGGTTTGGTGTAGGTAAAATAGGTGGCTGCTGCTGAAATCCCAAGTATGATGTCAAAGCTTCCATCTCGTCAGGTGATGGAGCAGAAGGGGTCTGATAAATCATGTGGGCTTTGCCCGGATTTGGGTTCATAATGTGCCTCTGGTTTGACACGTTATTCGGATTCGATAGAGGTTGCGAAGGGAGTGTGCCAGGTTGGCAGGAATTCGCCATCTGGGCGAGTTGATTGCGAACCTCTGTGATCTCGTCTTTGTGTTGTTTTTGCATAGCCGCATTCGTCTTTTGACTGTCAACCAGAGTCTGAAGGATAAGAGTCATTTGATCTATCTGAGTTGGCCCAGATTGATAGGTGGGGTTGGGCCAAGGCTGAGGCGGCTGATATGGTCGAGGAGCTTGTGGATGAGGTTGATATGGTAGTCTCTGATTCTGATTGTTTCCTACCCACATGAAATTGGGATGATTTCACCATCCAGGGTTATAGGTATTAGAGAATGGGTCATTCTGGATGGCGTTGAGGTCCTCACAGGTCTGAGGAACTTCAAAAAAGTCAGAGTATGAGGGTTCAGAGTTCCCCCAACTAGAGTAGGTAGGGTTGGAGTTTCCTCTAGCCCTAGAGTCAGACGGGGGTGGATACGGGTCCATCCCCTGAGAAGATCAGTGATAGATGTTATGCACAGCTTCCCTCCTAGAGGGTGGCTGTGTGAATGGGTTTTGCGTAGAGGTGGCTCGCTGTAGATGTCGAGTTAGCTCATCCACCTTCTTCTCAATAATAGAGACCTTGTCCAAACAACTGGCCATCAATTCCAAGTCGACAGATGAGGACAGGCCCTACGTCTCATGTGCTCCCCTTGGATTCGTCGATGTGCGGGCATTCGTCAGGTCGAATAAGCCTTGGAGTCATTATTGATGGAGTTATCGCACATATTCTTGAGAATCTCCCACACAGTGTCTTCGTGTTGAGCCATGATATTTCCTCCACAAGTTCCATTGACGAATAGGTGGATATCTTCACGGAGTCCCTGGTAAAAAGACTGGACTTGTTCCCATTTAGGAACTCCGTGATGAGGGCACTTTCGCATGAGATCTAGGAAATGATCCCATGCTTCGTGAAGTGGTTCTCCAGGCTACTGTGTGAAGTGTGTGATCTAGTGTCGTAAAGCATTCATCTGACCAACTGGGAGGAACTTTTTCAGAAACTCGGATTGTAGTTCAACCCATGTGTTGATTGGATGCGTTTGAGTCTGATACTAGTGAGCTGCTTTGTCCATAAGAGAGAAGGAGAACATTTTCATGAGAAGCATATCCCAATTTTGGACATCTGACCCGAAGGTCTGGGCCAAATGCTTGAGCTGTTTGATGTGCTGAAAAGGATCCTCGGAATTGATCCCATGAAACTTTGGAATAGCATAAATTATGTTGGGCTTGAGTTCAGTATCAGGACCTCCAGTTAGGATTTGGACTCGAGGTTCGATCGCCACTGCAGTGAGATTGTAATGATCTCACATCATAGGACGTTGCGGTGGATTCACAAAGGCTTGGAATAAATCATTAAGGCGCTGAAGTTGATTCTCAAGGTTATTTTCTTCGTCTGCAGGTTGTGCCATGATGATGGATGAAGGACAATTAGGTTCAAATGAATCAAAAGAGATGTCTATGTGATGGGGTTGCTGCACAAACACGGAAGTCGAGGCCTAGCCTCGACAGGAGTGAATAACTAAAGGAGGCCTCAAGGATGGTCTTAAGGACCTCCTACCAAACATGCACTGATGTTCTGGATGAGAATAGAATGTGATGGACCCAATCAAGACACCTAAAAATTTTGGATGACTATAGAGGTTTGGGGTGGATGATACCCCTTAGTCAGAAAGCCGTCCACCTGAGAATTACCTAGGCAGCCAGAGAGGGAGAGTCCCGCAAAGACCCCTGCATGGTAGAGTGCCCCTACGGGTTACAGGGTTTCCCCCACCCGACCTCTCGTCATTGATGTTCCAAGTAGACCAAAATGGGGACTTGACCTCTTAAGTCTGCCAGTTTTATTAAAAGCAAGGGTGCTTAGGATTTCACTTGGACTTTAGATGTATTGAGTGAAAAAGTGTCCTAATTTCAAGATTGGTTGACCTAACAAGGTGGGTCAACTTCACCTATTTGTCCTTTGAGAAGTTTTAGGTCCCTGTTTTAGGATTCAAGTGAGGTTAAGAGCCTGATTTTTAGGGTTTGCTTGAATAGATCAATTCAACCAAGGCTTAGGCACACATCATTTTGGAAAGTTGATTCTTACTTATGTAAGCATGTCTCTAAAACCCTAACTTGAATCCTTACTTGGCTCTAATTTTGGTTCAATTTAGTTTGCCAAATGTGGTATCTAGGGCTCAAACAAGAATTTGATAGCCCTAGTTACCTTAAATGGGTGCACAAATCATGTTTTGTTGTTGAAATCAAATCAGAAACTTGATGAGTTAGCTAAGAATGGAAAGCAAGTAGCCCTAATTGATTGTTTGTCCTTTTTAACCTTTGCAGAATCAGGGGCTTAAGAGAGAGTAATCAAAATTTACCTGCCCCAGGCATATTTGTTGTGCGGCTGATCTTCCTTGAATGTATCTTCTCCCTGAAACAACCATAGCAAAAAGCAATATAACAAGTTAGAACTTGTATCAGAAATTGTAATCAAGAATTCTAAATTGCCTGCTGCTCCTCGGCAACGGTGCCAAAATGTTTAAGGTCACAAAGCAAGATCATAAGGTTAAAATAATCACATTGCAATATAGTCGGAATCGCTTTGAAAACAAATATAATTTTTATTACTCGAATAGGTTTCCGAGGTCAAACACAGGGAGCAAATTGGTATTTAGAAATAAAGATCACAATTTAGAATTAAAAGAGATTGCAATAATGTCAGTAGCAATGTGCAAAAATATGGGAGTAAAATGGTGATGTAGATCACCAAATACTCCTACAATATCACCAAAGAACTCAATGTAGATGTATAAGCAATGAGAGCTTAATGGTCTATTGTATGATGAAGAAATCAGATGACTTAAGTTGTTTGCTTCTTCTTCTATCTCTGATGTGTCCTTTTATTCCTCTCTTCTTCTTCTTCTTCTTTGTCTGCGATCCTTCTCCTCTTCTTCAGCTTCTGCTTTGGCCCCCTCTTCTTCTTCTTACTTTGCTTTTGCAAGCCTTCTCTTCTTCCTTCTCTTCTTCTTCTTTCTTCTACCTTCAACCCTGACCTCCTCTTCTTCTTCCAAATCGGCTAAGTGTTGGCTGGAGGTTTCTGCACCAAAACCCTCCCACTACCCGCGGGACACTCCTCTCTTCTTTCTCTCTTAGGATCCACTCTCCCAGAGCCACAGGTATTCAGGTAGTCGGATCTAGCGCATACCCGGGTCCAGGCTCATCGGCGTGAGGTAGTGAGCGAGGAGTGTAGGTTGGGTCAGGTCAGCCAGGTCTGCGGAGGCAGTGTCACGGATGAGACCGGGTGTAGGTGAGAGGGACCTCACCCCGTGGTAACTGAGGCGAACAGCTTCAGATAGTTTTTCAATTTATGCAAGTGCGGGTGCCTCTTCGTATTCGAGGTGGGACTATCCGCGCCCTCCTTTTCTCGCACGCCTACAGCAGGGATGGTGCTTCCAATTGCAGCAGCTATGGAGGCTTTCAACTGGAATTGAGGACTTGGATGCATGCGCAAGAGTCTTCCGCGCATCCTGGGACTTCAGCCTGGGACAACAACACCTAGGGCAGCTTCAAGCAAGCTTTGAGCTTGCTCGCCAATGGCAGATAAGGTCGTGCACCTGAAATCAGTAGAATAGCCTTTCAGCCATGTCAAAACGTTCAGGGAGTGTCACCGGAGCATGGTGAAGGTGATGGGGGTGGTGGCGTGGTGTGTGGCTATCTGTGAGTGTGTACCTAGGGCAGACTGTGTGCCTGTGAGTGGGTGTGTTTGGGGGGTGATTTGGGTGAGTGGCGAGGTGATCAAAGTGAGGGGAAGTGATCAGTGAAGAGTTGCGGAGGTTTTGCAAGGGTTGGCAAGGATTTTGGTGGCTTGTGGAGGTGGGATGGCCTCATCAGAGGTGGTGGTCGGAGATGAAGGAGATGGAGGTGCGAGGGGTGGCAATGGTTGGTTTGAAGTGGAGTAAATGTAGAAATAAAGCAGAGGTGAGAGGGAACTTAGCTAGGAAGTCAATGGACAAAAGGGGGCAGCGAAGGCGTCGGGTCTGGTATGGCCGACGCCAGAGACAAAGGCGGCTCCTGTGAGGTGGGAATAGCGAGGATGAAGGAGGAGGTGTATCTGCTGGTACGGCGAGACACGGACGAAGGCAAGGAGGATGAATCTGCCGCTGGTATGGTGGTCAAACAATGAGGAAGAATAGGAGAGGTCGCTGGATGTCGAGGAGACTTCGGCCATGAGAGGGAGAGAATAATTGAGGGGAATCACAGCTGAATTCGAGCGTGGAGAAGTCGGTGTGATCTGGGCTTCTTTAAATAAGGCTCTGAAGGGCGGTAGGGCTTGGGAAGCAAGCTTCCCAAGCTTGGAAGGTCATCGGAGATGGGAGCTGTTAGGATACCCAAATCTCTCATGCGTTCGCATGAGAGTTTGGGAAGGAATCAAATCTCATCAATGGGTTCAGATGGGAGAGAATTTCTTAGAGAATCTCCCTTCCAATTTTGGAAGAGAGTCTCCAAGCAATAAAGGAGAACGTCCTTGTCAAAGGTCGTCGGAGTAGGTTTACTCCGCAATAATGGTGGAGGGACCTACTTGTGAAGATGACGAAGAAGTTAGGGGGCTAAATGCAAGGGTTTTTGAAAGTTAGGGGTAGAAATGTAATCAGACAGGACCTTTTTGCAAACTAGGTCAAGGCAAACTCATCTTGGGTCCAAATTTTGGTATAAACCTAATTTGGACCTAAGAAATCCAATGGTGAAGTTGTACTTTGGTTTTGACCATGTTTGACTGGGTAAGTTATGCAAAAATCCAAATTAGAGCAAATATCTGTCTGAGACTCCATTTTAGGTCAAAATGGGTTCTAATGGCCAAATTGAAGGTACTAAACCCTAGAAAATATTTTTCTATGATTTTTAGAGGGTTAAGTGAATTTTATCCTGACCAAAACCTTAGTTAATTAAGTCAGTCTGTTTTTAGGGTTTCTAAAGTCATTTAATTCTCAGAGAACACATAAACCCTTTTCTATCTGATTCCACCCACTTGTTATCTTGTTAAGACCATTTGGCCTTTATTCAACCCTTGAGAAAACCCGTGGTTGTACTGCATTGGTAAAATTATAGTTTTACCCCTAGTTTCTTATTTTTCTCTCAGAATGGTTATGCAATGAATTATGACCTTCAGTTGGTTATGTAGGAGCATTTATTGACTTCATTGGGTCAAAATGAGCTAGTTAGGGCTCATGATGGTGTTCCCATCACCTGGAAATCGACATTTCAGGATAATGCTTCCCATGGTAGTTGAACCAACATAAGGTGCTTACATGCCCTCGGTAGGATATTTAGATATCTTAAGAGACAAGTGCCAAGGAGATGATATGCTATAACGTGTCCTCAAGGGGCGTATTTACTCCTCTGTGCAGTGGGAACTCAGCTAATCAACTTGTGTTTTCGAGCTGTTCTTAAGTCAAATCTTCGAAAAATTATTCTTTATTTCGAAGTAGAACACTTTATGGGATTATTCTTCATTAAGCTCATTAAACTACACCAGTGTGTGAGTTTTGGGTGCCTAGGTTACCAAGTCCTGCAAACCAATGGGCAGACAACGAGGCTGAATAATCCCTAAGTATTCAACTTAATGAGACATCAACTTCATAACTCCCTCAACCTCTTGAGGAATAGTCTAAATCTTAACAAATACATGAGTGTTTAAGCCCAAAATAGGCCTAAGAGAACTAAAGTTGGTATCCCTCACTTATCTCCTTTTCTTTAGCACTGTAGGACTTAATTCAAAATCCGATCTAGCCTAAAACTTAGTTAACTTCTATACTAAACTGCTGGGACTAACACAATTCATGTTGTTGCACCTTTTTCCTCTTTTTTCCTCCTCTCTTATCCCTTTTTTTTATGAGAACCCCTCAAAAGAATTGAATTTCAAGTCATTTTGTACTTTAATACCCCCCATACCTAAGTTTTGCAATTCCCTCATTGCAAACTAGGTGGGTTCGAGTTCAACTTAGTTCATAATTTAGAATAGGTTTAAAAGGGTGGGTGAATGGGTCGGGATTACTGTTGCGAATAATTTCAAGCTCCAATATGAGTATCGGAGGTGGAGTCAGCTATTCTAAGGTACGAACCCTAAAGTGCGAATAGGAATTCAGCTCAAGATGGATAAGAAGGGTCTCGAGTTTTCAAATGATGGGTTGCCTCCCGTTAAGTGCTAAGTTTAACGCCATCAACTCAGTACAATGCAGATCATAATGAATGTAGATCAAAAGATTCAGCGGGAAAATTCAAATTGGTAAGCTCGAGGAATGGTTTTAGCTTTGACCATTTACCACAAAAGGGTATGAGTCGGGGCTGAGTTTACTAATTTTGACTGCTCCATTTCCAAGATTCTCTGGACTAGAAAAGGTTCGGACCATTTCAGTCTCAATTTCCTTGGGAAGAGCTTGAGTCAGGCATCGAAGAGAAGCACTTTCTGACCAGGATAGAAAGATTTTCATGAGAAGTGCTTGTCATGAAAGGTCTTAATCTGTTCCTTGTGGATATGTGAGTTTTCATATGCATCATTGCGTAGTTCATTGATCTTGCTCATTTGCAAATGGTGGTGGATTCCGGCCTCCCTGAGATCCAGATTACACTTCTGTACTACCTAGTAGGCCTTATGTTCCATCTCTATAGGAAGGTGACATGCCTTCTGATGAGAGCCTCATCATAAGTCCTAACTAGCACATTTTTTGACCTAAATAAGTATATAAAAGATCCTACAAAACCTAAGGGAAAGCCTAAATAAAAGAACTATAAATTTAAATATAAAGCAACACCCAAGGAGTGAAACTGCAATTTTACTAGTGCAGTACAAAAATGGGATGTCTAAGGGTCTAAACACAGGTCAAATGGGCTCAACAAGAAAGGAAGTGGGGTGATTTGATTTGAAAAGGGTTAGAGCAATTTCTAGGAATAAAATGACATACTGTAACTCTAAAATAAACCCTCTTTAATTCACAAAGTTCCAGGAAAGATAAAAGCCAATTAAACCCTCTAGAATTCATGGAAAAACATCCCCTAGGGTTTAGAACCTTCAATTTAGCCATTGGAACATGTCTTGACCTAAATTGCTAACTACACCTAATTTTTGACCTAATTTGGGTTTTTGTGCAAATTGACCAGTCAAACGTGGTCAAATCTAAAATCAAACTTCACCATTATATTCCTTGGGTAAAAATTAGGTTTTTACCAAAATTTGGACCTAAGGGAAGGCCATCTTAACCTACTTTACAAATTGGTCCACATGAATTACTTTTTGACCCTTAACTTTTTGAACCCTTGCACTTTGCCCCCCAGCTTCCCTTTCGTTGTTTACAGAACGGTCCCTCTGCCACCCCGCGTAGCTACCCATACCTCCCGCGACTTTGCGTGGAGGATGGCGCCGCATAGGGTATGGGAGCCGCTCTCAGAAATGAAGGGGGAGTTCCCTACGTCGTCCTCTTCCACTCAGACCCCCTCCCATAACCTGCCACTGCCCATGTCTCTCGTGCGAACGCATGAGAGGAATGGGTCTCTTCTCCAGCCATTCTCCGGCAAGCTCTCCACGCTCTCTCCTCGAGATCCTCTCCTCGCCAACTACTATTTAAGGGACGGCAGGGCCCTCCGGTCGTCTCAAGCCTATTTTGGCCAAGGAATTTCCCCAACCTTCGTCTCCTCCTCCTCCGGCCATTCGCCCACAGGCTCTAGCGACTCTCTGCTCCCTCTCTCGTCGCCCTGCCACCATACCAGTGGCAGGGTTCGCTCCACCATTATTCGTCGTGCCTCACCGTACCAGCAAGCACTCTCCGATCTATCTTCCTTGTCGTCGTCATCTTCCCCACAGGGCGTCGTCTCCGGCTACGACAGAATTGCGCCGTATGCCTCCTGCCCCCCTTCATCCGTTTAGCTAGGTAAAAGCTCTTCCTCTTTCTCCCATCTTCATTTCCCCTTCGTCAATTGTCACTTTTAACACCTCGACGGTCGCCAACCACCACCATCATCCACACCTCCGACTGACCATCAGCGAGGTGACCCCACCATTCCACGCCTCCATCCAGCTCGCCAAACCCCTCAGAAGCTCCACCATCACTCCCTGATTAGTTTCCTTATCTCCATTGACCACCAACACCTCTGCATTCGCCCCCCAAACACACCCAACTCCACGACCATAGTAAACCCTAGACACGCTCCCACAGGCATTCCCAGGCCTTGTCGACCACCTCTGCACACTCGCCGCACTTTGGCGAAGCTCCCTGAGCTTTTTAACGTGGCCGCGAGGCCGTTTTGGTGCCTTCAGGTTCCAGGGGCTCACCATCATTGACGAGCAGGTTGAAGCTGCTTCGCTAGTTGCTCCAGGCTGCAGCGCCCCAGTACCCCAGGTCCAGCAGCTGCGGAACACCCTCACGCACACACTCAGGCTCGCAATTGGGTTCGAAGGCCTCTGTCGCTGCCTCAATTGGTTGAGCCTTCCTCCTGCAGACGCACAAAGACGCAGGTGGGACTTTAGTCCCACCTCGGAAGCCGACGCGCACCCGCACTAGTATGAAGGGAAAAAGTGACTGAGGCTATTCGCCTCAAGTCACACAGGGGTGAGGTCCGTCACCTATTCATACGCCTCGTCCACGGCACTACCCACGCGGCCTGGTGACCTGACTTGACTATCCTGTCTGTGCACTCCTCTCTCACCACCCACGCTGGTGCGCCTAGACCTGGGCACGCGACCCGACCCGATTACCCGGCTCTGGGAGAGCATACCAAAGAGAGATTCAGAGAGAGAGACACGTGGGGAAGGGTAGGGGTAGGTTTTGCATTTGCGTGTGTGCAGGGAGCTAGTGAGAAGAAGAGGAAGCGAAGCGGCGAGCACTTAGCCGCAAGGCAAAGAAGAAAGAAGAAGGTGAAGGAGAAGCCGCAATAAGGAAGAAAAGAAGAAGAAGACAAGGAGGAGCTACTGCAAAGAGAAGAAGCTGAGAAGAAAGAGAAGGAGAGGAGCCGTAGCAAGAAAAGAGAGAAAGAAGAAGAAAAAGCCGCAAAGACAACTGAAAGGAGGCACTATAGCAACAGGGCTGATAAGGCGTCTGATTCGGAGAATCAAACGTCCGAAACAGGGAAAGGCAGAAAAAGAAGGAAAGGAAAAGAGGAAGAGAGCCGGGGAAGAGAAGAAGAGAAGGGAAAGAAAGAAGAAAAGGATTTTTTCGTTATTTTATCCTCTCTCTCTCTCTTGACTTTTTGTAATTGTGAATTTGTAAGCTTCTGGAATCATAGTGTGCTCCCTGAGTTCGACATCGGGAAACTTTTAATTCCAAGTAATAAATTGTAATAAACTAGTGATAGCTTTTCGCAATATACTGCAACGAACGTTAATAACATCGTGAAATGCCTAGAGCCTCACCAATTTTTGGCGCCGTTGTTGGGGAGCAACAGGCATTCTAGAAGCTATTAATTCACAATTTCTGATTTACTATTGGCTTAATCTCTTCTCTTTTGTTGTGTAGGCACAAGAAATCAAGAAGGAGCAAGTAGCCGCACAACAACCACACCAAGGAACAGGTAATTTTCTATCCTCTCTTTTGAGCCCCTAAAATTCTAAAAGAGGAAGAAAAAGAAAAAGCAATTTAGGAGTAACCTGTCTTTCATACATGGTAAATCATAAAAGTTGCCTATTTTCCAATTTCAAACACATTTTAGGTATTTAGGGCTAAAACCTTATTGCTTGAGCCCTAATTACCTAATTTTGAGGCAACTAACTGGACCAATTAGAGCCAACTTAGGACCCAAAGCTAGGGTTTTAGAGACACACTTTCTAATCAAGAATTGAGAATTCCCAAAAGAAGTGTGCCTAGGCCATTGCTTGAAAACATTTATTAAGAGAAACCCTAAGCAATCCGGGTCTTAAGTCACTTGAACTTTAAAAGACAAGACCTAATAAGCTCTCACAGGAACTAATAGGTGAAGTTGATCCCTTGGATCAACCAACCTTTAAATTAGGTCACTCTTTGCACTCAAAAGGATAAAGTTCAAGTGAAACCCTAAGCACCTTGATCCTAACTAAAGTGGTAGACTTAAGAGGTCAAGGTCCCCATTCTGGTCTACCTGGAATCTCAGTGACAAGAGAGGTTAGGTGGGGGAAACCCTGTAACCCGTGGGGGTGCTCTACCGTGTAGGGGTCTTCGCGGGACTCACCCTCTCTGGCTGCCCAGGTAATTCTTAGGTGGACGGCCTTCTGATTTAGGGGTATCATTCGCCCCGAACCTCTATAGTCACCCTACATTTTGGGTGTCTTGATTGGGTCCTGCACCTGCTCATCTCGTCCAATCCATCAGTATATGTTCGGTAGGAGGTCCTTGAAACCTTCTCTAGAAATTCACTCTCCCCGAGGCCAAGCCTCGGTACCCATGTTTGGGCAACAACCCCTTCACATAGACCTTTCTTCTGATTCTAAACTCACTTCACCTTCTTCCACAATGGCTCAGCCTATTGAGGAACAGAATAATCTTGAGCACCAACTCCAGCGACTCAACGACCTCTTCCAGAACTTCATGAACCCACCGCAGCGTCCCATGGTGCGAGATCACTATAATCTCGCTGCGGCGGCAATTGAGCCTTGAGTTAAAATCCCGACTGGAGGACCTAATTCTAAGTTAAAGCCCAACATGATCCACGCCATACCTAAATTCTATGGGCTTAACTCTGAAGACCCCTTCTAGCACATCAAACAGCTTAAGCATCTGGCCCAGACCTTCGGGTCAGATGCGCAAAATCGGGATATCTTACTTATGAAGATGTTCTCTTTCTCCCTTATGGACAAGGCAGCCCATTGGTATCAAACTCAGACCCGTCCGATCAACACTTGGGAGGAACTTCAGTCCGAGTTCTTAAAAAAGTTCTTCCTCGTTGGTCAGACTAATGCCTTGCGCCATCAGATTACTCACTTCACGCAACAGATGGGAGAACCTCTTCATGAGGCATGGGATCGTTTTCAGGATCTCATGAGAAAGTGCCCCCATCACGGAGTTCCTAAATGGGAACAAGTCCAGTCTTTTTACCAGGGACTCTGTGAGGATATTAGATTGCTCGTCAATGCAACTTGCGGAGGGAATATCATGGGTCAACATGAAGACACCGTGTGGGAGATTCTCGAGAATATGTGCGAGAACTCCATCAACAATGACTCCATGGGACTATTTGACAGAACGAATACCTGCGCAGTGACGAACCTTAGGGGAGCACATGAGGTGCAGGGCCTGTGCACATCAGTCAACCTGGAATTAATGGCCAGTCGATTGGACAAGGTCTCTATTATTGAGAAGAAGGTGGATGAGCTGACTCAGCATTTGCAGCGAGCCACCTTTGCGTAAAACTCCTTCGCACAGCCCCCTCCAGCACGGGAAACTGTGCAGCACATTTTCCATCGACCTTCTCCAGGGATGGACTCGTATCCACCCCCATCTGACTCTAGGATCGGAGGAACCTCCGATCCTTTCTATTCTTGTCGGGGGAACTCTACTCCCCCATTTTCTGACTTTTCTGAGGCTCCTCAGACCTACGAGGATCTCAACGCCGTCCAGAATGACCCTTTCTCCAACACCTACAATCCTGGATGGTGGAACCATCCCAATTTCCAATGGGCAGGAAATTCCCAGAATCCCATGCCACCTTTTCAGCCTTGTCCACAAGCACCTCATCCTTATCAGCCACCTCAGCCTCGGCCTAACCCCACTTATCCACCCGGGCCTAACCAAGATCAAATGTCCCTTATCCTCCAGACTTTGGCTGACATTCAGAGAATGAATGCGGCTATTCAAAAGCAACACAAGGACAAAATCACAGAGGTCCGAAATCAACTTGCTCAGTTGGCAAATTCTCGCCAACCAGGCACGCTTCCTTCTCAGCCTCTGCCTAACCCAAATAGCGTACCGACCTAGCGGCGCGTTATGAACCCAAACCAGGGCCAAGCACACATGGTCTATCAGGCCCCTTCTATTCCTTCACCTAATGGGATGGAAGCTTCAACTTCTTATGTGGGTTGTCAACAACAACAGCCTATCCTACCAACCCCTAACCAGAACCAGGCAGAACTTAATTCTGTAACAACCCGTAGTGGTAAGGCAACCCAAGATCCACCTTATCCAGACCACTCCAAGCCTGGTAGTGACCCAAATCCTAGGGCAGTCATCCAGGATGTTCCTATCCCTATCCCAGATCAAAAACCTGGACCTATCCTAGAAGAACCAACCAAGGTTCCATTTCCCGAGGCATTGACCAAGGGAAAGAAGACAACCAAACCCATGGCTCTTGGGGAAGACCTGGTCAAGCTCTTTGAGCAGGTCCAAATAAACATCCCCTTGATGGATGCGATCCACCACGTACCAGCTTACGCATGATTTTTGAAGAACGTATGTACACCTCAGCGTAAGCCGAGAACCAAGAGTGGGAGTCTAATTGTACTGTCAGAGCAAGCCAGCTCTGTAATCCTGAGTAGACTCCCACCCAAGGCAAAAGATCCAGGCACTCCCCTGATTTCATGTAAGATCGGTGAAACCCAGTTCAACAGAGCATTATTGGACTTAGGTGCCTCCATAAACTTGATACCCACATCCCTACTTAACCATTTAGAAGAATCTGAGCTAAAACCAACTGAGGTGACACTACAGTTAGCAGATCGATCTATCAAGTCACCAAAAGGGATTCTTGAGGATGTTATTATAAGGGTGCGAGATTTTTACTTCTCTGTAGACTTCATAGTCTTAGATATGGATGCACCTGAGAACCCAAGGGATACACCAATCATTCTAGGGAGACCTTTTCTGGCCATTGCAAGGGCCAACATAAGTTGTGAGGAGGGCCAAATAAAACTGAAATTTGGGAACCAGACTCTCAAAATTGGTATCTTTAAGGCCCAACAAGGAATTAATTATGGTGTCATTGAACAAATCTACGATATTAGGGCCATGGTTGATGAACCACAACTTGAGGACAACATGATCATTCCTCATCAACCACAAGAGGATCTTGAACCGCAATTAGAAGAGGTAGATATTGAGATAGACAAACCCATAACTCCCACCCTTGCACCTCACACTCACTTTGAACCACCTGCTGCTGCTGATAACCCCATTCTTGAACTCAAACCCCATCCCGACCATTTAAAATATGTCTTTTTAGGTTCTAATCAGACATTTCCTGTGATTATAAACTCCAGACTCACACCTGATCAGGAATCCTGTTTGATTACTATTCTCCAACAACATCGCAGAGGCATTGGTTAGACTCTCGATGATTTGACTGGAATAAGTTCCTCTTATTGCACACACCGTATCTATTCTGAAGAGGGCGCACGACCTTCCCGTGAAATGCAGAGATGTCTGAATCCCAATCTGCAGAAGGTCATGAAAAAGGGGATCATTAAGTGGTTAGATGCAGGGATCATCTACCCGATCTCCGACAGTCATTGGGTGAGCCCAATC
Source organism: Thalassia testudinum (assembly GCA_037157565.1). Lineage (NCBI taxonomy): Eukaryota > Viridiplantae > Streptophyta > Magnoliopsida > Alismatales > Hydrocharitaceae > Thalassia > Thalassia testudinum. The sequence continues at coordinate 16,858,699 of JAZHRO010000035.1, forward strand.
CAGGTTGTACCTAAGAAGGCAGGGCTTACCACTATCACGATTGAAACCGGAGGTCATACCTACCCGTATAGCCAACGCGTGGAGAGTCTGCATAGATTACCGAAGACTCAATTCCTCCACGAAGAAGGATCATTTCCCACTACCATTCATTGATCAGATTCTCGAGAAATTAGCGGGAAATAGATTCTTCTGCTTTCTTGACGGGTACTCCGGTTACAACCAAGTGGCAATTCATCCTGAGGACTAAGAGAAGACCACATTCACTTGCCCCTTTAGGACGTACGTGTTCTGAAGGATGCCTTTCGGTCTCTGCAATGCACTCGCGACTTTTCAGCGGTGCATGCTTGCAATATTCTCTAATATGGTAGGTGATTATCTAGAAGTCTTCATGGATGACTTCTCAATTTTCTGGGCATCATTTGATGATTGCCTCCAGCACTTGGTTCATATACTCAGGCGTTGCATTGACGTAAATCTGGTTCTTTCCTGGGAAAAGAGCCACTTTATGGTGCCTGAGGGGATCGTCCTAGGTCATTTAATTTCTGAGAAAGGCATCCAAGTGGATCGAGCCAAGGTTGATCTGATTTCTAGACTTCCTATGGCTAGCTCGATCAGGAACATCCGATCTTTTTTTGGGCACATTGGTTTTTACCGTCGTTTCATCCCTGATTTCTCAAAAATCGCATGCCCCCTGACTACTCTTCTCTCCAAGGATGTACCTTTTGAGATTTCCAAGGAATGCACTCAAGCTTTTGAGAACCTTCGTGACCGAGTTACCCAAGCACCGATCCTACAGTCCCCTGATTGGTCTCAACCCTTTGAGATCATGTGCAATGCATCTGACTTTGCTGTAGGAGCGGTTCTGGGGCAGAAGTTTGACGGGAAACCTATGGTCATCTACTACGCTAGCAAGACACTTGACGAGGCTCAGCGTAACTACACGGTTACGGAGAAAGAGCTGCTAGCCGTAGTATTTGCCCTCGAAAAATTCCGATCTTATCTCCTGGGTTCCCACGTCATCATCTACTCAGATCACACTGCTGTGAGGCATCTCCTTGCTAAGAAAGACGCAAAGCCTCGATTAATCCGATGGATCTTGCTACTGTAAGAATTTGACCTCGAGATTTGCGACAAGGCGGGAAGACATAACGTGGTAGCTGACCACTTGTCTCGCCTTCCTTCTAAGATCATCAACCCTTCTGAACCCATCACGGAGCATTTTCTTGATGAGCACCTATTGACTATTGGTACTATGCTTCCATGGTTTGTTGATATAGTAAACTACTTGGCATCTCATCAGATCCCGTCTAATTGGCCAAAGGCCAAGAAAGACAAGTTGCACTCCGATGCCAAGTACTACATTTGGGAAGACCCGTACCTTTTCCGCATAGTTTCTGACCAAGTAATCAGGCAATGCATCCCGGAGGAAGAAATCAACAATATTCTCTCTTTCTGCCATGACCAGGCATGCGGTGGCCACTTTTCTGGGCACAAAATCGCATCAAAAATCCTCTAGTGTGGCTTTTACTGGCCCACTATCTTCAAAGACGCATACAAACATTGTAAGGGATGTAGTAGTTGCCAAACTTTGGGCAACATAAGCCACCGCGACATGATGTCTTTTCAGCCGATTCTCGTATGCGAGATCTTCGATATTTGGGGGATTGATTTTATGGGCCCCTTTCCTATTTTGGATGACTTCGAGTATATTTTACTCGCAGTAGACTACGTGTCCAAATGGATCGAAGCCATTTCGACCCGAACCTGTGATCACAAGATCATCATTAAATTCATTCATCAGAATATCTTCTCACGGTTCGAAATTCCTCGTGCTATCATCTCTGATAAAGGGGCTCATTTTACCAACGCTCAGTTTAGGTCACTGATGACCAAATACGGGGTGTCTCACTGAATCTCTACTCCGGACCAGCCCCAGACTAATGGTCTAGCTGAGCTATCAAATCGGGAGATCAAGAAAATCCTACAGGTTACTGTTCAACCTGATAGGAAGGACTGGTCGTCCCAACTTCGGGAAGCTTTGTGGGCCTATAGGACTGCCCACAAAACCCAATTAGGCATGTCTCCTTTCAGAATAGTGTACGGGAAGTCATGTCACCTTCCTATCGAATTGGAGCACAAAGCCTATTAGGCAATACGGAACTGCAACTTAGATCTTTCTAAAGCTAGAACCCACAGAAAGCTTCAGATAAGCAAGATTGATGAACTACGCCTTGATGCGTATGAGAACTCGCGAATCTACAAAGAGCAGGTTAAAGCCTTTCATGACAAACACATATCTAGAAATATCTTCCACCTTGGTCAGAAGGTCCTACTCTTCCCTAGGAAATTGTGATCCAAGTGGGTTGGACCATATCTCGTCCGACAAATTTTTGGAAATGGAGCTGTCGAAATCAGTCCTCTCAGCCACTATTCCGAACCTTTCGTCGTGGACGGTCAGAGACTCAAACCGTTCATTGACGTAACCAGTACAGATTTGGCTGAGTCATCATTTATCCTCCATTCTCCTTGAGCTTATTGCGCCCAGCCGATGGCGTAAAACTCAGCGCTTAACGGGAGGCAGCCTGTCATCCTTGAAAAACCCAAAACCTTTTCTGACATTTATTTGCACTTTAGGTTCATCCTTTAGGACAGCCAACTTCACCTCAGGTACTCGTACCTGAGATTAGAAATCGACCGCAACAGTCACCTCGACCCATCTACTCACCAAATACTTGTCTTAATGCATGAACCAAGCTAAATAAAAACCCACCTAATGTACAATGAGGACATTGTAAATCTTAGGCATGGGGGGGGGTATAAAAGTGCAATTAAACAACAAGGAAAAGGTTTCAACCAAAAAAAAAAACTTTAAAGGCGAAAAAGAGCAGAATGATAAAAGGAGCACAAAATGAAAGAAAAAAAGGGATAGTCATTAGTAGGAAATTAAGGAATTTAACCTAAGTTCTAGACCACATTAAGGAAAAGAAAAAGGAAAGTGCACAACAGGATTAGTAAGAACGCAAACCTTAGGCATTCTTGGATAGACTCTTAGTACCCATTAAGATCTAGATACTCCTCAAGAGGTTGAGGAAAATGAAAAGCTTAAGGATTAGGTCTAAGGCTTAGGAAGTATTCGACATCGTTGACTGACTTTTGGTTTACGGGACTCAGTAACCTAAGCACCCAAATTCACATACACAGTCTGGTTCAGTAAGCATAAGTATCAAAATCACGCAAAAGCGTTTCAAATGTTTTGAAAAGTCACCTAGATTAGGAGCAATCAATGAACACAAGTTGATTTGGACGAGTTCCCGGCGTGGAGAGGTGGGAAATTCCCCTCGAAGATGCGTAACAACATATCATCTCCTCGGTGCTTGTCTCTTAGGATATTTACATATCCTACTGGGGACATGTAAGCACTCCGCCGGTTCAGATTCCATGGATGGCATTATCACGAAGTGTCAATTGCTAGGGTCAGAATTTGGCCACGGAACTCCATGGACAGGATTATCTCGAAATCTCGAAAGCCAGGGTTCTGGGGGTTGCCATGGGAGGTGCTATCTCGACGCATCGACTGCCAGGGACCCTTGAGGATTGATGTTGGGGACAAGGAATCCATACAGATCATGTTGTGAAGCCAATCCTAACCTAGAATTAAAAAGAAAAGAGAGAGAAAACTCTCTAAACAAATAAATCTTCTATCTCTCTCTTACAAAATGCACTGCAAACTAAACCAAGGCTAAAAATATCTCAAGCACGGGTGCTTTAACCACAGAATCCAATAAACTTTGAGTTAGTTCCTGTAGGCCTTAAAAATCGTTGCTAAAGACTGAAGCTAAAGCTAGACAGATCTGGATCTTGAATGGTACTAGAGTACCTTTTAGGCCTATGATTGGCATTCTGACCTAATCAGGGAAACAAGAGGAAAAACACTTATCAAAACTTGATGGAAGAAGTTCATGGTCAAGAACAAAAGTTAAAACCTTAAATTTTTGTTAAGGGACTAGCAAAAGCTAGGCATGGGGGTATGATGAGAGCCTCATCATAAGTCCTAACTAGCACATTTTTTGACCTAAATAAGTGTATAAAAGCTCCTACAAAACCTAAGGGAAAGCCTAAATAAAAGAACTATAAATCTAAATATAAAGCAACACCCAAGGAGTAAAACTGCAATTTTACCAGTGTAGTACACAAACAGGATGTCTAAGGGTCTAAACACAGGTCAACTGGGCTTAATAAGAAAGGAAGTGGGGAGATTTGATTGGAAAAGGGTTATAGCAATTTCTAGGAATAAAATGACATTTTGTAACCCTAAAACAAACCTGCTTTAATTCAAAAATTTTCAGGCAAGATAAAAGTCAATTAAACCCTCTAGAATTCATGGAAAAACATCTCCTAGGGTTTAGAACCTTCAATTTAGCCATTGGAACATGTCTTGACCTAAATTGAGAACTACACCTAATTTTTGACCTAATTTGGGTTTTTGTGCAAATTGACCAGTCAAATGTGGTTAAATCTAAAATGAAACTTCACCAATATATTCCTTGGGTAAAAATTAGGTTTTTACCAAAATTTGGACCTAAGGGAAGGCCATCTTAACCTACTTTACAAATTGGTCCTCATGAATTACTTTTTGACCCTTAACTTTTTGAACCCTTGCACTTTGCCCCCCAGCTTCCCTTTCGTTCTTTACAGAACGGTCCCTCTGCCACCCCGCGTAGCTACCCATACCTCCAGCGTTTGCGTGGAGGATGGCGCCGCACAGGGTATGGGAGCCGCTCTTAGAAATGAAGGGGGAGTTCCCGACGTTGTCCTCTTCCACTCAGACCCCCTCCCATAACCTGCCACTGCCCATGCCTCTCGTGCGAACGCATGAGAGGAATGGGTCTCTTCTCCGGCCATTCTCCGGCAAGCTCTCCACGCTCTCTCCTCAAGATCCTCTCCTTGCCAACTGCTATTTAAGGGACGGCAGGGCCCTCCGGTCGTCTCAAGCCTGTTTTGGCCAAGGAATTTCCCCAACCTTCGTCTCCTCCTCCTCCAGCCATTCGCCTGCAAGCTCCGACAACTCTCCTCTCCCTCTCTCGTCGCCCTGCCACCGTACTAGTGGTAGGGTTCGCTCCACCATTGTTTGTCGTGCCTCACTGTGCCAGCAGGCACTCTCCGATCTATCTTCCTCGTCGTCGTCATCTTCCCCACAGGGCATCATCTCCAGCGATGGCAGAATTGCGCTGTCCGCCTCCTGCCCCCATTCATCCATTTAGCTAGGTAAAAGCTCTTCCTCTTTCTCCCCTCTTCATTTCCCCTTCGTCAATTGTCACTTTTAACCCCTCGACAGTCGCCAACCACCACCATCATCCACACCTCCGGCAGACCACCGGCGAGGTGACCCCGCCATTCCACGACTCCATCCACCTTGCCAAATCCCTCAGAAGCTCCACCATCACTCCCTAATCAGTTTCCCTATCTCCATTGACCGCCAACACCTCTGCATTCGCCCCCCAAACACACCCAACTCCACGGCCACAGTAAACCCTAGGCACTCTCCCACAGGCATTCCCACTCCTCGCCGACCACCTCTGCACACTCGCCGCACTTTGGCGAAGCTCCCTGAGCTTTTTAACGTGGCCGCGAGGTCGTTTTGGTGTCTTCAGGTTCTAGGAGCTTGTCGCCATTGACGAGCAGGTTGAAGCTGCTTCGAGAGCTGCCCCAGGCTGCAGCGCCCTAGGACCCCAGGTCCAGCAGCTGTGGAACACCCTCACGCCCACACTCAGGCTCGCAATTGGGGTCGAAGGCCTCTGCCGCTGCCCCAATTGGTCGAGCCTTCCTCCTGCAGATGCACAAAGACGTAGGTGGGACTTTAGTCCCACCTCGGAAGCCGATGGGAAAAATTGACTAAGGCTATTCGCCTCAAGTCACACAGGGGTGAGGTCCCTCACCTATTCACACGCCTCATCCGCAGCATTGCCCACGCGGCCTGGTGACCCAACCTGACTATCCTGTCTGTGCACTCCTCGCGCACCACCTACGCTGGTGCGCCTAGACCCGGGCACGCGACCCGACCCGATTACCCGACTCTGGGAGAGCATACCAAAGAGAGATTCAGAGAGAGAGACACGCAGGGAAGGGTAGGGGTAGGTTTTGTGTTTGCGTGTGTGCAGGGAGCAGGTGAGAAGAAGAGGAAGCGAAGTGGCGAGGACTTAGTTGCAAGGCAAAGAAGAAAGAAGAAGGTGAAGGAGAAGCTGTAGCAAGGAAGAAAAGAAGAAGAAGCCAAGGAGGAGCTACTGCAAAGAGAAGAAGCTGAGAAGAAAGAGAAGGAGAGGAGCCACAGCAAGAAAAGAGAGAAATAAGAAGAAGAAAAAGCCGCAAAGACAACTGAAAGGAGGCACTGTAGCAACAGGGCTGATAAGGCATCTGATTCAGAGAATCAGACGTCCGGAACAGGGAAAGGTAGAAAAAGAAGGAAAGGAAAAGAGGAAGAGAGCCGGGGAAGAGAAGAAGAGAAGGGAAAGAAAGAAGAAAAGGATTTTTCTTTATTTTATCCTCTCTCTCTCTCTTGACTTTTTGTAATTGTGAATTTGTAAGCTTCTGGAATCATAGTGTGCTCCTTGGGTTTGACCTCGGGAAACTTTTAATTCCGAGTAATAAATGTAATAAAATGGTGATAGCTTTTCACAGTATACTGTAACGAACATTAATAACACCGTGAAATGCCTAGAGCCTCACCACCTTTTGTCTACGAAGTCTTGAAGGTATTTACCTACCATATCGAAGACTATGGCTAGCATGCACCGCTAAAAGGTGGCAGGTGCATTGCATAGCCCAAATGACATCCTATGGAACACATATGTACCGTAGGGGCAGGTAAAGGTGGTCTTCTCTTGATTTTCAGGATGAATTGCCACTTGGTTATATCTGGAGTACCCATTTAGAAAATAGAAAAATTGATTTCATGCTAGCTTTCTGAGGATCTAGTCAATAAATGGGAGAGGGAAATGGTCCTTCTTCATGGAGGTATTCAATTTTCAATAGTTGATACAGACTCTCCATGAGTTTGCAATTCATGTTGGGATGGTTTCTCCAAATTCAATCATAATCACAGTGAGTCTCGCCTTTTTAGGCACAACTTGGACGGGACTTGCCTAGCAACTATCAGAGATGGGGTAGATGATTCTTGCATCAAGCCATTTAATGATCTCCTTTTTCACGGCCTCTTAGAGATTTGAGTTAAATCTTCTTTGCATCTTGCAAGAAGGTTGTAAGCCCTCTTCGACATAAATTAGATGAGTACAATAAGAGGCACTTATTTCAACTAATGGCTCTACGATGCTGCTGGAGGACAGAAATTAGCTTTGTTTCTAATAGGAGTGAGTTGAGAGTTGATAATCACAGGAAACGTCTGATTTGAACCTTAAAGCTATACTTCAAAAAAAAAAGATCTATTGATTTCCTCTATATGACTCCTTCTGTCATGCTACACTAAGTGAAGTTTTGAGTCTGTTTCACCCCTACATACAATGAGGACATTGTATAATTTCATCATGGGGGATGTGAAAGTGAATATCATTTACTTTCAGTGTATGAATAGACACAGAAATTCTATTAAGAAACATAATAATTTAAAAATTCAAAAAAACCATAAAAATTTGAAAAATTAAAATACATAAAAATAACAAAAATATTTTCCTTTTATGGGTGATTACATTTTTGAGGTATCCATTTCATAAGGAGAGGAATTTTTGGAAGAAAATCTTTTAAGGACCTTATTTAATATTTATATGTAAATTATTGAGCATAAAGAGTTATGAATTTCTCAATTAAAATTCAAGGTCAGAAAATGAAAATAAAAAAATATATGTTATATATAAAATTTAATATCTAAGAGCATTAATCCCTACTAAGGACTATGTCTTAAATATTTTCAAAATAAGTACTTGTTTTTGGAACTTGACACGGGAGTTTTCGAGTCAAAATTTGAAACCTAAGTATGCAATTTGTATTCCCACTCTTTACTTCGAAAACAGAGTAAATAAGATGTTCTTAATTCATATATAAGACTTAATCTTTGGAATTAAATTGTAACTTTCTTGGTCAATAAAACTAAATTATGTTCTTTTATCTTTGAATTTCTATTTCATTACTAAATTGAGTAAAATGACTAAATATTTAATGTTACGACCTGGTTCCCGGATCCCTACAGAATCCGAGGCAGACTCGTCTCGACTAATCCCAAGACCTAGTCATCCAACGAGAAATAAACAAAAGCAGGAAAATAAACCACATTCACACATGCAATATAACTAAGTAGAAGGAAAGAATGAAGTAGTAAAGAAAAGTAGAACAATTATCTCAAAATAGTACATGCCACCACAACAACAGCGGAAAGAAACATAAAGTAACAGGAACAGTAGCTCAAAGGTCCAGTACTCACAACTACAGCAGTAACAAAGAGCTGGAAAGAAACCTACTACGGCTGGGCTCAGTTGGGCCCAGCTCCCCCTGTAGTCGGAAACTCGGGCTGCTCAACTCCTGGTCTTGAACAGGGTTACGAAAAGACGAAGTCAGTGAACACTGAGTAGAGTGGTGTTTACGTTATTTATGTGCAAGTAAAGTAAAAATAACAAGTAGGTTTTATTCTCATTTTTATTTATCTCATTTATGTATTTCTAGTTCATATATTTCTCGAAGTATCCAAGTATTTCTTGATCTTGCATGTTCCTCGTGGGAACGATCATGATTACAGTCTTTTCCGTGGAGTAGAAGGTACACATGGTGCTCTCCTGGCTGGGAGAGTCCCCCGTGGTAGTCCTACACCCAGTCAACCACCTCGAGGTCACTATCGAGACATAGCGATGACTACGGTATGCGTGATAAGCGCATGGGTAGCTACCCCGCACTGGCATGCGGTCAGTCATTTCTGCTAGTGGGTACGCCCAAAGTATAGTACGGAACAGTATAGGGCCTTGCCTTCTCAGAACAAGGGTCTCGCCCCTCAGAACCAACAGGGGTCTACCCCTCCATAGTCCTCGTACCCTCGTCTGACTACCTCGGTTTGCCCAGCAGGCCTAGCAAAGTCGGTGTAGGGTAGCTAGCTTAACCCCAGGCCCCATGGGGTGGCTAGCTCCCTCCCTATACTAGTAGCTCACCTCGGTACCACGTACATGAGGGCCAACAGGAGTTAGTGTAGAGTGTCTAGTCCTACCCCGGGTCTCAACCTAAGAGGTGGCTGACTCCCCCTCTACACTAAAGGGACAGTTGCTCTCCTTGGTATCATGTACACAAGGGCCGGCTCACTTCCCATCTACATTCTAGATTCCTCTCGTCCACAGGAGTTCTACTCCTAATTCCCCATGGGGTTCATGCTCATTATTCATCTCATTTATCCACATTCAGATCTCACGTTTCATAACTCGTTCCTCATCCATATACAGGCAGCTTATGTTTTCGCAATTTAAGTCTCAATCATTTACATGCAACTTGTGGTTTCACCGTTCACTTTCTCAGTCACAAACAGGCAACTCGTATTCTAACATGCATCTCATAATTCATTCACATACAGGCAACTCGTATTCTAACATGCATCTCATAATTACAGTAATACCATTTGCTAGCAATTTATTTTAAACATGCATCAAGTAAACAGTACAACTCAAAATAGGCTCATACATTTCTACCCTAGGGTTCATTCTACATCCTAGAGTTCGATCTAATTATTCCAAACAAGTATATTCTTATTTAAATATTAACAACTAAATTAAACCACTCTACCGGGTATCACGGGAGGAATGTGGGCCTATGTCGTAGATCTCTTCATCTCCGCAGGCCCTGAACATGCCACTGGCTGGTAAGCTATACCAGCGACTAATTTACATCAGACAAGTTCAAAACAGTAGATACTCAACACGAACACATAGAGAAACTCGAGTGGAACACAGCAATGCTTCGTTTATGGAAATCTGATTCTGTTTGGGCCTGTTTACTGACCAAAATCAGAAGTTTGGGACTAATCCTAGATGTGTTAAAAGACATCAGCACTCACCTTACACTTTCTGTGGCTGCTTCAGATGTCTAAACTCCCTCTGCGACCATCTGGGGGTAGCTCCAGACGTCGGACAAGCCCTTCGATCATCTGGAAATACCTCTAGACATTCAGAGACGTGATTAGACGTCCAAAAGTACTTGGAAAAGCGCATCGCGTGCATTCCCAAAGCCTTCACCTGTGTAAGAACACGTAGGCACAAAATTAGCCTGACATCCCCTACGCTACGATCTGCATGCGGAAAGTAGCGTAGGAAGATACGTACCTCGCACAATATGTGCTTTTAGACGTCTGACTTCAGCTCTGGATGTCTTGATGCCTTGCCAACCATCTGGACGATACTCCAGACATCTGGTATTAGAAAACTTCCAGTACTAGAACCTACTCTGCGACGCTCTTCTCCTCGCGATGCTGCCTGCAGGGTGCCACAGTAGCTTCAGCAGCTGCAGAGGACTGGGAGGTCGCCTCCCCAAGCCCTTCCTCCTCATGTGCTTGCCCACTGCCGGTCGTGCGAGCTTCGCCAAGCTCCCTCCGACCTTGCACGCTCTACCTTCCTCTTTCCCTCGCTCACCCACTCATCCTCCCTCGCTCACCCTCCCTCTCGTCACTCTCGCTCTCCCTCGCCACTACCGCACAGGGAGGATGTTGGAGGTGATGGTGGTTGGTGGTGAGGGCGTGAGAGGAAGAGAAGGGGGTTTAAATAGGAGGGATGTTAGGGTTTAGTGGTGGGGGTGAGGAGGAGAGAGAAGCCTCTGCGAGCCGCCCGCATGCATAGTGCAAAAGGGATGTACCCAAATCTCACTTTCAGATGTCTGGACAGACGTCTGACTGAACCTCCAGCCGTCTTATCCGACTAAAAGGGCAACGGGTCATTTCATCATAACAAACTTAAAGGAAGTTTCGTCCTCGAAACTTGAGCTAGCTAGGGTGCAGAAAAGGAACATAAAAACACATAACAAATTTAAAGAGGACTAAAGTAGTTCTGAAAAGATGTACCCTCAAAAAGCTTCGGGTACCACTCTCGCATCGCCGCCTCAAGCTCCCAAGTCACCTCCTCGTATCGTTGGCTTCTCCATAGAAGCTTCACCAGTGGTACTTGCTTCCGTCTCAGACTCTGGATGGCTCTGTTTAGTATCTGCACTGGCCTCTCGGGATAGGTCAGGTTGTCACCCACCTTGATGCTCTCATGGCTCAGAACTTGTCTGGGATCGGCGACGTACTTCCTGAGGTTGGACACGTGGAACACGTCGTGCACTCCAGAAAGCTAGGGAGGAAGGGCAAGCCGGTAAGCAATGGGTCCTACCCACTCCAGGTCCTCAAAGGGCCCAACAAACCTCAGCGCAAGCTTCCCTTTCACCCCAAAATGCTGCAGGCCTTTCATGGGTGAAACACGGAGAAAGACGTGATCCCCAACCTCGAATTGTACCTCTCTGCATTTTCGATCAGCGTAGCTCTTCTGCCTACTCCTGACAGTGCAGAGTTGTCTGTGGATCTGCTCTATCACCTCCTGACTCTACCAGATTAGCCTGGGACCAACCTCCCACTTGGTCCCCACCTCGACCCAACTCAAGGGTGTAGTACACCTCCATCCATACAAAGCCTCGTAAGGTGCCATGCCGATGCTCGAGTGGTAACTATTATTGTATGAAAACACTACCAGGGGTAAATGCTCCTCCCAGGAGCCTCTCTAATCTAGTACACAAGCGTGCAAAAGGTCCTCAAGTATCTGTATGGTACGCCTTGACTGCCCGTTTGTCTGGGGGTGGTAGGCGGTACTGAACCTCAAATGTGTCCCCAAGGCCTGCTGAAACTCAACCCAAAACTGGGAAGTAAAATGAGTATCCCTATTGGATACAATCTCACGTGGGACTCCGTGTAGGCGCACGACATCTTTGATGTATCTCTCATCCAATAGCACTGGTCCAAAGGTGACTCGGATCAGGAGGAAACGCGTCATCTTTGTCAACCTGTCTATGATCACCCAAACTGCATCGTGTCCCTGCTGGGTAACTGGTAGACCCACCACCAAGTCCATGGTGATGCTCTCCCACTTCCACTCTGGTACAGGAGGTAGCAGTAATGGCCCTACAGGACTCTGGTGCTTGGCCTTCACCTGCTGGCATACCAAACACTACTGAACAAACTCACCAACATCCCACTTCATCCCTCTCCACCAGAAGTCGTGTCGCAAATCGTCGTACATCTTTGTGTTCCCGAGATGTATGGTGAACCTGGACCCATGCGCCTCAATCAGAAGCTCTCTCAACAACTCTTCATCCCTAGGAACGCACAAACATCCCCTCATATGCAGGATCTCGTCTGAGAAGGAGAAGTCTCCTGGGTCCCCTATCAACACCCTATCTCGCAGCGTCTGTAACTACGGATCGGCCATCTGCCCTGCGATGATGTGGTGTATCAGACCTAGTCGTGTCTGTCGTGTCACTGTCACTGTCCCACAATACCCTTGTGACTCCTGGGGTCGCCAACTGCCCAACTCCTCCATGAGTCTCCAACTCTGTGCCTACAAACTGGCCAAGTGGGCAAACGCCTTCCGCCTCAAGGCGTCAGCCACCACATTGGCTTTCCCTGGGTGGTAGGAGATGCTGTAGTCGTAGTCCTTCAGGAGCTCTAACCAACGTCTCTGTCTCATGTTAAGTGTTCGGAAGTGTAGAGCACGTTTTGATAGGAAAAGCGTCATAGTATAGTGTGCAATACGATTAAACAAAAATATTTATAAAAAGATAACAAGACTTTGAGTCCCGGTCGTTCGTCTCTAGGAGGTGTTTGTTCAAATCTAAAATCGATCCTTATCGCTCTACTTTATTTAGAATCGCACGCCGGTTTCCAATCTTTGGATTAAAGTTTTGCCACTTCTATTGTGAATTCTGATTACAGGTGCATGTGTTAGATAACTAATGAAAGTGAAAGTATGAGTTTCAGAGCACACAATTCTAGTGATATGGTGGCTATTTACAGAAAATGCATTTATAGTTAAATCTTCTATATTTTCCAGAACCGACATGCTTGTTGCAATATATATATATATATAAATGAAAAGCAGGCAACTTGAATCACACGAAATGGATGGCAACGAATAAGCTCGTGGTGATTTCTACACAGAGATATGTATATAGAAAAATATATCTTTTATTCATTCATTTAGAGGATGTTTGCAACATGGAATGTAGAGGAAAGCTTGTAAAGGAAAGCTTGAAAAACACAAATCTAGCTAGCAGAAAATGATCGCATACAAGAATCTATGGGGGGATTTTGCATGCATCATTGGGGGAGAATAAGATCTACACTACAAAGTAGTAAATAAAAGCAGTAAAACTACGAAGAGCTAAGTTACTAATCTAGCAAGAAAGAAGGGCATTCAGAGGTGGGCTCCGATGGCCTTTGAGAGGCTGAGAGGAGGAGGGGCGGCCAATGGTGCTTAGGCTGGCCCTTGGAGAGAGGTTGGAGAGATGATCCAGCATCCTGGCATGGAGATGGTGGCTTCCATGGTGGTGCTCCTCGTGGAGGTAGAGTGGAGGTGGAGATGTAGCTAACCTAGATGGATGAGTGCCAAGAATGGGATGGGTGAAAATGGCCACCGCTTAGGTCTTTTTATAGACCTAAGGGAGTCTCTCTAGAGAAGTGTGGAACTCTCTAGAGAGAGTCCCATGAGTGGCCAGCCATGGAGAGAGAGGGTAGTTCTTAGATCCATAAAAAGTGGATCTAAGAATTGAATGACTCTTGGTTGCTAAATTTGGCAACCAAGAGTGGCGCCACTTGAAGAGAGTTCTAGAGAACTCTAGATGGGTGTGTGTGTGTGAATGTGTGTGTGTGAGTGGGTGGCCATGCCCTAGGTGGCTAAGTGGTCTAGGTTAGGTCCTAAGGGGTTTGGGTAGGTGTAGGCCTTAAATTAGGGTTGCTAACCCTAATTGCTAAGGGGGAATTGCAATTAAACTTAACCGAAGTTTAATTGAATGAGTGTGAACCTAATTGAGAGTGAAATAACTAAATTAGGTTGGGCTTAGGTCAATTGGACTCTCACTAAGTCCAATTGGACTTGTGTGGGTTGAGATCTGAGCTCAATTGGATCCTATCAGTCTAATTGACTTAGGTAATGGTAATTGACTATGATCTAAGTCAATTGGGTTTGGGGAGGTCTAGAGGTGGTATACTAGGGTTAGGGTACCTTAATTTAGGTTCCTATGGGGTTGGAATTGGGTATAGGGAGATAGAGATCCAAGATCAAGGCTTGAATCTCGAAATAGGAACTGGTGAACAGTTCCAGACATCCAAAAATGGAATCAGACGTCTTATACTCAAAAATCAGAATTCCAGACTTGTTGTCTGGACGTCCAATCAGAGTTAGGAAGGATTTAAGGTTCTGTCTTGGGTATTCTGCAGAAATTGGACGTCTGACCAAGTGTCTGGACGTCCAATAACATTGTAGAGGTGGGTTTAAGGTGTGCAGGAGTTGGCTAAGGGTTATGGACGTCCTATAATTCATCTGGACATCCAGATAAGGGTTGGAATTAGGGTTTTATGTTTTTCTAGGGTGCGGTGATCTAATTTAAGGGTGGCTAAGGCTTGGGGAAGTCTCTAGGCCATCCTAGGGCTAGGATGGACCCAAGCTCTTCATATTTTACTGCTTTATTCCTACTTAATAGAATAGCGTACCTTAACTCCCTTACATTATTATCTACTACATCTAATCTATGTCTTCTGCTTTAGCTCTGCTGCAACACCCATTATTCTTGATCTAGCTTAGATCTAGCTGCAAATCCAGCTTATTACCTGTAATTGACATAATGCTCTTAATCAACACATTATGACATTATTTTATGCATAGCTAAAGGAAAGTAGTAAAGATGTAGATAATGCTTATGCATGCATGAATTACCCTAACTTATGCTAAGTCCTAACCTAATTTAGGTCAATTAAGACCTATGATTGCTGTGCAATCATATCCCCATGCCTAAATCTTGCTAGTCCCTAGCAAATGCAAGACTAAATTATTTATAGAAGGGTTCCTAAGGGATTGATTATTTTATCAAATGTATTCCTAGAGATTTTTCTCCTTTTTGTTTTCATCCTATGCTCTAGAAATCCAGACAATCGTGAAAGTGTAGCTATGTAGCTTTTGCAACGGATTCGAGTGAAAAACTGATTCACCTCTAAATCCTATACTTGACCCCTAGTAAAAATTCTAGCAGGATAGGCGGACTTCTTCCCTCGGGGTATTCAAAATATTCTATGGATTCCACCTCGGCCTTAAGCTTAGGTAGAGAATCTTAGAGGGAAAACATTATATATTTGGCGGCTCACTCTCGACTGGTGCTACATAGAGATTAGTACTGCAAAATCTAGATTCCCAGATTACTAAGTAACTCAACTTAGAGAGAGACGAGAAAAACTATGCTTTCTTTTGATTCCTTTGTATTCATTCTCTCTTTCTCGTTTTCTTTTTCTTTTCTTTTCTCAGAGCTCATAATCTCACCAGATTCACACATATGATTGTATTTGGTGGTCTCACTTGGCATTAACACTTTAATTGAGTTCCCATAACTCTCACACTAAGTCAGAATTTCTCAGCCAATATTCGGGCGGTTAGAAACATAGAAAAATAGGTTAAGGCCATATTTGGTGGATCTCAAATTTATTTGGTGGTATTGCCTCAATGCAACTGAAATAAACACTAAATATTCACTCTTTTTCTTCTTTGCTTTTTCTTCTTTTTCTAATTTTTTTCTCTTTTTCAGTTCTCTTTTTTTTTTTTTTTTTTTCAACAACTAGCACACATCCATGAACTTTATTGAGGAGGCATTATTAGGGATTGGTGGTACTCAAGAGACATTGTGTGGCTTATTTGGTGGAAGTGCCTACTCACGGCACCGGGAGAGATGGATAGGATGGTGTATTTCTGACCTTGACATCAATACCCTCCTTTAGTCGAGGATTCCGTAAAGAATGGTTATAACCATCCACCTTAGCCCTAGTTTTATGAAAACTTGTTCTCCGTGTATTTGCCTTATTTGGTGGCTCTCAAAATTTCACACAAAATGTATATGCAAGAATCGAGAGTGAAAATTATGCCTAATCTCTGAGTATCATCACCTAATTATCTAGGACTCCGGATTCCTTGCACTAAACTTAGAGCACCAGTACACTCTACTCTCATCTCACATTATTTGGTAGATTTTTGGAAGAAAATCTACCTGACTCCCAAAACAATGTCTAGGGGTTCAGGAGAAGAAGCAGTGCTTCTTCTCGACAGACTAAAGACGTTTATCGACCGTCACCATGAATCCATTGCAAATTCTATGTGTGTGTGAAAAGTTGTACTGGATTTCAGATTACAGGAATGAACTAGAGGATAAAATCCCTAATGCATTCTCTTAATAAAATAATCTTACTCATGAGTGTAATATGTATATATGCTATAAACAAGTAACCTTGTATATTCGTACTTCATAAAATTTCCCTTTCGGGTTACATTCAGCTTGACCCTAAATTTAGAACAAGAGGTGAGTGGGTGAGTCGGAATGGCTGTTGCAAACGATTTTTAGCTCTAATGCGAGCATTGGAGGTGGAGTCGATTGTTCTTTTATTTAGGATCCTAAAGTACGTGTAACATGTGGCTCCGAGGCTTTCCTAAGGGTTGGCATAAAAATTTTTCAGTTTTGTTGTATCTACCGCCCCATGCCTAAGTTCTTACATGTCCTCATGCATGAATATAAAATAAATATAGCAGGGAGAGAATGGGTGGAAATCACCTGTAATTGCTCCTGAAAGTATACATTCAGCACCAGCCAACCTGTCAGTATGCAATATGCAGAAAGAAAATATGCTAAAAGAAAAATATGCTACATATAAAAATGGTTATGTATAGATGATGGTGGAATGTGGAATATGCTATCTATACGTGCTGAGTTTAATGCCTCCAGCTGGACGAGAATTCAATCACACATCATCAATAAGATGAATGATCTCGTTAGGTGGAGGAGGTTCCTGGGCCAAAAATGGCTTGAGGCGCTGGCCATTTACCGTAGATATATGCCTAGATTTTGGGTCCCTGATCTGGATTGCCCCATTAGGATATGGCTGAATCACAACATACGGGCTAGTCCACTTGGACTTGAGCTTCCTTGCGAAAAGTTTCAGTTGCAAATCAAACAACCAGACTTGCTGGTTGGGCGTGAATGCTTTCCTTCGGATGTGGCAGCCATGGAAGGCCTTGGTCTCGTCCTTGTATATCAATGCGTTCTCATAGGCCTCCCACCAAATCTCTTCTAATTCGCTGAGCTGGAGTTTCTATTCTTGACCTCCTGCATTGAGGTTAAGGTTACATTTTCGCACCACCAAAAAGGCGCAGTGTTCCACTCTACAGGAAGGTGACAGGCCTTGCCATATACCATGCAATATGGTGACATTCCGAGTGGGGCCTTATATGTGGTCCGATATGCCTAGAGTGCATCAACTAATTTATCGGACCAGTTCTTCCTATATGGTCTAACTGTCTTCTGGAGAATCAGCTTGATCTGATGGTTGGACACTTCAGCCTACCCATTGGTCTGTGGGTGATATAGGGTGGCTATACAGTGATGTACCCCGTATTTCTTTAATAATGACCTGAAATGGGTATGGATGAAGTGGCTTCCCCCGTCTCTAATCAGAGCATAGAGTATTCTAAATCTCGCGAAGATGTACTGTTGTACGAAAGAAATGACAGTCTTATGATCAGCCTGTCTCGCCGGGATGGCCTCGACCCACTTTGAGACATAGTCGACGAATAATAATATGTACTCAAAGCCATGCGAGTTCGGAAAAGGGCCCATAAAATTGATGCCCCAGACGTCAAACACTTATACAACAATGATGGGCTAAAGTGGCATCATGTCTCTCCTGGTCATAGAGCCGACCAACTGGCATCGTTTGCAGTGTTGGGCGTATTCGTGTGTATCTCTGGAAATGGTTGGCCAGAAAAATCCCGACTGTAAAATTTTTACAGCGATTTTCCATCCTGAGAAATGACCACCACAAGCATCATTGTGGCAAAAAGATAACACACTGGGGATCTCAGAATCTGGGATGCATCTTCGAATAATCTGATCTGCTCCAATGCGGAAGAGCAGTGGGTCATCCCAGAGGTAGAATTTGGCCTTCGCAGTGAATTTGAGTTTCTGGTCCTTGGATAGGTTCGCAGGAATCTTGCCTGCGGCAAGGTAGTTCGCGATATCCACGTACTAGGGGAACTCAACAGAATGAACTGCCAAAAGAGATTCATCTGGAAATTGCTCGTGGATAGGTAGGGAATAAGGAATGTGGCCTGGGTCCAGTCTGGATAGGTGATCCGCCACAACATTCTGCTTTCCGGCTTTGTCGCGGATTTCAATATCAAATTATTGCAATAGAAGGATCCATGTAATGAGCCGGGGTTTGGCATCCTTCTTTGCTAAAAAATGCTGGAGGGTGGAGTGGTTGGTGAAGATGATGACTTTGGACCCTAATAAATAAGATCTGAATTTCTCCAACCCGAATACTACTGCTAGCAGTTCTTTTTCGGTGACAGTATAATTGCGCTGAGCCTCATTCAACGTCTTGCTAGCATAGTATATGACAGAAGGTTGTTTTTCCCAACGCTGGCCTAAAACAGCACCGATGACAAAGTCAAAAGCATCGCACATCATCTCAAAATCAAGTGACCAGTCGGGTGGTTGGAGAATCGGGGAATCAGAGACAGCGCTTCATAAAGTCTCGAAGGCGCTGAGACACGAGGTGTCAAATTCAAATGGGGCATCAGCAATAAGGAGCTTCGTCAAAGGTCATGCAATTTTTGAGAAATCGCGTATAAATCTCTGATAGAAGTCGACGTGACCCAAGAATGATCTGATATGCTTGACCGAGCTAGGTGGCGGTAAGTGAGAAATAATCTCAAATTTAGCTCGATCAACCTCGAGCCCATTTTTAGAGATCCTGTGCCCTAGTACTATGCCATCCCTCACCATGAAATGGCTTTTCTCCCAGGATAGTACCAAGTTTACCTCAATACACCTTTCAGGATCTTGGTGAGGTTATCAAGACAAGATGCAAAATCATCTCCGAAAATAGAGAAGTCATCCATGAATACCTCCAGATAGTCCCCAATCATGTTAGAGAAGATGGCCATCATACAACGCTAAAATGTTGCTGGTGCATTGCAGAGGCCAAAGGGCATCCACTTGAAAGCAAATGTTCCAAAGGGGCATGTGAGTGTGGTCTTGTCTTGATCTTTCGGGCTAATCGCTACTTGATTATACCCGGAGTATCCATCCAAAAAGCAAAAGAAACTACATTCAGCTAACCGTTCCAAGATTTGATCAATGAAAGGTAAAGTGATCCTTCTGGGTAGCCATGTTTAGTTTCCTATAGTCGATGAAGACCCGCCAAGATGTCGCAATGCGAGTCGGGATGGATTCACCCTTATCATTTTTCACAACGGTGAGTCCTGCTTTCTTGGGCACTATCTGGATTGGACTCACCCATTGGCTGTCTGAGATTGGGTTTACAATACCTACATCCAGCCATTTGATGATCTCCTTCTTAACAACCTCTAGCATATTTGGGTTAAGTCGTCTTTGAGGTTGTCTCGAAGGTTTCACCCCCTCATCTGTGCAAATGTGATGAGTGCAATACGAGGGGCGAATACCGCGGAGATCAGTGATGCTCCACCCTATGGCAGCCCTATGTTCTTGTAGTGTAGAAATCAATTGATGCTCTTGTTCTTGGGTTAAGTGGGCATTAATAATGACTGGGTATGTCTCACTTTTGCCCAAGAACACATACTTAAGTGAGTCAGGTAAGGGCTTCAATTCGATTACGGGTGGGTCAGAGTCAGAAATGGGAGTGGGAGGAGTAAACTCGAAGGTGGGAATCTCCTAATTCGTATGCATGTGAATTCCCACTGATTCGCTTCCTGTGAAATAATCGGTTATGACTGTGTCAACGGGAAACTCGTTAGCTGTGTCACGTCGTCCTGCAACAACAGGGGTGATTCAGTAGTGTGTGGATCATGGTAGCTATATTCAGGGGTGTTGTAGTCAGAAGCACACCCTAAACAGTCAGATCCTCGGGGAGATATGTGCAGTGCAGTGGTCTCAGTCCCGTGTGGATTGAGGTCCAAGAACCCTAATAGTGCCGACGAATGAGACATTGGCTCGTCACAAAGGAGCCCAATGTTACTACAGTATGCCAAATCTTCATCTTCACCATCCTCCTCTATGCGATCATAGTCAAAATTCCTTGATGCCCTGAATATGTCAAGTCGAAGTCGCTCATTACCTAGGTAAATCTCCATGCACCCAAATGCAGAATCAATGTTCGCTCGGGCAGTTGCTAGAAATGGGCGACCCAAAATAATTTGTGCATCTCGGAGATTAGGAAGAACTTCAATATCGAGAACGAAAAAGTTTGCAGGAAAGTAGAATCCGCAGACTTTTACGATCACATTCTCAACCACCCCCTTGGTGTTTTTACTGATATATCAGCCAGCTGAATTGTGACTGAGGTAGGCTTTAACTCCCCAAATTGAAATCGATCAAATATGGCAGTGGGAGTCAGGTTGATGGACGAACCCAAATCTAGAAGGGCCCAATCAAATGGAGAATCCTGCAAGAAGCAGGATATGAGTGGGGTACCAAGGTCTTTCCTTTTCGGTGGCAAGTCAGCTAGAATCACGGCCCTAGCCTCTTTTGACAGTATCGCCTGTCGTCCAATTCTAGGCGTCGCTTCAGGGTACAATAGTCTTTGAAGAACCTAGCGACAGCGGGGATGTTATCAATTGCTTCGAGGAGGGGGACCTAAATATGTACTTCCTTAAACATTGACTTCAGGTCCTCAAAATTTCGCGTGTCCTTTTTCCATACTACATTCCGCATCAGAGCCTTAGGAAAAGGGATGGGAATCTCATGGTCAAGTGGTTTCTTACCCTTATCTACCATAGGTGGCTCCTGAGATGAAGGAGTCGAACCCGCCTATAG
Source organism: Thalassia testudinum (assembly GCA_037157565.1). NCBI lineage: Eukaryota > Viridiplantae > Streptophyta > Magnoliopsida > Alismatales > Hydrocharitaceae > Thalassia > Thalassia testudinum. Next base: position 16,879,744 of record JAZHRO010000035.1, read on the forward strand.
TGAAGGGTAAGAAAAATCAGGACCCGCCTGCCTATGTGGTGGGTCGAATGTCTTCCTTTCGCTCCTTAATGAGATAGCATTTGCATCGGCTTGCTGTCCATGAGGTGGTGGGGGAGCGGAAGGGGTAGAGTATGCAGGGTTCTACATCAAAGGTGGCTGGCCTTGAGCATAACTAGGTGGTGCAGGAGGCGCCTGTAATATGGCGTGTGCCTGTCCCTGTGGTGCCTGAAACCTAGGCAGGGCACCTTGGTTCTGCACATACCGAGGGTTCGGGACAGGTTGGGAGGGCAAGGCTCCCTGAGTCCTATCCTCCTGCAAAAGCTGGTTTTGCGTGTTCTTTATAGTCTGTATCTGGTCAGCCATTGCCTTCATTATCTGCAAGCTATCCTGTGTAGATTTCCTCATTGATTCTTGCAGCTCCTCTTTTAGTGCCTCCAAAGGGTCAGCCTGCTTTGGAGGGTGACTGGTAGCTTGGTGTAGCGGCTGGTATAAGGAACGGGGTTGCTGCTGATGCGGGAATGGCTGTTGCCTAGGGTACATGTTTTGCACATTCCCGTATTGCCTGGTCTGGTAGTGTGGATCTTGATGTGGTTTCTGTGAGTTGCCAGACCAGGAGAAGTTCAGATGCTAGCACCAACTAGGGTTGTATATCTCTGAATACGGGTTACTACACCCGTATCCTTGGATAGCACCAACACCCTCGTAGGCCAAAGACGTCTGAGATGTATATCCATCAAGGGGATACGTGTTATAATCTGCAGGTGGTGTGTAACCCTGGTCATATGGTGTTAGATCAATATTGTTTATGGGATCCTGATATGCGGGATCTCATAAATAAGGAGAGGATGCATCCCGAGTGAGTAGATTAACTCGAGCAAGAGGGGCTTGGGGTGCATAGGAGGGTCTTAAAGTGGCAGAGTTCATGTCAGATTGACCCTGACTAATCTGGTCAATCTTTTTCTCGATTAGGTTTATTCTATCCAGCTGCTTGACGATGATATCCATGTCAGCTCGAATAGACTCGATGTTAGCCTCATGGACACCAACCTACTGCTGACCAGGCTGCTGGAATTGGTTCATGGATGCGGCATTCATCGAGTTCTTCACCAAAGATTCGAACAACTCAAATGAGTTGCTCTCGTCTTTTGCGAGAAAATTCTCACCACTAGATGCATCAGCCAGATATCGATGTGTGTCATCCAACCCATGTTAAAAGATCTGAGCTAGGAGCCATCTGGGTACACCATGGTGTGGGCATTTTCGGAGAAGGTCATGAAATCGGTCCCAGGCTTCATGCAACTTCTCCCCAGCTCCTTGGGAGAAAGTTATGATTGCGCACCTTATCGCATTTGTTCGACCAATTGGGAAGAACTTTTGCAGGAATTCACGTCGTAATTCCGACCAGGTTCCAATTGGCTTCCCAATGGTCTTGAACTAGTATGAAGCTTTGTCCCTCAGAGAAAATGGGAAAAGCTTCATTAGAACAATCCCAAGATCAATGTTCTTGGGTCAAATCGTTTCTGCGAGTCAACTCAGATCCTCTAGGTTCTGGAAAGGATCTTCACTTGAGTTTCCAAAGAAGTGAGTGCTGATCAAACCGATTACGTTAGGATTGAGGTCAAATGCATCTCCGCCTGCAGGAATCCTAACTAAGGGTGCGATGATTGGTGTAGCTGGATCATAGAAATCCCACAGTTCTCCTCGTGGTGGATGCTGCATCCTGTCAAGTGCCGTCAAAATGCGATCCATGTTCTGTTGATGTCGCTCCTCAGATTCAACTACCTAGGCTTCCAGACGAGCCATCAGGTCCATATTATCAATATATTGACTCGATCTAGGTCCAGGTCCAGGATTAGCCATTGTGGCTACGGGAGTAGAAGTGGGGGGAGAAGATGGTCCTAGCGAGGTGACTCGCCTCTTTTTTCCACTCCCAAGGTCCAACCAATTGAGGTCTAAGTGATCTCCTTCCTTGCATACACCACCCAACCCCTGGGTTGGTTTAGCCAAGCTAGATAAGGCTAAGGCCCTATCAATCAGATGGTCCTTAAGAATCAGATGACCAGATTTTTCGTTTTAAGTTCTAATTCCTGAAGAAAATTCGTCATACAACCAACTGAAAGTGATTCCCGCCTCTCGGTTAACCTAGCCAAGAGGTTGAAAGCACCTAGTAGTACGACAACAAATTTGGGTTTATTTCATGTTTTAGACTTGATTTTAGCCTGTTTTTCTTCAGTTGGGGTTTTTGGTGAGTGCACGACAAGGTGACCAAGCTCACCAGCTAAGTACTAGACTTGACTAAGTCTAGGTTAGCCCAAATGTGATCTCTAAATTATAACCCTAGAGGTGTAACCTAGGGTTCATGCAATTCTAAGGTTTTGCTCTTTTATTTTTTTTTCTTCTTCAGCAGACCACAAAAAATACAATTAGTTCTCTGACAAAAATTGGAATTCAATTAACTTGAAATTTGGCGAGTAGATTCTTTTTTCAATTATCTTTTCATAGAATTTTTTTTTATAATTTTTACTATTTCAACCGAATTTTTAGAGATTTTTGAATGTTAGGGGGTTGGATTTGGAATTTTAACCTTTGATAGGTTTTTTGCTTTCAAAAAGTATCAAATGACTCTCAAAAATTCGAAAAAAATATGAAAAATAAAGCCAATGAGATCAGCTTTCAAACCCCACCATTTTTAGTAAAAATAATTTCGTAGATTGCTCGAAATTGCTTTTGAAATTTTGAAAAATCTCAAATCTGGGTCAATCTGACCCCCTTACACTTCACGAATTTTTAAAAAATTTATACTAGGAATTTTGTCAAAAGAATAGTGCTGTTTGAAAGATGATTTAAAAATAAAGGTCTAGCTCGAATTTTAGATTTTTTTGTTCGCTAATATTTTGGCAATCAAAATTTTAAAACATACTTTGAAATATAGCCGAAAATTAGAGACCGGTGAAAAAGCCTTTAAAGAGTATTTGAGTTTGAAATCCAAACTTCCCACCAAAAATGTTTTTTTTTTTTTTTTCAAAAACTTTTGCACATTTTTTTTCAAAAAGGAATTTTTTTTAAAGGACTTTAAAATATATATATATATATATGTATTTTTATTTTTGCTTTTTCAAACTAACCTGGGATTCAAAAATAAACCTACTCTAGATTTTTTGAATTTTTTTTCTTTTTCACGAAAATGAATAAGTTTTTTTTTTCGAAAGAAATTGCTAGAAGCAAATCTAATCCTAGGGTTCAAAAGAAAACCTAGCCTAAGAAGAGACATGCACCTGATTTCTTTTTCTGCACTTGTTGTGTGCGTAGATCCCATTTTTTTTCTGTGTTGTCCTACACATCCAAAAATAAAGTAGAGGGAGATTTGTCAGTGATATTTTAAAAGATCAAAATAAAAAAAATGATGTTGCCTCCCCGGCAAAGGTGCCATTTGTTCAGATGCGTAGAGCACGTTTTGATAGGAAAGGTGTCATAGTATAGTGCACAATACGATCAAACAAAAATATTTATAAAAAGATAACGAGACTTTGAGTCCCAATCATTCGTCTCTGGGAGGCGTTTGTTCAAATATGAAATCTATCCTTTATCGCTCTACTTTATTTAGAATTGCACGCCAGTTTCCAATCTTCGGATTAAAGTTTCGCCACTTCTATTGTGAATTGTGATTACATGTGTGTGTTTTAGATAAATAACGAAAGTGAAAGTATGAGTTTCAGTGCACACAATTCTACTGATGTGGTGGCTGTTTACAAAAAATGCATTTATAGTTAAATCTTCTATATTTTTCGGAACCGACATGCTTGTTGCAATATATATATATATATATATATATATATATATATATATATATATATATATATATATATATATATAAATGAAAAGCAGGCAACTTGAATCACACGAAATGGATGGCAACCAATAAGCTCATGGTGATTTCTACACAGAGATATGTATATAGAAAAATATATCTTTTATTCATTCATTTAGAGGATGTTTGCAACATGGAATGTAGAGGAAAGCTTGTAAAGGAAAGCTTGAAAAACACAAATCTAGCTAGCAGAAAATGATCGCATACAAGAATCTATGGGGGGATTTTGCATGCATCATTGGGGGAGAATAAGATCTACACTACAAAGTAGTAAATAAAAGCAGTAAAACTACGAAGAGCTAAGTTACTAATCTAGCAAGAAAGAAGGGCATTCGGAGGTGGGCTCCGATGGCCTTTGAGTGGCTGAGAAGAGAAGGGGCAGCCAATGGTGCTTAGGCCAGCCCTTGGAGAGAGGTTGGAGAGATGATCTAGCATCCTGGCATGGAGATGGTGGCTTCCATGGTAGTGCTCCTCATGGAGGTAGAGTGGAGGTGGAGATGTAGCTAACCTAGATGGATGAGTGCCAAGAATGGGATGGGTGCAAATGGCCACCCCTTAGGTCTTTTTATAGACCTAAGGGAGTCTCTCTAGAGAAGTGTGGAACTCTCTAGAGAGAGTCCCATGAGTGGCTAGCCATGGAGAGAGAGGGTAGTTCTTAGATCCATAAAAAGTGGATCTAAGAAGTGAATGACTCTTGGTTGCTAAATTTGGCAACCAAGAGTGGCGCCACTTGAAGAGAGTTCTAGAGAACTCTAGATGGGTGTGTGTGTGTGAATGTGTGTGTGTGTGTGAGTGGGTGGCCGTGCCCTAGGTGGCTAAGTGGTCTAGGTTAGGTCCTAAGGGGTTTGGGTAGGTGTAGGCCTTAAATTAGGGTTGCTAACCCTAATTGCTAAGGGGGAATTGCAATTAAACTTAACCCAAGTTTAATTGAATGGGCGTGAACCTAATTGAGAGTGAAATAGCTCAATTAGGTTGGGCTTAGGTCAATTGGACTCTCATTAAGTCCAATTGGACTTGTGTGGGTTGAGATCTGAGCTCAATTGGACCCTATGAGTCCAATTGACTTAGGTAATGGTAATTGACTATGATCTAAGTCAATTGGGTTTGGTGAGGACCTAATTAGGTACTTGGGGAGGTCTATAGGTGGTGTACGAGGGTTAGGGTACCTTAATTTAGGTTCCTATGGGGTTGGAATTGGGTCTAGGGAGCTAGAGATCCAAGATCAAGGCTTGAATCTCAAAACAGGAACTGGAAAATAGTTCCAGACGTCCAAAAATGGAATTAGACATCTTATACTCAAAAATCAGAAGTCCAGACTTGTTATCTGGACATCCAATTAGAGTCAGGAAGGATTTAAGGTTTTCTCTTGGGTATTCTGCAGAAATTGGACATCTGACCAAGTGTCTTGACGTCCACTAACACTGCAGAGGTGGGTTTAAGGTGTGCGGGAGTTGGCTAAGGGTTATGGACATCCCATAATTCGTCTGGACGTCTAGATAAAGGTTGGAATTAGGGTTTTAAGGTTTCCTAGGGTGCAGTGACCTAATCTAAGGGTGGCTAAGGCTTGGGGAAGTCTCTAGGCTATCCTAGGGCTAGGATGGACCTAAGCTCTTTATATTTTACTACTTTATTCCTACTTAATAGAATAGCATACCTTAACTCCCTTACATTATTATCTACTACATCTAATCTAATTCTTCTGCTCCAGCTCTGCTGCAACACCCATTATTCCTGATCCGGCTCAGATCCAACTTCAGATCCAGCTCCAGATCCATCTTATTACCTGTAATTGACATAATGCACTTAATCAGCACATTATAACATTATTTTATGCATAGCTAAAGGAAAGTAGTAAAGATGCAGATAATGCTTATGCATGCATGAATTACCCTAGCTTATGCTAAGTCCTAGCCTAATTTTGGTCAATTAAGACCTATGATTGCTACGCAATCATTAAGCTCATTCTGGTCAAACAAGTACCTGAGGCTCTTATTATTTGTAAAGATCTCGAAAGTCTCACCGTAAAGGTAATGCCTCAATGTCTTCAGTGCGAAGACAAATGCTGCCAGCTCTAAGTCATGGGTAGGGTAGCTATTTTCATGGGGCATCAGTTGCAGCGAAGCGTAAGTGACAACGTGACCCCGCTGCATGAGCACACCCTCTAACCCCTGCAATGAAGCGTTGGTGTAAACCACAAAACCACCACTGCTGTCTGGGATGGTAAGTACAGGAGCTGAAGTCAGTCTCTCCTTCAACTCCTGAAACACACCTTACACTCATCTGTCCAGGCAAAGGGCACGTCCTTTCGAGTTAGCTGGGTCATAGGATGCACAATCTGAGAGAATCCTCTGATAAACCGCCGGTAGTAACCTGTCAGTCTCAAAAAGCTGTGTATCTCTATCATTGTGCGTGGCCTCTCCCATCTGAGTATGGCCTCTACCTTGGCTGGATCCATAGCTAGTCCATCACCTGAAATCACGTGGCCTAAGAAAGTCACCTGTCTTAACCAAAACTCACACTTGTTGTACTTGGCATACAGCCTGTGTTGCCTCAAGGTATCTAGGATCATGTGTAAATGCTGACCATGCTATTCTTGATCTTGCGAGTAAACAAGTACGTCGTCGATGAACACCACCACAAACTAGTCTAAGTACGGTCTGAAAACACGGTTCATCAAATCCATAAAGGCAGCGGGGGCATTGGCCAGCCTAAACGGCATGACCAAGAACTCGTAGTGCCCGTGCTAGGTATGGAAAGCTGTCTTGGAGATGTCGGTCTCCCTAATCCTCAACTGGTGGTAACCTGACCTCAGATCTATCTTGGAGAACACTATAGCATCTCACAGCTAGTCGAAGAGGTCGTCAATCCTTGGCAGCGGATACTTGTTCTTGATAGTGACCCTATTCAGCTGTTGGTAGTCGACACAAAGTCACAGGGTACTGTCCTTCTTCACAAACAGCACAGGGGCTCCCCATTGGGATGCACTAGGCCTCACAAAGCCCTTCTCTAACAGGTCCTGTAGCTGTGACTTGAGCTCTTGTAACTCAAGCAGTGACATTTGGTACAGTGCAATAGAAATGGGGCTGGTCTCCGGTACCAGTGAGATCTCAAACTCGATCTCACGCTCAGGCGGTAGTCCTGTAGCTCCTTTGGGAAAACATAGAGATACTTGCAAACCACCAGAATACTCTGAAAGTCAGCCATGGGGCTAGGCTATGCCACTACACAGGCCAAAAAGCCCTAACACCCCTAGCTCAAAAGCCTCACTGCCCGAAGTGTGGAGATGCATCTGAAACCTTTGTCCACTGACTAGCCGTGAAACTCAAAGGGAGGCAACTCTGGTATGGAGAAGACGATCTTCCACCCGAAATAGTCCACCAGGGCATGATAGGCGGACAGCCTGTCCATCCCTAGGATCACGCCAAAGTCCATCTGAATCACTATCAGGTCATCGGGGAGGCTGTGTCCCGCTATACTAACCTCGCAGTTCGTGTAGACCTCTTAGGCTACAAACAACTGGCCACCTAGGCCTTTGATCACAAATGGATCCTTTAACAGTACACTTCCCTACCTCAAACTGATGGCAAAACTCATAGCGACGAAGGAGTGGGTGGCACCTTAATCAAAACGTATGTACACTAATCTGCCAAAAACAGTAACCATACCTGCCACCATCAAACCCGATGCCCTGGCAGCTTTGTGTGTCAGGGCGTTGATACGCCCCTTAGCTCTCAGTGCAGATGAAGTAGCTACACTCTGGGTTGGGCAAGCAGCAACTGGCTGGTACCCTCCTCGTGACTGCTGTCCTCCCTCACGTGCCTTGTGATCACGACCGCCAGCTCGGCCTCCAACGCTCAGTGCGGGGAGCATCTGCTGTGCTCCGACCCTAGATGGGCAGTCCCTCTTGATGTGACCCGGCTGGCCACACTGGTAGCAGAGGGGTACACGACCTCCTCCCTCAGTAGGTCCCTACTGGCAGCTGGGTGGGGGTCCAGTGCTGGCAACTGGCCCTTGTCTGGGGCCCCCAAAGGCCACTGGTGGCCCAGCAGAACTAGATTGCTCTCCTACGGGCACCGCGCACCTCCTCTCTCAACGGCCCTGAGAGTACTCTGGCTAGTAGGGCCTCTTCCATTCGTTGTCAGTGTCTCGCGCAGCCAGGTTGGTCTCCTCGTAAGTCATGGTTGCCTCGATCACGCGAGAGAAAGTGGACAGCTTCAGGGGTTTGACATACCCCCGAATCGTAAGTCGGAGCCCCTCAGTAAACCTCCACAGGTGCTCCTCCTCAGTAGACACAGCTGTCGGGGAGAAACGTGATAGCTCCCGAAAACACATATGGTACGCGCTAACCGTCAATGTCCCTTGGCGGAGAGTGTGGAACTCCCACCTTCTCTGGTTCTGTCAAGTCTTTGGAAAGTACTGCTCCCAGAAGAGAGCCACGAACAGGTCTCAAGTCAGCTTTCTTCCCTCCTGGCCTCTCCACCACCTGTGTGTTGCACTCTCTAGTTGGTGCGTGGTAAAGGCCACACGATAATCTGCAGGAGGGCGAAGGGTGTCAAACACCTTCTCTATCTACTCCAGCTAGTCCTTTGCCTCAGACGAGCTCTCATCCCCCTTGAAGTAGGGGGGCTTCAACTTTCGGAACTATCCGAAAAGCTCCTGGTGTAGCTGCAGTAGGGAAACGAGCATGCCTCCATGAAAGGAGGGCTCATGCTCAGAAGTGTCAGAGTGTGGTGGTGGTGGTGGAGGATCACCCCTTCCCCCTCTTGCTTGTCCGGCGCTGCGACGCTCTCTCTGTCCCACCGAGGACTCCCCCTCCACGTCCTCAGGGAGAGGTGCCCATGGAGGCTAGTGGAGCTCCTCTCGCATGATGTCTCTAATCAGCTGGGTGAGATTCTGGGCCTGAATGCATAGGAGGAGAGGTGGGTCAACTAGTGCCTTAGGTCCGGCACGTCCGCCCCTCCAACCTCGTCCACAGCCACGACCATGACCTGCCTCGGGAACTCCCCGACAAGGCATCTCCTACAAGGAGACGCAAGAGATAGAACAAGAGTTGTCAACGATGTAGGATTACATCGAGAAAAAGACTTAGAAATGAATATCAAAGCGATACGTTGTGGTGGCTATCCTAGTTATAAGCACGTGAGTGGTTATTCTTGAACCAATTGGTTCATTTCTCGGGATGACCTTGCTCTGATACCATCTTGTTTCGACCTGATTCCTAGATCCCTACAAGACTCGAGACTAGCTCGCCTTGATTAATCCCAAGACCTAGTTGATCAACAAGAAATAACCAAAAGCAGGAAAATAAACCACATTCACACATGCAATATAACTAAGTAGAAGGAAAGAACAAAGCAGTAAAGAAAAGTAGAACAACTATCTCAAAATAGTACTTGCCACCACAACAACAGCGGAAAGAAACAGAAAGCAACAGGAACAGTAGCTCAAAGGTCCAGTACTCACAACTACAGCAGTAACAAAGAGCTGGAAAGAAAACTACTGCGGCTAGGCTCTACTGGGCCCAGCTCCCTCTGCAGTCGGAAACCCGAGCTGCTCAACTCCTAGTCCTGAACAGGGTTACGAAAAGACGGAGTCAGCGAACGTTGAGTAGAGTGGTGTTTACATTATTTATGTGCAAGCAAAGTAAAAACAACAAGCAGGTTTTATTCTCATTTCTATTTATCTCATTTATGTATTTCTGGTTCATCTATTTCTCAAAGTATCCAAGTATTTCTTGATCTTGCATGTTCTTCGTGGGAACAATCTTGATTGCAGTCTTTTTCGTGGAGTAGAAGGTATACGTGGTGCTCTCTTCGCCAGGAGAGTCCCCCACGGTATTCCTACACCCAGTCAACCACCTCGAGGTCACTATCGAGATGTAGCGGTGACTACGGCATGCATGATAAGCGCATGGGTAGCTACCTCGCACTTGCACACGGTCAGTCATTTCCACTAGCGGGTACGCCCAAGGTACAGTACGGAATAGTATAGGGCCTTGCCTGTCAGAATAGGGATCTCACCCCTCAGAACCAACAAGGGTCTCAACCCTCCACAGTCCGCATACCCTCGTCTGACTACCTCAGTTTGCCCAGTGGGCCTAGCAAAGTTGGTGTAGGGTGGCTAGCTTAACCCTAGGCCCCGTGGGGTGGCTAGCTCCCTCCCTACACTAGTAGCTCACCTCGGTACCACGTATGCAAGGGCCAACAGGAGTCGGTGTAGAGTGTCCAGTCCTACCCCAGACCTCAACCCAAGAGGTGGCTGCACTAAAAGGGACAGTTGCTCTCCTTAGTATCGTGTACACATGGGCCGACTCACTTCCCGTCTACATTCCAGATTCCTTTCGTCCACAGGAGTTCTACTCTTAATTTCCCGTGGGGTTCATGCTCATTATTCATCTCATTTATCCACATCAGATCTCATGTTTCATAACTCGTTCCTCATCCATATACAGGCAACTCGTGTTTTCGCAATTTAATTTTCAATCATTTACATGCAACTTGTGGTTTCACTGTTCACTCTCTCCTTCACATACAGGCAACTAGTATTCTAACATGCATCGCATAATTCATTCACATTCAAGTAACTCGTATTCTAACATGCATCTCATAATTACACTAATACCATTTGCTAGCAATTTATTTTAAACATGAATCAAGTAAACAGTACAGCTCAAAATAGGCTCATACATTTCTACCTTAAGATTCATTCCACATCCTAGAGTTCAATCTAATTATTCCAAACAAGTACATTCTTATTTAAATATTAACAACTAAATTAAACCACTCTACCGGGTATCACAGGAGGAATGGGGGCCTGTGCCACAGATCTCGTCGTCTCTGCGGGCCCTGAACATGCCATCGGATGGTAACTTGTACCGGCAACTAATTTACATTAGACGAGCTCAAAACAGTAAATACTCAACACGAACACGTAGAGAAACTTGAGCAGAACATAGCGGTACTTCGTTTGCGGAAATCCGATTCCATTTGGGCCCTAAACAGGCCAAAAACATGGTTGTTGACCAAAATCAAACATCTGGAACTAATCCCAGACATGTTAAAAGACATCAGAACTCACCTTACACATCCTATGGCTGCTTCAGACATCTAATCTCTCTCTGAGACTATCTGGGGGCAACTCCAGATGTAGGACAAGGCCTTCAATCATTTGGAAGTACCTCCGGATGTCTACGATGTGATTAGACGTCCAAAAGTACTTGGAAAAGCATACTGTGTGCCTTCCCAAAGACTTCACCTGCGTACGAACATGTAGGCACAAAATCAGCTCGACATCCCCTGCTCTATGATCTACATGGAGGAAAGTAGCACAGGAAGATACATACATCACGCGATATATGCTTTCAGACATCCGGCTTCAACTCTGGACATCCTGATGCCTCGCCTGTAGTCTGGACGATACTCCAGACGTTTGATACTGAAAAACTTCTAGTACCAGAACCTGCTCCGTGACACCCTTCTCCTAGCAACGCCACCCACAGCATGCTGCAGCAGTTGCAGAGGGCCGGGAGGCCGCCTCCCCAAGCCCTTCCTCCTCGCGCACGCGCTCGCCGCTGGCTGTGCAAGCTCCGCCGAGCTCCCTCCGACCTTCCACGCTAATCTCCATAATTCACTGTATTATGATATGAGAGTATCCCAGATCGAACCACGTATCATTTGTGTTAACATCATCTCGGTGCGGTTCATAAAGAGGGTTGTTGTTTCTGACACATTAACCTAAGTGCCACTAAAGGGATCTGTGGTCCTGTCAAATTCTTTCCTAAGTCTAAGGGCAACCTCAATCATTTTCTCTTTGCTGCTCAAGCGGGATTTAGGTTTCTTGAACATTTTTCCTATGTTGTCAGGTTGCATTTACAAATCAGATGGTGAAACAGGATGGAAAATCAAATTTAGGTCTAGATTGAAATGAACAGATCATATCAGATTTTCACAAAAGAACAACTCTAATGGAGGCCTTTAGGTCTGACCTAGGTACCTCTCCTATGTATGTGCACTACAGAGTAGATGAGGGACTGGATGTGTATTGGACCCAATCAAGGCACCCAAAAAATTTTGGATGATTAAGGCTGTTTGAGGCAAATGGATCTCTTTGATAAAAAATCCACACACCTGAGAATTACTTGGGCAGCCAGAAAGGGAGAGTTTTACAAAAACCCCTACATAGTAGAGCATCCCCACGGGTTACAAGGTTTCTCCCACCTGACCTTCCTTGTCACTAAGGTTCCAAATAGATCAGAATGTATGAATTGAGACCTAAGTCTACCAATTTTAGCCCTAATTTGTGCCTTGAATTTTACTTGATTTAGAAGTTATTTCAAATTTGTGACCTAATTTGTAGGTTGGTTGATCCACAGGGTGAACCAACTTCACCTGACCTGTCCTAAGGTTAAGGATGAAATTTCGGTCAAAGCACCTAAATGACCCTGAATTGGTTCTTAGGTTATTAGGTCCCAAGTTTTTATGATTCAAGTGAATTTATAGCCTTACTTTTAGGATGCACTTGGGTAGATCATTTCTTTAATTGCAGGAAAGTATGTACTAGCACTTCAAAACCCTAATTTGGAAACCCTAGCTTGGGTCTATTTCAAGTCCAATTTGATTCCAAATATAACACCTTGGACTTAAACAAGAAAGTGAGTAATCCAAGATGTTGAGAAATTTTACTGCAAATCCCTAATAGGTGCAGGAGATCAGGATGAGGAATTTCTAATCAAGTTGCATCAACTTCAATCTGATTTAAATCAATTTCGCAAATCAGGAAATTCTTTGCCTTTAACCAATATTGCTAATGGAGGCCTCAAGTTTGGTCTTAAGGACCTCCTCCCGAACATGCACTAAGGAATCAGATGAGGGGCTTAAAGAAGAAGGGAATGAGATTACCTACCCTAGGTGTGGTTGCTAGTGCGGTCGAAATTTCATATTCACTTGTAACAACATAGCAAATCAGATAAAACAATCAGAATCAGATCAGAAATTATGATTAGTGAATGAAGTGCGTCGAAAATCGTTGTGTTTAAGAAATGATTACGTCATAGTATAGTGATGAAAATTGATACAACATTTAAATTTATAAGCTAAAAAATAGGAGTCTAAGGTCATTCGTAGGGAGAAAATTTGGCAAATCAATCACTAATCACAGTATCAAGAATAATATGCAAGTGAAATCAAAATGATAATCAATATATATATATATATCAGAAAAGTATCTTAGAATGTCAGGTATCAGAGTGCAAAAAGAATGGGTAAAACTGTTGGTTTGAACAACCAAATTAACCCTACAATTAGGCTCTAATCAATATCTCAACTAATCCAACAGTAACCACAGCCAAATATCCACAACAATGTTAGAACCAAGGCAAAGCAACCAAATCAGATGGCATGTCTAAGGCCTAGACACCTTAACTCAAACCTCAGAAGAATCTCAAGGCACAAGCCAGACAAGCACAAAGCACAAACCTCTCAAGGCATAGGAGGCAAGCAATAAAGACAAGCTCAACAATGCTAAGTGTTGAGCAAGGAGAGGGAGGTGCAAATCTTGAGGCTACAGTGCAAAAACCCCCCTCCCTCCTCAGATCTCTTTCTCCTCTGACCCCGATGAATAGTAACTAGGCAAACAAATCTAGCCTAGATCCACATGGCGTGAACTGCGAGTGATTGCGTAGCAATTCACGTCTCTAATTTGGCCATCTTATGCTAGTTTCTAACATTAGGCAATTGGATTAGATAGGTTTACATGCATCTTGGAAATATTAGCATTTGTGTATTTTACGGGGAGGAAGATATAAAGAGAGATTGAGCCTCCATTTTTACCTCATTCCCATTTCATTTCCACCACATTTCTACCTAACACAACACCACATACTTCACCTACAATAATTTGATGACACTTCAAGTGCATACATGCAAAAACCCCACACACAATTCCCACACCCCAACGACCTCCCCTTGTCATCTTCTGTCCCCCCTCATCTATATAACCCCCTTCACCACACTCCATAGAAGTCGTCGACAGTCATAACTCCCCACACCTTTAGCCATTCCCTCCACCTCCATATCCCTGAGACGCACATACTGTTGGTGCTAGAGCACCACGATCATTTGTTTTGATGATAACAAAACACGTGTTATTTAACATTTGCAATTTGAGTCCTAGATTTCAGGTCAATTGCAAATGAAGACGTGTTTAGACGGAACTCGAGCTCGCATCCAGGATGGATTGGAGGAGCTTGACGGAAAATAGAGGAGGTTCGCGTGGAGCGAAAGATTGGAGATGGAAGACAAGAAGAATAGGATAGACTCTTTTTTATCCTTTCATGTATCTCTTGTATTTATTTTCTTGCTCTTTATTTTCCTTAGACATTATGTTAAAGAGCCTCAAAGAACCCTAACAGTAGTCCTAGGAACACCGGCACAACCCTAGGATACTTAGGTTTTCTGTAGAACACTTAGAAAACCAATATAGGGTTAAAACTGACTTTCCAGACGTCTAATTCACTAATCAGACGTCTGATAAAGGATTTTAAGACGTCTGACTGTTGTTTCAGACGTCTGATAACTGTTAGGCTGGACTTAGTTTTCTGTCTGATGAAATCAGACGTCCAGACCTTAGACCAGACGTCTTAGAAGACGTCTGATGGATTTGCCAGACGTCCAGATAGTGGACCGTTGGCTAACTTAGCAAGCACGGCTGTATATGACCGTTAGAGCCTTATCAGACGTCCATAGGTCTTTACAGACGTCTGATAAATGACCGTTTTGCCTCGGCTGACCCAAAATCTCTTCTCAGAGATTTTCTAGCCATTGCAACGTTTGGAAATCAATTCCCACGGTAAAAGTAGGTTTCCAGACGTCCATACTTAGTACCAGACGTCCTCTATGTCGTCTGATGGACTTGTACAAAAACCCTGTTTAGATCTGATTCAAGTCAGGGAGAAACCCGCATAGAATCAGACGTCTGACCTTGGAATCAGACGTCTTAAAGTGGCCTTCCAGACGTCTGATGCCAGAGTTAGACGTCTGATAACCCTGTCAAATGCAATCATTGTCCTGATTTCGGCCTGATTCTCTTGGGCTTTGCACCCAACGGCTATGGAAGCTTTTCCAAGCCTTCCAAAGCCTTCCTAAGTCCTCTATAAATAGAGGGGAACCTTTGTAAACAAATACACACAAGAGACACACTTAGAAAAACAAGACACACACCTTGCAATACACTTTCAAACCTTTTGTGTCCAAAGAAAAGACTCTCTTGCTCTCCAAGCTCAAGCTCCATTTTCTTGAGAGCATTCAACCGTTGCGCACCCGCTCTCCCGCCGTAGATAACGAGAGCGACGTAGCGCCATCGCGTGGCACACGCACCGCGTCATCGTCGACGCACTCCTTGCAAAAGGGAGTTTCCTATTTCCTATAGAAGCTAGGTTCAATTTTGTTGGCTCTATAGGACTGTTGTTTATTTTTGTATTTTGGTTGGGTATTCGCTTTGCGAATTCCCGTCTCCTTCGTGGGACAAAATCCTTCTCGTGGAGAGAAGGGGTTGAGGAACGCTACCCTCGTACTTGTAGCGTGGTTGTATTGAGGTTGAATCACCCTCGTTCAAAGTGATTCGGTTAGTGGATTTTGATCAACTTGGTTGATCGGAAAATCCTAACTCGAGAGGGTTAGGTGGTGGTTTTCACCCGGTTTGGGTTTCCACCTAAAAATCTTTGTGCACAGTTTGTGATTGTTTATTTTGTGAGATTGCTTTATATATTTTCTATTCCGTATTTTATTACGTCACCCCTCCTGGTAGAGAAGGGAACTTTCAATTGGTATCAGAGCAGGTCTCGCGTAATCGGCGTTACAAACCGGCGAGGATCTAGATCATGGAGGGAAGCATAGCCGCAGTCAGAATCTCCGAAGGGCAATCCACCGTCCGACCACCCTATTTCGACGGGAGGGACTTCGGATATTGGAAGTTGAGGATGAAGACGTGGCTTCAAGCCACGGACTTCGCTCTATGGGGATGTTGCGAAACCCCATACGAGATCCCGAAGCGACCCCAAGGAGGCTACTCGCAGCTGCAGATTCAAGATCTCTCACTCAACGCAAAGGCAATGAATGCCTTGTATTGCGCGTTGAGTCCGGAAGAGTTCGAGAAAATCCAAGAGTGCACCACCGCCCACGAGATATGGAGGAGGTTGGAAGGCACTCATGAGGATTCCAGCTCGGAGGAAGAAGAAGAAGAAAAAGAAGAAGAAACCACTTGCTTTGGTTTCATGGCAATCGGAGAAAGCGACATCGACAGCGAAAGCGACTCCGACAATGAGGTAAACCTGGATTTACAAGAAGCCTTTAATGAACTTTTTGAGATTAGTAAATCACTTAGGGTAGAAAATAAAAGCATTAAAAAGAACCTTAGTTTTCTTAGAAATGAAAATGATAGGTTAGAAAAACAACTCAAGGATATAGAGACTAGTCCTAAGGATAATAACCTATTATTAGAAAATCAAGACCTCATCAATGAAAATAATAAATTGATTGAGGAAAATGATAGTCTAAAAATAGAAATTTCTGATTTAAAGACTAAGATAAATACTATAGAAAGAGAAATTGCATGTCTTAGGGAAAGCTCTAACAAACTAATCAACAAAGTAGATGATTTTTATAGCCCTAAGATTGAGAAAGGATCTCCATCAAGGAGACCTTCTAACAAATCCGGATCCAAGCCCACTTGGATACCGAAAAAGGAATTAGAATCGTGTTTTGTAGGTTTCAAGGATAACTACAACACAAAGGATTGGACCTACAAATTCAAGGCTGGTCAACTTAAGTTGGGAGAACCAATGAGTAGACCAAGGAGGAGAAGAAGAAGACCGACGAGACGGCGAACAAACGACGGACTCGCCGCACGTCGACCACCAGATTGGAGACCGGCGCCGATGCCCGGGCCTCCAAGCTACGGATGGGAGCCCCATCCGATGTGGCATCCACCACCACCATTCGGGCCATTTTATTGGCCATGGTAGGTGAGGTAAAATTCTTAACCCTATCCTTTTTATAAGCATTTAGATAGGGGGAGTTAAAAATGATGAGCTTATTGTCAATTTTTAAGGGGGAGATACAAGTTAGCTAAATTTCCTTTAGTAAGGGGGAGAAAAATAATAGCTATCTTGTTGTTATAAAAAGGGGGAGGACATTACCTTTGTTAAAAATAAATAGAAGAGCATGTTTTAAGGGGGAGTAATAGGAAATGTAAAATCAATTAAACCTTTTTGATAATGTCAAAAAGGGGGAGAATTTTATGCATTATTTACGGTTTTGTCATCATCAAAAAGGGGGAGATTGTTGGTGCTAGAGCACCACGATCATTTGTTTTGATGATAACAAAACACGTGTTATTTAACATTTGCAATTTGAGTCCTAGATTTCAGGTCAATTGCAAATGAAGACGTGTTTAGACGGAACTCGAGCTCGCATCCAGGATGGATTGGAGGAGCTTGACGGAAAATAGAGGAGGTTCGCGTGGAGCGAAAGATTGGAGATGGAAGACAAGAAGAATAGGATAGACTCTTTTTTATCCTTTCATGTATCTCTTGTATTTATTTTCTTGCTCTTTATTTTCCTTAGACATTATGTTAAAGAGCCTCAAAGAACCCTAACAGTAGTCCTAGGAACACCGGCACAACCCTAGGATACTTAGGTTTTCTGTAGAACACTTAGAAAACCAATATAGGGTTAAAACTGACTTTCCAGACGTCTAATTCACTAATCAGACGTCTGATAAAGGATTTTAAGACGTCTGACTGTTGTTTCAGACGTCTGATAACTGTTAGGCTGGACTTAGTTTTCTGTCTGATGAAATCAGACGTCCAGACCTTAGACCAGACGTCTTAGAAGACGTCTGATGGATTTGCCAGACGTCCAGATAGTGGACCGTTGGCTAACTTAGCAAGCACGGCTGTATATGACCGTTAGAGCCTTATCAGACGTCCATAGGTCTTTACAGACGTCTGATAAATGACCGTTTTGCCTCGGCTGACCCAAAATCTCTTCTCAGAGATTTTCTAGCCATTGCAACGTTTGGAAATCAATTCCCACGGTAAAAGTAGGTTTCCAGACGTCCATACTTAGTACCAGACGTCCTCTATGTCGTCTGATGGACTTGTACAAAAACCCTGTTTAGATCTGATTCAAGTCAGGGAGAAACCCGCATAGAATCAGACGTCTGACCTTGGAATCAGACGTCTTAAAGTGGCCTTCCAGACGTCTGATGCCAGAGTTAGACGTCTGATAACCCTGTCAAATGCAATCATTGTCCTGATTTCGGCCTGATTCTCTTGGGCTTTGCACCCAACGGCTATGGAAGCTTTTCCAAGCCTTCCAAAGCCTTCCTAAGTCCTCTATAAATAGAGGGGAACCTTTGTAAACAAATACACACAAGAGACACACTTAGAAAAACAAGACACACACCTTGCAATACACTTTCAAACCTTTTGTGTCCAAAGAAAAGACTCTCTTGCTCTCCAAGCTCAAGCTCCATTTTCTTGAGAGCATTCAACCGTTGCGCACCCGCTCTCCCGCCGTAGATAACGAGAGCGACGTAGCGCCATCGCGTGGCACACGCACCGCGTCATCGTCGACGCACTCCTTGCAAAAGGGAGTTTCCTATTTCCTATAGAAGCTAGGTTCAATTTTGTTGGCTCTATAGGACTGTTGTTTATTTTTGTATTTTGGTTGGGTATTCGCTTTGCGAATTCCCGTCTCCTTCGTGGGACAAAATCCTTCTCGTGGAGAGAAGGGGTTGAGGAACGCTACCCTCGTACTTGTAGCGTGGTTGTATTGAGGTTGAATCACCCTCGTTCAAAGTGATTCGGTTAGTGGATTTTGATCAACTTGGTTGATCGGAAAATCCTAACTCGAGAGGGTTAGGTGGTGGTTTTCACCCGGTTTGGGTTTCCACCTAAAAATCTTTGTGCACAGTTTGTGATTGTTTATTTTGTGAGATTGCTTTATATATTTTCAATTCCGTATTTTATTACGTCACCCCTCCTGGTAGAGAAGGGAACTTTCACATACACCATCACAACACACAACACACAACACACATAGTCGGCCACTCTCCTGAGCTCTCCTCTGTCCCTCTCTTCCCCTCCTCATTCTCAATATCCTCTCAGGAGTTGAGAGGAACACTGAGAGTAGAGGATCTCTCTTGTGGGTGCAACCACCATGGTGAGGGAGCACCACCGCCCAACTCCATCGCAAGTAGGTGGGCATGGTGTATTCTCCTTTTTATTTGTTTTCGTTAGTTTTGATTTATTTTATTTTCATTTTGGTTCTCTTTTTTTGGCTTTTTTCTGTCATCACCATTTTTAGAGCAAGAAGCTCTAAAGCTCCTTCCCGTGCCACCGTGCGCTCAACCCTACCCCCACACGCCTTGGCACGCATCTGCCAACCATTCCACGTGCCTCTGCACGTGCCCCCTGCCGATCCAAGCCTTCTCCGTGCGCCTTCATCTTCGCTCCACATGCATAGGTCAGCCGGAGGGTCGCTGTTTAAGGCGAATTCGTTGTTGTTTAAGATATGCATTGTAGTATAGGACAAATGCGCTCAAACAAATATAATTTGTAACTTGAAATGAAGTCTGAGGTTGAACACAAGGAGCAAGTGTTATAATTCACACGCTAATCGAAATGAATGTATACATGAGCACAAGAAATAAGCCAAGATTGATATTTAATGATGAATAACTACTCAAATGATACTTAATACTAAGCAAGAGTATATCAATAATTTTGTGAGACAAAAAGAATGGAAATGATCCTAAAAAGTGGTGATTTAAATCACCCTTTTGATCCACATTTTAGCATGCATCTCAATTTATTCAAATAACCCGGTAGTAGCTTGAACACTACAGTGATCAGACGACATGCTTAGCAATCAGACGTCTTAACAGAAGGCAAGCACAAGGCTTCTCAAAGCCTTTATTCTTCTTCTTTCTCTCTCTCCTTGCCTTTAGCTTCTCTTTCTTTAACTTCTTCCTTTCTCTCTCTCCTTCAGCCTTTCTCTTTCTTTCCTTTGTAGCACAAGGGAAACAACCCCTCAAATTTGGCTAAGTGTTAGCCACTCTACAGAGCAAAACACCCCTTCTCTCCTCACAATTCCTCCTCTATTTCTCTTCTCTTCTCTTCTCTCTTTCAAACCTAGGTAAATAAGTGAGTATAGGAATCCGGGTAATCGAGTTTGGCCAGACCTACGTGTGTGACCGCAGGCGAGGCGTGAATGGGGACCCGACCCCCTGTGTCTCGAGCGATAAGGCCTTAGCATGTATTCAACTTATATGCCTCTGGAGCTCTGTTCGCGCATGATGTGGGACTACATGTCCCTCTTTTTTCCTGCACAAAGTAGCAGGTGGTTCTTCGTTCAATTGCAATAGCTGCAGAGGGCATGGCTCTTAATTGAAGACCTGGGCATGTACTTGGGATGAATCCGCAATGCCTGGAGGTGAAGCTTGAGTCTTTCATGGCTAGAACATGAAGAACGTGGTCGGAGAGATGACGTGGTAGTGGAGCTTCGACGTGTACCCTGAAACATGAATATGGGCACTAAGGCCCCAATTCAAAGGTTCTGGAGTGCTGTCGGACCACGGGGAGTGTGATGGTGATGGTCTTGTGGCGTGAGAGTGCGTGAGGCGATGCGTCGAGGTCTGTGAAGGTGGACGGCAATGGGTTTGTTCAGTGGGGAGCTAGGGCGAGAGTTGAACGAAATAGGAGAGGGATTTTGATGGAGGGAGTACGATGGTGCTTTTGGGAGTTGTGGTGAGGCGGATGGCAGTCTGTGGTGGTGGCGTGGGCTCACCGGAGCCCTTGCCGAAGCGGAGGAAGATGATGGGGGAATGGCGTGAATGATGGTCGAATTAGGTTAAGAAGGGGTTGAATGAAGTCTAGAGAGAAAGGGGAGGAAGTTGAGCTAATTAATGGATGAAGGGAGGAAGGGTGGCGACGGCTGTGGTTGGTCGGTGCCAAGGAAGAAGGATTTCTCTGACGAGGGAGACGGCAAGGAAGAAGGGCTAGGGTGCCTCTAAGTTGACCATCAAGAGGCGGAGGAAGTCGGGGAGGAAAGAGGCACTCCCAATTTGGTCGTTGGGAGGCCGTAGGATGACGGAGGAGGAGGCTCGTCGGAGCTAGGGCGGAGGTGGCCAGAGAGGGAGTTTGAAGAGGGTTTTTGGGCCACAACCTAGCTAAGAAAGTGTGGCATGTCTCAGGGGTTCATTTATAGGCTTAGGATGGAGTTCCAAGCTTGGAAACCAAGCTTGCAACTCCATGATTTTCATGCAAGTAGGACATGTGAACCTTTGAAAGGTTCGCATGAGGATTTGGGAACAAAAAAGTTAGGATTCATGGATGGTCCGATTTGAAAGGGAATTCCTTAAGGAATCTCTCTTTCAATTTTAGGAGTATTTGATTGAGAATCGAGTGAGAAATCCTCACTCGAAACTCGAAGGTGAAGGTTTGACCTTCCAAAAATTGCATGAGGACGTTTTTGCAAAGAATGATGATAAAGTTAGGGACACATTTGCAATTATTTCAAAAGTTAGGGGCATATGTGTGAGAGAGAAGAATCAGACAGGACTAAAATGTAAACTAGGTTAAGGTGATCTTTGATTGGGCCCAAATTTTGGTACAAACCTAATTTGGACCCAAGGAATCTGATGGTGAAGTCAGATTTAGGTTTTGACCAAGTTTAACTAGATAATTTGCATAGAAACCCAATTT
Source organism: Thalassia testudinum (assembly GCA_037157565.1). Taxonomy (NCBI): domain Eukaryota; kingdom Viridiplantae; phylum Streptophyta; class Magnoliopsida; order Alismatales; family Hydrocharitaceae; genus Thalassia; species Thalassia testudinum. The sequence goes on from JAZHRO010000035.1 coordinate 16,901,376, forward strand.
AGGGCAACTATCTGTCTGAGACTCTATTTTAGGTCAAAATGGGTTCCAATGGTCAAATCAAAGATACCAAACCTTATATAATATTTTTCTATGATTTATAGAAGGTTTAGGTTAATTTTATTCTAATCAAAACCTCAGTGAATTAAGCAGATCTGCTTTTAGGGTTTCAGACATCATTTAATTCTCGTAACGCGTGAAAACCTGTTTCTGTCTAAACGGACCCTCTTGTTAGACTTTAATGCATATTTGACCTTTAATAAACCCCTGAGAAAACCCATGATTGTTCTACATTCATGATATGATGGTAAAATTATAGTTTTAACCTTGGTTTCATGTGAAAGCCTCAGAAAGGATAAATAATGAATTATGGTCCTTTGGTAGTTATGTAGGAGCATTTATTAATGGATTTTGACTAATTAAAGCTAGATATGGCTGATGATGATGCTATCATCAGTCACGAAACCAGTCGGTTGCTTTTTTCCCTTGGCACTGTAGTAGTGAGCTCATGCAAATATAGTGCCGTGACCAGCCATTCCTCATTTATCTAGTGGCCACGTCGCTCTCTCTCCTCCTCGTGACCTGCTGCAGCTAGTTGCAGAACCCTCCCCTGCCTGTGCATCTCTTCGTGTGCCTCTCTCAGTGCTGCATGGTGCCTCCTTCAGCTCGTACGTGCGGTGCTCATCTCTCCCCAGCGCGAGCGACTCCTCTTCCCAGTGTACTGTGCACGCAGCCTCTCTCCCTCTTGCTTTTTCAAGCACACTCACACATAGACTGACACACACAAACACCCTCTCTCTCACACACACATCCAGACACTCACTCACACACATACATACACACGCACATATACATATATATATACACACACACATATATAGTCCACTTTCTCTTACACACATCCACCAATAGATCCTCTCATTCACAAGACCGCGCACCTACCTATTTACCGTGCATTTTATCACATGTGTATACTCACCAGTTGCATACACATTCGCGATATTCGTGCACATCAAAGCATTCTACCCACACTTCCACGCGTCCGCTCCATACCCACATGCGGCACATAGCTAGGTTAATCTAGTCTTTCTAGACGACGGTTAACCTAGCATGGTGCTACATTCCCATTGAATCTCCGATTCAATCCTTACGTTAATATTATATAGCTGTATATATACATATCTCTACTATATATCTATATCATATATATATATATTCTACATATATATAAGCTAAGTATTTCCATTCCTTTTCATTTCGTATTTTCTTTCCGCATTTCTTTTCCTTGTCTTTTTGTTGATAAAGAAAAGATTAAAAAAACCCCCTAAATTAGAAAAGATAACTCTTGTCTTTACATGTACACGATCTTATGTGTAGCAAGATCCATTTTTGAACTTGATTTTTGGCGAATCGCCAACGACCAATTTTTGGTAGTAGCCAAGGATAAAATTTGAGGGTGTGCCTGATGACTCTACATCTAACGATGATAATTCTATCAACTAGAGTCAATCTCAAGGGTATGTAGGCATTAATGATGTATCATAATCGGCTTGAGTGCATGGCATGCATGTTGTGTTAAGATTTCTTGTAATTCATGTTTAACAACCATGTGTGCAAGTGTGTATTAAAATAGGTCTCAGATGAGTAATCGAACCATACAGATGGATCCGGATCGACGAACGGAGTCCAACGGACTCAAAATCTCCTCAATCCGACCTTCATAGCTCCCACAACAAGCTCGGGAAGTTCTGGCCATTGATTTGATGATCAATGGCCTAAAGCTAGCCACATGTTGCACATCTGTGCACTCACAGCCACCACCCTCTCTCCAGCGTGCCTTTATCAAGCAATCTCAGCCTTCCATTCTCCATCCAACGGTCCATACGTCTTGCAGCAAAAATGTCAGTGTGACCATCCACGCCTGTAGTGTGGCAGAGAGTGCCTTAGCCCGCACACGCATGACTGCACTTGAGCCTTGGCGAGGCTCAAATCCACAGCAGAAGTGCACGCGATCAAAATTCGGTCATTGATCTTCAATCGGGCAGCTCTGGCAGTGGCGCATGGCACGATCTCGTATGCCACATGAGCACGCATAAGATAACGTGCGCCCAAAGTATGCGAGGCAGATCCAAGCCAGCGTGGAAGGATGATCTTAGTCGTCCAATCTTTGATCGGACGACCTATGTTGCGTGCACACGGCTTGCGGGAGGAAAGAAGCATGCACGCACGTGTTGGACCGGTGGGAGGAGGCCTTCATAGACACTTTTGGAATGGGTTTAGTGATGTCCTGGACGTCGCTAAAACCCCTGCCTGATTTAGAAACCCTTCCTTCTCTATAAAAACCCCCACACCCACTCCATTTATGATCATCCATTCCTAGCTTCTCCTTAGCTCTACCTGACACGCTCTTCACACTCTCCTAGAGTTGCAGAGCCGTCGACGGAAGCCCATCCACCACCGTGACTGCCTTGTCTCTCCATTGCACACCCCTTGATCACACGGGTTTCACATGTTTGAAATTGGGGTTATGAGTAACCTGTCGTTGTAGTTGCAAAACTCGTGATCAAATAAAATTTATACCAAAACTCCAAGGGAGTCCCGGGTTGAACACAGGGAAGCGACGTTTACTTTAATTGAAAACCACGCTTCATTTCTTTGTTTTTGGTATTTTAAAGTTTTGTTATTTTTTTGTGTTTTTGAAAGAAGAAGACAAGCAGAATAAATCACAAGAGATATGGAATAAATATGATATATATCATGAATGTCTATTACAATAATATATGAAAGCATAAAAAGAGAGGGAGGAGAGAAGAAATCTCTCGAATCAGCTGTTTGGTGAGATGATGGCACCTGGCAGAAGCTCGAACGAAGGAGGTGAGGAGCGGGATGCTGAAGGAGAGATGCAGGAGGACGTCGGGTAGAGAAAAGCTTCGGTGTGGCTCCAGAATGGAGGTGAGAAGGTGGAGATGATCTGCTACTGGAATGGAGCTGGGAGGATGGCTCCAAGGCAACCTATGAATGGGGATGGGAAGATGGAGGAATATTTGGTGAGGCAGAGGTTCATTACACTAATAAGATCCTTGGGAGCTTGAGAATAAGCTCTAATGGAGCGTTGGTAGGCTTGTTAAAGCTTAGGAGTAGGTGGGAGTAGAGTAGGTAGAGATGGCTTGGAAGGGAGGCGGTGTAGGTCCTTTTATAGTGGAGAAGAGGCAAAAATAGGTTATGGGACCATTAGCGACCTCCAAACTATCGTTGGAAGTGTCGCTGTAGGCGGCTCATGCTTGCTGGCATGCACAGCAGGCCTTCTTGGCATGCGAATAATTAGTGATGGCTGTAAGCATCGCTGAAGATCCGCTGCAAACGTCACTGAAGAGAACCCATGTGCCCACACTGGCGCACGTGGCACGCTCACGCACTGGCACTGCGCTGTTCGCATGCGTGCCTCTGCGCACATGCGGTGGCACGTGCATGAGCATGGGTGACTTGGGTTGCGCCACGTAGCACAATCTGGGCCATCCATCTTCTTTTCGTTGTAAGGGCTGCTATAGAGGTCGGATTGAGTCAATTTTCGCACTGTTGTGCTGCGATCATCGACCTGAATCCATCCACGCAGTTGGATCTGTCATTTGAAGCTCCAAATTATGTCACCTAGTCCCTTGGTCATTGATCTTCGTCGGACTACATATGGTGCTACGGGACTCCGATCGTGGTGATTTCAGAGGCATTGGACTTCGGTCGTCGTCTTGATCAGATCCGTACGGTTGGATCGTCAATCCGAGGCTTAGAAATAAATATCCTTCTCTCCTGACCACAAAAAGGACACAATTAACCTAAATTATATACTACTCCAAATGCATAATGATGCATGCTATGCAATATTTATAACATGAAATGCAAATCTAAGCGTAGGAACATGCATGAATAGGCATTTTAACCCAAATAGATGTGTTTACATTATACCCCCATGACTATCTTTTACTAGTCCCTAGCAAAATTAAACTACATGCTATGTATAAAAGCAGAATTAGGGTTAGATTGCTTAGGCCTAAATCATTTAGTAGCAATATAAAATTTCAACTAAGGTCCTAAACAACGAAAACTCAATATTACCCAGGTGTCTACTAGAATGCAAACCGCCCAAGTCCTCACCTTATTTGAAAAGGGAAGATACATTTTTTTATTTTTCTTCTTTTCTAATTTTTTTATACTTTTGGAGTTTGAGAGTTCTGGGATAACTTTTTACGGCTACCCGACCCGCCCAAGACTCGAAAAGGACTCTAAGTGCTAAGCATCTTGTGAAAATAGTGAAAGACTCACTAGGCAACCGTTGAAACGGACTTCGGGTTTCTACGACCCTAGGTGACCTTGCCTAAAGGTTTACCTTTTCGATTGCTAGCTTTCTCCCTACTTTTATTTATAGGGTCAACACAAAGGCGAACCCAGTATATATCTCCCCAGTTTATTCTACTTCCTTGCTTCTTCCCTAAATGTTTTGGGAATTATTGTACATTTTTTTATCAGCTGGGTTCTGGACAACCAGCCAATGGGTTGTTACCCACGATAACTTGCCAGCCATACTCGTACGATGAAGTGTGGCTTTGTTTATTTTTTTATTTTTTTCTCCTTTTTCTATATATATATATTTTTTTTTTTTCTTTTTCATTTTATATTTTTTTAAGTAGGTGGCTTCCATACTATAAGAATTACCTAAAGGCAGTACAACGAAAATAATCTTGTGGTTGGGTTCTAGACAACCGACCGATGAGCTATTATCACCGACAACTTACCAGCCATACCACCCTATATAGTTCATTAGCTACCCAATTTTTGAAGAAACCGTCGAAAAGTGAGTCAGTGCAAAAAAAAATGTGTAGATGCTTAGGCTTAAAGTTCCCCCAAATTAGAGGGCGGGCTGATAAGTCGCATACTTATCATCCCAATTTATTTACCAACTTAAAATGAATTTTAATTGGCGAGAACTCGAGACTAAGTCCACATTTAAGAGGATACCCGGGCTAATTAAGCCCAAAGACCTGAAGAGTTTAAGTGTTTAGGTTCTCTCGTATTATTTCCTAAAGTTAATAACTTCCGAATGCCTAAGTTCTCTTCCCCTAATTCTTTTCTTTTTTTTGAATTTTCATTTTTTTTATAAGAATCAAATACTAGGAAATTACTGTTACAGCTGACAAAAAGGTTATAAAATTTGTCCACCCCTGCTTGCTTAGCTATTGCAATGTCCTCATTGTGAAAAATGAAAGCATGCAGGAGAGTAGAAGTGGAAGAATAGCACCTGGTTTCTGAGAGACTCAGGTCAGCTTGAAACAGTATTTACATGTGCTGAGTTTAGTGCATTCAGTAAGGCGAGGTCCTCAATAAAAAATAACTAAACATTGAGGCCACAACAACATAATTTCTAGGCCCTAAGGTATGGGTCCTGGAGAGTGAAAATGGGCTTGCCAAAGCGATGAACAATGAAAGTGGCAAGCTGGTGGTGTAGGGAGAGCCTAAATGGTGTCCAATAGGAGTTTTGTTGATTTATTACAGAGGAAGTGTGGTTGGGTATAGAATTTGTGCAATGGTTGGGTGGAAAAGGACAATGAGTGTTTTGTGATGTGTTGGGGATTTGTAGGTACTCTAGAATACCTAATGTTTGAAGAGTTCTTCCCTAATGTTCAATTTCATCCTCACACTCTAGGTTCTTAAACCAACCATCCTGATCCTCAGAATTCCCACCCACAAGTTGGACCTCAAACTCTAAGCATTCAGGATATGGATGTTGTTGGGTTTTATCTTGATCATGTGAATCATCCAACAAATTTTTGATTTCATGTATGTCTTTCTCATCCTGTGTTGCTACAATTGGTTGCATTTCTATTTTGTCCTCAATTATTTCCACAATCGTGTGATCTTCTTCCCAAGTTTGGGTTGAGTTGGCCATTAAAAGGTTGTCTAAGGTTTGTATGGCCATTACTTCCTCTATTCTACCAAGCTCCTCCATCGAACCACACTTAATTTTATTCTTCTTTGAGACCTTGAAAATATTGAATTGATTTGTCTTATCCCCTGAGGCCATTTCTATATTTCCCGATTCACAATCAATCCTCGCCTTGGCAGTAGCCAGGAAAGGTCTTCCCAAAATAATCGGGGTGTGGTTGAGCTATTTTGGGGCTTCCATGTCCAGGACCATGAAATCAGCAAGGTAATGCAAATCATTAACCTTGACTAAAACATCCTCCAAAATACCCCTTGGTTTTGTAATGGATCTATCAGCTAACTGCAAGGTTATGTCAGTGTGTTTTAGGTAGCCTAGACCCAATTCCATGTGCAGTGAGGTGGGGATCACATTAATGGAAGCATCCAAGTCAAGGAGGACCCAGTCAGAAGTAATGTTTCCTATTGTGCAGGAAATTAGCTGGGCTCCCGGGTCCTACTTCTTAGGAGGTAGCTTGTTTAGGATCAGTGTGCTTGTGTTATCGAACAAAACTACTCTCCTATTATTTTTAGATTTCGCTCTATGCCTTTCCTTATATGCATTCAGTAAACCTATGGCATAGGTGGGGATTGATCCGATAGCCACGAGGAGTAAAGTGATTGTCAATTTAAAAGCTTGAAGTAAGGACATCCTTTCCTCCAATTTCTCCTCCGACTTTTTCTGTTTTCCCATACAACAACATACTCTCGAATTAGACTCTGATGTTTTGTTGATCACATTCTTAGTTGGGAGTTTGGAATTCTTGCTACGGGGCCTAATGGGGTTGACATGGGGTTGGGTAGGTCCCTTGTGTCTACTACCACTCCTCAAGGTGATGGTGTCTGCCGTGGATAAATGCTGTTGGTTATTGCGTTGGGGAGGGTTGGGCAGAATAGGAGGCTCCCGGTTGATTATGGTAGGAACTTGGTTTGCTCCGGGAGGGGCTGTGGTAGCCTGATAGATAGCATGAGCTTGAGCATGTGACTCCCGAACATTACCAAACCCTTGAGGCCCAACGCCTCAGTTCTGTACATTCCTTGGGTTTGGTACAGATTGTGATGGTAGAGATTCGGGCTGTCGATTATTTGTACTAAATTCGAATTGCAAGGTGTCCAGCAAAGTTTTCATTTGTTGCATGAGTTGGAGAATTGACCCTTGCATTTCTACCATTTTCAGGTTCAAGTCAACCTGCTCGGTAGGTTGTTGAGCATTCCACATGGGTTGATTAACCTGATTCAAGGGCAACTGAGTATATACATGACCTTGACCCATTGGTTTTTACGGTAAATAGTTGTTGGGTCGATATTGGGTCTGCTGCCCTTGATCTTTCCAAGAGATGTTAGGATGATTTTTCCAACCAAAATTGTAGGAATTCAAATAAGGGTTGGACCTAACATTCTCTTGCACAGCATGAACATCCTCATAAGATGAGGATGAAGAAGGATCACAAGGACTGGGATCAAAGGCCCTAGTTTGGAACCCATAAGGTTTCGAGAAGAGTTGGCTCGAAGGTCGAGCCAGCTCCAGTTGGTTCACAAACTCCCGTCCCGTAGGAGTTTGCAAAGAATGGAATCTCGATCCCTGGAATTGAGTGGATCTAGAAAAATTAGAGTTTTCGGACATCCACTCTTCCATTCGTTTAGCAACCAGATCTATCTTATCTAATCTATTGCAGATCAATTTCATATCAGATGTATGAGAATCTTGGACCTCATTGGCATTTGATCTAGTTTGTTGGGATCAGTTGAAGGTTTCCATGGAGGTGTGGTTTAAAGAATTTTCACTTATTTCCTCAAACAAATCATACACGCTATATACATCTTTGTTGAAGAAATTGCCTCTGCAAGAAGCATCCACGTGATTATGGAGTTGATCATTCAACCCGTGATAAAAAATCTGCACAATTTGCCATTTAGGCACCTTGTGGTATGGACACTTCCGCAATAGATCCTAGAATGTCTCCCAGGCCTCATGAAATGGTTCCCCCTGCCGCTAGGCAAAATTGGTAATTGCCTGTCGCAACTCATTGGTTCGCCCAATTGGGAAGAATTTCTTTAGGAAGGCTGATTTCAAAGCTGTTTAGGTAGCAATCGGTCTTCCAATGGTACGATACCAATGTTCGGCTTTATCCCTAAGTGAATGGGGGAAAAGCCTCATGAGCATCTGTTGTTCATCCACATTCCGTGATTTGGTGGTCTGAACCAGAGTGATCAGGTCCTCCAAATGTTGGAATGGGTCCTCTAAGCCAAGCTCGTGAAAGCGTTTAATTAGACTCAAAACCTGGGGCTTGATCTCAACATCTCCGGTGGGAATCACAATGTCGGGACAATCCTCATAATTTGAAGGATCATAAAAATCCTTCAAGGGCAGAGCGCCCTGACCATTCATTCGTTGGAACCATTGCTACATCTGCTGCAATTCTTCCAACTGCCTCTAAATCAACTCTTGTTGGTTCGGGGGCAAGGGAGGTGGTTGTTGATCACCCATGGGGTCTGCTTGGCTAAAGCTCAACCTCCGCCTCCAGGAATGGTCTAAAGGTCCTTCCAATCGAGGGTTTAATGACCTCCTCCCAAGCATACACTGGAAGGAAGTCGGAAGGACGAGGAAGAGAAGGGACCCTGCAGCACAAAAATACAAGCCTGTCCTAAGGTTGGGTAGCCTAAAGATCTACAGACTCTCAGAATCCGTTCTAAGATTATAGACGATTTACTCTAGTTATGTCCAGGCAATCCAACCAATTAGAAGGAGAGACTAGGGAGAAGGTTCTTCCTTTGGCTTGCGCCTTTGGTTCCTAGTGTACCCCCTAGCTGCGGTTGTTTGATGCTACTCCCCTAGCTAGACATCAGATTGACTAATATAAGTAGGTTAATCGTGAATAATCTCAATCTGGATCCCGACGAGCAAATGAATCCTTAGGGCCAATGTCTAATTGATTTTAGTTATGCTTGGGAAATTGGTGCTTCTGGAATGTGATGGGCCCTTAATGGGTTGTGCCCTTAATGATTTGTTTGAGAATGTGTGAATGTGCACAACCAAGAGGTTTTCAAGCAAGATTATTAATGATGAGGTGAGTTTTAGGGTTCGAATCTTGCTTAATAGCTTTTAGGATTCAAATATTAGGTGTTTTCAACAAAGTTTTGTGAGGAAAACCAAATTTGTTTTTAAAAGCACGAGTTCAAGTATTTTTCCTTTAGAAATTAAAAAAAAAATGGAGTGCCTGGCTTGACCTAATTATTGAATCCTATGAGGCAGCTACAAAATGAACCTCTTTTAGATTAAGTGGTGCGGCCCAAACAATTCAATCGATCGGCTCAAATGCACCGCTGATTAAGGCACACAAAAAGGTGATTAACCTAATATGATTTCTACTCTTTTATATGTTGAATTTGTGTACTGGGTCCACAAGTCGGAATCCCGGTTGAGTAGATGAAAATCAAGTCAGGTTATGTGCCTCTGATGTGAGTGTATAAAGTGTGTAAATTGATTCTTCCCACAGAAAGTATCTTTTTGTTTTTTTTTTTTAAATGTGGGGGTGAGGTGGATGAAAGTGGAAAATAAGACAAACAAAGTCTAACCTAGGGTTTATGCAAACACCTAAGTAGATTAGGTCATGGTTATGAGTGTGGCAAAATGAACTAGTGGGGCGAAAATGTGGGGGACACTTACAAAACACTCTACCCGTACTTTACTCTGGTCTACTGCACTTGGATCTCCATGCTAGGGTACCTGCAAGACAGTAGATCAAAGACAAGTGGGGTTAGTGCTATGTAAATGCAAAGAAGCGCAGAAAACAATAAAGTAAATTCCATTGCCTCCCCAGCAACGGCGCCAAAATGATCGCACGGGTTTCGTGTGTTTGAAATCGGGGTTACGAGTAACCCGTCGTCGTAGTTGCAAAACTCATGATCAAATAAAATTTATACCGAAACTCCAAGAGAGTCCCGGGTCGAACATAGGGAGGCGACATTTACTTTAATTGAAAATCGCACTTCGTTTTGTTTGTTTTTGGTATTTTAAAGTTTTGTTATTTTTTTGTGTTTTTGAAAGAAGAAGACAAGAAGAATAAATCATAAGAGATATGGAACAAATATGATATATATCATGAATGTCTTTTACAATAATCTACGAAAGCATAAAAAGAGAGGGAGGTGAGAAGAAATTTCTTGAATCGGCTGTTTGGTGAGACGACGGTGCCTAGCGGAAGCTCAGATGAAGGAGGTGAGGAGTGGGATGACGGAGGTGAGATGCTGGAGGATGTAGGGTAAAGGAAAGCTTCGGCGTGGCTCCGAAATGGAGCTGAGAAGGTGGAGATGATATGCTACCGGAATGGAGGTGGAAGGACGGCTCCAAGGCGACCTATGAATGGGGATGGGAAGATGGAGGAATATTTGGTGAGGCAGAGGTTCGCTACACTAATAGGAGCCTTGGGAGCTTGAGAATAAGCTCTAATGGAGCATTGGTAGGCTTGCTAGTGCTTAGGAGTAGGTGGGAGTAGAGTAGGTAGAGATGGCATGGAAGGAAGGGGGTGTAGGTCCTTTTATAGTGGAGGAGAAGAGGCAAAAATAGGTATGGGACCATTAGCGACCTCTAAGTCATCGCTAGAAGTGTTTCTGTAGGTAGCTCATGCCAGTTGGCACGCATAGCTGGCCTTACTGGCATGCGAATAATTAGTGACAGCTTAAGCATTGTTGAAGATCCATCGCAAACGTCGCTGAAGACAGCCACACTGGTGTGCACTCTGCGCGCCGTGTCGCGCGTGTGCACACTCATGCGCTGGTGTTGCACTGTGGGCATGCGTGCCTCCTTGCGTGCACATGCACCCATACTGCTGCGCGTGTGCGGTGGCGCGTGCATGTGCATGGGCGACCTGGGTTGCTCCACGTGGTGCAATCTAGGTCGTCCATCTTCTTTTTGTTGTAGGGGCTGCTACGGAGGTCGGATTGAGCTGATTTTTGCATCGTTGGGCTGCGATCGTCGATCCGAATCCATCTATGTGGTCAGATTTGTCATTTGAAGCTCCGAATTATGTCACCTAGTCCCTTGGCTGTTGATCTTCCTTGGACTGCATATGGTGCTACGGAACTCCGATCGAGGCGATTTCAGAGGCGTTGGACTCCGGTCGTCATCTAGATCAGATTCGTATGGTTGGATCGTCAATTTGAGGCTTAGAAATAAATATCCTTCTCTCCTGACCACAAAAAGGATGCAATTAACCTAAATCATATACAACTACTCTAAATGCAGAATGATGTATGCTATGCAATATTTATAACATGAAATGCAAATCTAAGCCTAGGAACATGCATGAATAGGCATTTTAACCCAAATAGATGTGTTTACATCACCCCTCTACCCTAGTTTAAAGCTTATGTGTTTTTGAGCTTTCCTCTAGCATTGTACTTATGAAACGATTTTACATATGCAATATATTTCCATTTGTTTCATCATATCATGTTTCATGCATGCACAAGTAATCACCATGCTATAATCTCAACTCACTAACCCTACTCTCTCTCTCACTCTCTTGTTTTCTCGCAAGCAAACAAGGCAAAGATTTTTGTGACACCCTAAAGCAATAAATTAATTCTATTTCACACCTCCTCGTGTTTAACACTTGGACTCACCTAATCCAAATCTTCATTTAAAATTGATGTCGCAAACGCATGCTATAACAATGGATTTAACTTAACGCATTTTGACGACGTCAGTTTTTGGCGCCGTTGCCGGGGAGGCAACGGATCTTTTTGTCGCTTTTATCCTTGCATTGGTATTCACATTTCTAACCCTCTTTTATCTTTCGTTCTTTGGTTGCAAGAACTCGGTGCATTGGCAACACGAGGAGAGCGATCCACAATGATAGAGTCGGAGCAAAGAGTGGTAAAGAACTTTTGTGAGTATTGCTTGACCTAGCATAGTCTCATCTCCCCATTATCTAAAAACAAAAAGAAAAAAAAATCATCTAGGCTCGTGCATAAACCCTAGGTTAGCTGATTGTTTGCATACTTAAAAATCCAAAAAAAATATATAAATTAAAAAATGGCATGGTGAATGAATACCTAACCCACATCTCAAATCCATCTCCCAAACAAAAAAATACACTCTAATGTTTTTGAAGAAAATCTTTTTGGAGTGTTCTTTTCTTTTCAAGTGGTATTTGTGAAGCCACCCATGCTTTGTACTTGGCAGCACCACTTCAACTAAAATCAATTCACCTAGTGGAATTGCATGAACTCTAGGGTGAATACATTAGGGTTGTTTTTCTAGGACCACATCATTCTCTCAAAAGGAAATTGACTATCATTCGTTGTGTGGAAAACATTGTGTGCCTACCTAAACATTGTCTGAATCCATTAAGAAATTTCAACCCTAAAAATCACTTAAGCAAGGACGAATCATTAAAAAACACTGCATCCTAAAAAAACCTTGCTTGACAACCATGCTTTGTTGAGTGCACACACATGCTCAATTGGATTAACTAAGAGGTACAACCTCCAACAACACCTCATCACATATCTTGAGCACAAGCACTAACCTAGCCCCATATTAATATGGAGTAGACGTGTCCTAGGTATGATTAATCTAGGTCTTGGAAGAGAGATTGGGTCTGTCAAGTGCTTGGCCTTAATTCCCATCGTGAAATCTGGTGTCTAGGTTGCGGGGAAGTGTCAAACAACCACGGTTGTGGGGTACAAAGGAACCGATGGTGCAAGCCAAAGGAAGAACCTTCTCCTCAATTCCTTCATAATCAACCTGTCCTGATTAACTTTGAGAAGGGAGGTTTAAGTGCTCGCAGACTTGATTACTCTTTCCAAGGCTTTTAGGTCACCTAGGTCAACACTATAGGGACTAGACTTGTTTGCTTGATTGTGCACACACTTTTCTTACATCTATCTCTCTCCACACCCCTCCCTATTCTTCTCTAGTGTATACACGGAAGACGATCGCTTCATCCTGAGTTATTTGTTTTAGAAAGGGACATCATGAGAAGAATTGATTTTTTAAGGGATAGGATTGAGGAAATGGCTGACCCAAGAATTGAGGAGATTGAGGACCAACCTCAACCCAATGCTATGGCCATCATTCAAGCTCAAATCTTGGCCAACCACCAGCTCCAACAATAGCAGATCTAAACCATCATGCAAGCCATACACCGATTTCAGAACCCTCAAGGGCAACCCCCTCTGAACCCACCTAGCCCACCACAACCTCCCAAGGGCCAACCAAGTCCTCTCCATGATTTTTACGATCCGTCTGCTATCTGGATCGAACCACATCTTAGGGTCCTTGAAGGGGGAGATGATTTTGAGCTAAAACCTAATGTCCTTAGCTTAATTCAAAGCCACTTTCATGGGAGCTCAAATGAGGACCCCTTCCAACACCTAGAGGACCTAGATCGGATCACCCAAACCGTGAAGCCAAGGAACATCAGCTTAGATATTGTTTTAATTAAGATGTTCTCTTTCTCCCTAAAAGACAAAGCTTCTCACTGTCTTAGAACCTTAGGGAGACCCATCTCCACCTGGGAGGAACGAGGCATGCATTCTTGAAGAAAATTTTTCCCATAGGTAAAACCAATACCCTCAGAAGAGCCATTACCACATTCACACTACAAGGTGGGGAACAATTTCATGAGGCATGCGAAAGATTTAACGAATTACTGAGGAAATGGCCACACCACGGTCTAGATAGAAACCTTAGGAATTTTGTTGATGCCTCATGCGAAGGCAATTTTCTGAATAAAGATGAGGAAAGCATGTTCAAATTCTTTGAGTCCATGGGTGAGAATTTGCTTAATAATGCCTCCATGACCCAATTCAACAAGTCCATTCAACCTTGTGGTGGCATTTATGAAGTTCAAACTAATTTAGGGACTGTTGACATGGACATCATAGCAAAGAAGCTGGATCGAGTTGAGATGGTAGACAAGAAAATTGATGAGCTTCTGAATCAATCCTGGACACCCTTGCAAACCTTCTCCCTAGCAAAGGGAGCTCACAATGTTAATTTGGTTCAGTCTATGAACGAAACACATTTGGAACAACCCCTGCCCATGTTCCAAGGAGGGACCTTTGCTCCCTCTTACCTTGACTATTCTCTCACCTCTCCTTCAGCACTGCGAACCTTGGAAGATGCCAATGCCATCCAAGGTTACTCCAAACCTGACCCCTTCTCTAACACCGACAATGCCGGATGGCACAATCACCTAAATTTTGCTTGGACAAACCAAAAGCCAAACCAATTCCAGAACCAACCCAGGCTAATTCCCCCCTCCTATCAGCAAGGTCCACCTACTAGACCACCCTACAACCAGAATAGGGCGGCTCCTACACAACAAAACCAACTGGACACCCTGATCAAGATGATGGTTGATATGAATCAGAAACATTAGGAGGAGATGGCTTTAGTCAAGGGACAATTGAGTCAACTATTGGATAACAAACAATAGGGATCCCTTCCATCTCAGCTGCAACTGAACTTGAGGGATGTCATGAACAGAGGCCACAATCCTCAAGGGTTCCAACAAAATCAGGGGCAAGCCCATGTGATTTTATAAGCCTTGCAAACACCCCTTGGGTTTGCTTCTTCTTGTTCTTCTCAAGGACCTAACCCTGGTCCCAATGCCTCAGCCAATGCGGTTACCTTGAGAAGTGGCACCCAAACCTAGGATCCCAAATGGTTGACTCCTCCTGTGAATACACTGCCCAAGATAGTGGATTTTGAAGATGAGTGAGAGGAACCCAAGGATTAGGAACTTGACCCAGTTCAAATCCAAGTCCCATACCCTGAATCCTTGGATAAGGCCAAGAAGAAAAGAAACATGGCTGAGAATGAGTTGTTAGAAATATTCAAACAAGTACAGATAAAAATATCCCTCCTCGATGCAATCAAACATATCTCGGCTTATGCAAAGTTTTTGAAGGATGTTTGCACACCCAAGCGTAAGCCAAGAACCCAAGCACCTAGGAAGGTAGTGCTATATGAGTAGGCTAGTTCAGTGATATTGAGTAGCCTCCCTCCAAAAAGGACTGACCCTGGAGTACCTTTGATCTCATGTAATATTGGGGATTTGACTTTTGATCGAGCGCTCCTGGATCTAGGTGCTTCGATAAGCCCAATCCCGACTACCCTTTACCACCAGTTTGGATTTGGAGAGCTAAAGCCTATGCCAGTGACTATCCAACTGGCCGACCAATCTGTGAAAACCCCAAAAGGGGTAGTTGAGGATGTAATTATTTGGGTTAAGGACTTTTACTTCCTAGTTGTGTTCTTAGTCCTTGACATGGAGGTCCCCGAACAGTTACAAAACACACCCATCATCCTAGGCAGACCCATTTTAGCTATGGCCAAGGCTAACATAGATTGCAACGCGGGATGTATGGAGATTGCCTTTGGAGATAGGAAGATGCAATTGAATATTTTCAAGGCAACAAGGTCTTTTGATTGTGGTTGGGTTGAGGAATGCGATCCCGTGGAAACTCTGGTTGAGGAATGCCTGATAGCAAGCTTTTTAGAGGACCATCCAACTCAACCGGCTTTAGACTACCCTAACCCATCCCAATCTCTGGAGGTTGCAGAACTTTGCTGAGTTGATTTCCACTAGCAACCCCCATTTGAGGAGATTGATGTCACTCAACTCCTCCCTTTCCCTTACCCATCAAATATTGTACCACCTACACCTAAATTGAAACCTCTGCCCAACAACCGCAAGTATGTCTTTCTAAGACCCAATCACACCTTCCCTGTGATTATCAATGCACATCTGACTAGGGACCAAGAGCTTAGGTTGATTACAACTCCTTCTGAATATCAGGCAGCAATTGGGTGGACAATTTCTGACCTAAGAGGAATTAGCCCTAGCTATTGCACACATAAAATCTATGCAGAAGATGAGGCTCAACCTTCTCGCCAGATGCAAAGGCGACTGAATCCAACCATGAGGGAGGTCGTTAAAAATGAGATCATCAAATGGCTTAACGTGGGGATTATCTACCCAATTTCGGATAGCCCCTAGGTGAGCCCTACTCAAGTGGTACCAAAGAAGGCTAGGCTCACCATTATCACAAATTACCATGGCAAATCCATCCCTACCTGCACCACCACTGTATGGCGGGTATGCATTGACTATAGGAAGGCTAATGAAGCCACCAAGAAGGACCATATCTCTCTGCCATTCATTGACCAGATTCTCGAATGGTTGGCAGGGAAGAAATACTTCTGCTTCCTGGATGGATATTCAGGATATAACCAGGTTTCTATTGCACCTGAGGACTAAGAAAAGACCACGTTCACCTGCTCGTATGGCACATTTGCATTCCGTCGTATGCCATTTGGGTTATGTAACGCACCTGCTACCTTTCAGCGTTGCATGTTGGCCATCTTTTCAGAGATGGTGGATGAATATTTAGAAGTCTTTATGGATGATTTCTCCATCTTTGGAGACTCATTCGACCATTGCCTTAACAACCTGGAGAAGATCCTGAGGTGATGTATCGAGGTCAACCTTATTTTAAGCTGGGAAAAGAGCTATTTTATAGTTCAAGAAGGGATTATCCTTGGTCACATAGTCTCGCAACAGGGCATAGAAGTCGACCAAGCTAAAGTTGACTTAATCTCCAAACTTCCACCCCTGAGCTTGGTTAAGCAGATCAGATCTTTCCTAGGGCATGTTGGCTTCTACAGAAGATTCATAAAAGACTTCTCCAAGGTCTCCAATCCCTTAACTGACCTTCTAGCCAATAATGTGCACTTTAACATGACACTTGAGTGCATCAAAACCTACACTACTCTAAGGGACACAGTCTAGACTGCACCTATCTTACAACCCCCAGACTGGTCCCAAGATTTTGAGATAATGTGTGATGCATCAAACTTTGTTGTTGGGGTCATCCTAGGACAGAGGAAGGAAAAGAAGCCCATGGTGATCTACTATGCGAGCAAAACCTTGGATGACGCTCAATGGAACTACACTGTAACAAAGGAGCTGCTCACCACAGTTTTTGGTCTAGAAAAGTTCAGATCATACCTATTGGGATCCCACGTCATCATTTATATTGACCATTCGACTATTCGGCACATGTTAGCCAAAAAGGATGCTAAATCCAGGATAATCAAATGGATCTTGCTCCTACATGAATTTAACCTGGAAATACGCGACAAGGCCAGATCCAAGAATGTTGTAGCCGACCATTTATCCCAACTTCACCTGGAACACATTGGACTTTCACTACCTTTGACTGATACATTTCTCGATGAGCAAATCCTAGCCGTGCAAGCCAAAAGCCTCCCCTGGTATGCTGACATGGTTAATTACCTAGTGGTAGGGCAGATTCCTCACGACTGGTCCAGATAGCAACAAGACAAGTTCTTGGCTAAGGCTAAACACTATCTTTGGGATGACCCTTTGCTATTTAGACTCTATTCTGATCAGATCATTAGGAGATGCATACCTAAGGAGGAGGTCCAAAGTGTGTTGTCCTTCTGTCATGACCAAGCTTGTGGTGGCCACTTCTCTAGGAAACAGACGGCTGCAAAGATTTTGCAGTCTGGGTTTTATTGGCCATCACTATTCAAGGACGCACATAGCTTTGCTAAAACCTGCGATAGATGCCAGACTTTAGGGACCATGACCAGAAAGGATATGATGCCTCTACAACCCATTCTTGTCATCAAAGTATTCTATGTTTGGGGCATTGATTTCATGGGTCCCTTCTCATCATCAAACGACTTCGAATATATACTAGTCTCGATTTACTACATCTCGAAATGGATCGAAGCCGTACCCACCCGAAAATGTGATCATAAGACCGTCATGGACTTTGTGAAGAAGAACATCTTTTCCTGATTTGGGATACCCAAGGCCATGATCAGCGATGGTGGGAGCCACTTCATCAATGCCCAGTTTCGTGCTTTGCTCAAGAAATACAAGGTTACTCACCGCATTGCTACCCCGTATCACCCATAAACAGATGGGAAAATTGAGGTCTCAAATAGACAAATCAAGAATATTCTGCAAAAGACTGTAAGACTTGACCGGAAGGACTAGTCTACATGATTGGATGATGCCCTATGGGCATATAGGATCACTTTTAAGACCCCGATTGGCATGTCACCATACCGATTGGTCTTTGGCAAAGCTTGCCACCTTCCGGTTGAGTTAAAGCACCGGGCATACTGGGCTATCAAACAATGCAACATGGATTCCCATTTGGCTGGAGCTCAAAGGAAGCTCCAACTCTCTGAGCTTGAAGAAATTTGTCAGGATGCTTATAAGAATAGTAGACTTTACAAGGAGAAGATGAAAGCTATCCATGATCAACATATCACTAGGAAAGCCTTTGAGCTAAATCAACAAGTTTGACTCTTTGATGTGCGACTTAAACTCTTCCCCTGGAAGTTAAGATCTAAGTGGACGGGACCTTACCAGGTGGTTAGACCATTCTCAAATGGGGTGGTAGAAATTGCAGATCCTAAAACTTGGCAAACCTTCACAGTCAATGGCCAAAGATTAAAACACTTTCTTGCCCAGGTCCCCCCAAAGGAAGTTGTAACCCTCATTGAGGGTTAAACTAAAGCTGCGCCCAGTTGGAGGCAATAAACTCAACGCTTCCTGAGAGGCAACCCAGAAGATTCTACCTGACCAGACAAATTGCTAAACTCAGGTGATTTCTTTCTTTACTCCCTTGCATGCATTTATCTTCCAATGAGGACATTGTCCAACTTAAGCATGGGGGGGTGGTAAATTCATATTCTCTGAGTCCATACCATCAGCTTGAATTTTTGAATTATAGTGTGCTAAAAAAAAATTGGGCAAAGAAAAACTTAGACATGAGAAGCTTGTCAACTGTAGGAAATAATACGTTAAGGACCTGAACACTTAGACTCTTCAGGTCGTCAGGCTTAATCAGCCTAGGTGTCCACCAAAATATGGATTTGATCTCGAGTCCTTGCCACCTCGATTTATATTAATTTGATCAATAAAGTAGAGTGATAAGTATACGACTTATCAACTCACCCTCTAATTCGAGGGGACTTTTAGTCTAGGCATCTGCACACATTTTGCACTGACTCACTCCTTGTCGATTCTAATAGAAATTGGGTAGCTAATGAACCTTCTAAGGTGGTATGGCTGGCAAGTTGTCGTGGGTAACAGCCCATTGGCTGGTTGTCCAGAACCTAGCCACAGGACCATTCTCTTTTACTATTGCCTTTAGGTAAATCTTAGATTAGAAAAGTCACCTACAAAAAAATAAAAGGTGAGAACAAAAAAAAAAAGAAAAGAAATAAGCCACAATTCACCACATGAGTATGGCTGGCAAGTTATCGTGGGTAATAGCCCATTGGCCATTTGTCCATATCCTAGCTCCCAAAACACACATGAAAATTCCAAAAATACTTAAGAAAGAAGTGGGGAAGTAGAACAATCTGGGGAGATATACACTAGAAATACCCTTGTATTGACCCCACATAAAATAAAAGTAGGGAGAAAGCTACTGATCGAACAGATACACCTTTAAGCAACGTCTTCTTTTCAAGTCATCTTGGAGCGTAGAAACCCGAAGACTATTTTAATTACCGTCAACTGAGTCTGTCACAAATTTCACACCAAGATGCTTAGCACTTAGAGTCCTTTTTTTAGTTATTGGTGGGTTGGTAATCGTAAAAAGTTACCCAGGCACTCTCAACTCCAAAAATACTAAAAAATTAGAAAAGATGAAAAATAAAAAATATATATATGCATATATGTGTGCTTAAATTTAAAGCAAGGACTTGAGCAGTCTGCATTTTGGCAGACACCCGGGAACTGTTTAGTCTATGAATTAGGATCTTAGTATAAATTTCCTCCTATTGACAAGTAACACATGCCTGAGCAATCGATTCTTAATTCTAGCTTAAAATAACATTTAGGATAGCCTTGCTAGGGACTAGCAAGAGATGAGCATGGGGGTATGATGACTCTACATCTAACGGTGATAATTCTATCAACTAGAGTCAATCTCAAGGGTATGTGGGCATTAATGATGTATCATAATGGACTTGAGAGCATGGCATGCATGTTGTGTTAAGATTACTTGTAATTCATGTTTAATGCCCATGTGTGCAAGTGTGCATTAAAACATGTCTCAGATGAGTAATCGGACCTTACGGATGGATCTGGATCGACAAACAGAAGACAACGAATTCAAAATCACCTCAATCTGACCTTCGTAACTCCCACAACAACCTCAGGAAGTTCTGGCCATTGATCTGATGATCAACGACCCAAAGCTAGCCATGTGTCGCACATATGTGTGCTCGCAGCCACCACCCTCTCTCTAGCGCACCTTCATCAAGCAATCTCGATCGTCCATTCTCCATCCAATGGCCGAGATGTCGCTGCATCAAAAATGTCCACGTGACCATCCACGCTCACAGCGTGGCAGAGAGCGCCTCAGCCTATGCACGTAAGACGCGTGTTCGAGCCTTGGTGAGGCTTAAATCTGCAGTAGAAGTGTGTGCAATCAAAATTCAACCGTTGATCTTTAATCATCCAGCTCTGGCAGTGGCGCGTGGCACGATCTCGTACGCCACATGCGCACATGCAAGATAACATGCGCCCAAAGTGCGCGAGGCAGATCCAAGCCAGTGCGGAGGGACGATCTCAGAAGATTGGATGGCCTATGTTGTATGCACACGGATCACGCGAGGGAAGAAGCACGCACGTGCGTGATGGACCGACGGGAGGAGGGGTTCACCGGCACTTTTGGAATGGGTTTAGCGATGTCATGGACGTCGCTAAAATGCCTACCTAATTTAGAAACCCTTCTCTATAAAAACACCCACACCCACTCCATTTATGATCATCCCTTCCTATCTTCTCCTTAGTTCTACCTAACATGCCCTTCACACTCTCCCGGAGTTGCAGAGCCGAAGATGGAAGCCCATCCACCGTCATGACTACCTTGCCACTCCATTGCGCACCCCTCTACCCTAGTTTAATGCTTTTGTGTTTTAAAGATTTCCTTTAGCATTGTACTTGTGTAACGATTTTACATATGCAATATTTCCATTTGTTTCATCATATCATGTTTCATGCATGCACAAGTAATCACCATGCTATAATCTCAAGTCTCTAACCCTACTCTCTCTCTCTCTCATTTTCTTGCAGGCAAACAAAGTAAAGATTTTTGTGACACCCTAAAGGGACAAATTAATCCGATTTCACACCTCATCGTGCTCGACACTTGGACTCACCTAATCCAAATCTTCATTTAAAATTGATGTCACAAACGCATGCTATAACAACGGATTTAACTTAACGCGTTTTGACGACGTCAGTGCCTCAAGGACAAGACTATCCAAAGAATTATAAAACCAAGAAAAACCCAACAATATAATAAGCGAATCGAAATCACTTGTCGTTAGGAATTGCGTAGAAACATATTAACCCCAAACTCGCCTCCTTGAGTTTGACCCTGGCTAAAAGTGACATTCTTAAAATATGAGTTAGCCAGGAAAATAAATGTAGATTCGCTTGTAGGTTAACCACTTCCACTATACACAATTTGATGCTAATTTCACCTAATTAAATAACCCTACTTGCATTCTAACAGTAGGTGAGGGTGTGTGCTAGCGCGTGTGAATGGGGACCTCACGCCTGGTGCATGCTGAGGCAACAAACCCTCAGCAGGAATTGCCTTTATGCGCTTTGCGGATTTCGTCCCACATAATGTGGGACTAAACTCCCCTTCTATCTTCGTGCAACACTGCAGTGAAGAAGCTGCTCCAATTGAGGCCTTTCTCTGCTACCTCCATCTTAATTACTGACGCAAATGGCTTCGCAAGGTAGAATCGCGTTGATTGGTGGTGGAAGCGAGACTAGAGTTAGCTGGATGACAGTGGCTGGAGATGGAGATGACGACCGGCAATGGTGAAGCACCTGTGACAAGTATACGATTTTAGAGCTGGAGTAAGTGCACACAGAGGTCCGACACTACTTTCCGGACAAAAACCCTAAGGTGATTTTAGGTGTGGGTGGTCGTGGGCGTGTAGCGAAGAAGCTCTGATGAGCTTCGGTCAGCGGTGATGGAGGAGGGAGATGGAGTCGATGTGTGGTGAAATTAAGGAGCTGGGAAGCTTCGTGGAGTTGAGGCGATGCTGGTGGTGGTGGTTATGGGGTGTGTGATGGGTGAAGGTGTTCCAACAGTGGAGGTGGTCGGCGGCAATGTAGCCAGCATCAAAGAAGACAGAGGGGAGGGAGATTGAGGTTGAGAGCTGCTCTAGACCTAACTAGGAGGAAAAGGAGTAGAAGCCCTAAACTAATTGAGAGGAAGGAGGCGAGGAAGAGGTTACCGTAGGTACATAAGTGTGGAGGAAGATGACGAAATAGTAGGAGCGGAAGAAGGGGCTGGAGAGGCCGAAGATTCGTGGGAAGCTTCGCAGACGATCGAGGAAGGAGATCCCTTTGCCTATTGTACATGGCAGAGGGCGACGATGAAGGTTTGAAGAGCTCAGGTGGTGGCCCTCTCCATTAGTGAGGATGAAGAATTTGAGGGGAGACCCGACTAAGAATGCACGAGGAAACATGGGGTGATGAATTGGGCTTTAAATAGGACCCTCATTAGACCAATTTGGGTGCATTTGGCAAGTGGTCGAATTGACCTTTGAGCTTGGGTTTCTTGAGCTTGTCGGCGTCGAAATCAAGATTGGTTGAGCTCGTGAGAGGGCTCAAATGATCGGCCTTGATATGGAGAGGGAATCTACCAAGTCTAGCGATTTTAGATTTAGATTTCTTTAATCAACTTCGCGATCAAATGTCAGCAAGGAAGCTTTGAAGATCCTTTTCAGACAGTCATGGTGGTAGGGGCCTTTTTGAGAAGAATGAAGAGAAGTTAGTGACCAAATCGTAATAGAATTGAAACCTAGGGTTTAAATGAAAGGATTAGAGTTTTCAAGGGTAAAAATGCAAACTAGGTCAAGATGGACTCTGATTAGACCCAAATTTTGGTATTAACCTAATTTGAACCCAAGGAATCTAATGGTGAACTTGGATTTGAGTTTTGGACAAATTTGACTAGGCAAATTGGGCAGAAGACCAAATTAGGGCAAATTCTCGTCTGAAACTCTATTTTATGTCAAAATGGGTTCAGATGGTCAAACCAAAGATACCAGACCTCCTAGGATATTTTTCTATAAATTTTAGAATTTTTAGATTAATTTTCAACTAGACAAAAACTCTTCAATTTAAGTGGGTTGATAATTAGGGTTTTGTGTACAGTTTTCGCCCTAAAAATGCGTGAAACCCTGTTTCAGTTTGTGTTGATCCACTTTTTAGACTTCTGTACTCATTTAACCTTCAATTAAGCTATGAGTGACCATGTGGTTAATTTGTGTTTGTGATGTGTTGTTAAAATTACAGAATTAACCCTGATTCCTTATTTTCTTCTCAAATCAGAATGATGTAGAGTTTTGACGCTAAGATGATTAGGTAGGAGCTTTTGTCATTCAAACCTGACTAAATGTAGCTAGTTAGGGCCCATGATGGTGTTACCATCAGGTGAGGTGGCGTGGAGCGATGGTGGTGTTAGATGAAGATCCAATGACTGCGATTGATGGTGCTGGTGAGGAAGAGGGAGAACAAGTGGCTTTGGGCGGCTATGATGGTGCCACGTGGCACTATTTGAGCCATCCATCTTATTTTCCTTATAGTGAGTGCTATAGGGGTCCAGTCAAGGAAATTTTCGCAGTGTTAGTCTTCAATCGTCGCTCTAATTCCATCGGTATGGTTGGATTTGTCATTTGAGGTCCATTTATGTGTCGCACTATGCCCTGTCTATTAAAAGAGGTAAATTAGTACATAAATTATGGGAGTTACTCTAAATGCGTGATGACCATTGCGAATGCGTTTGCGTAAAAAGGTTCATTGTAGCATGTTTACGACGTCAATTTTAAATAAAGAATTGGGCATGACTCCGAGTGTGGAACATAAGGAGGCAATAATATGAATTGCTTAGTTGCTTTAGTGTCACAAAAATGTTGCTTGTTCATTTGCAAAAAAAGGAGAGAACGAGAAAGAGAGATAGGGAGAGAGAGGGAGAGAGAGAGGGGGAAATAGGGTTAGAGATTCATGATGTGAATAATATATCAAAGATGTATTCTCTTAATTATCAAATGTTATGATGAACAAAATAGATGAATGCTTCAAATGAAAAATATGTACTACACTATCACATAAAATAACACTAAGACAACGAAGAAGACGACATCAAGGTAGCCACGGTGGTGGAGGAGCTCCTGTCGGTGGCTCGACGGCTTCATGTCTTTGCTTAGAGCTTTAAGAAGTGGTGGAAATTCATGGGGGCAAGCTTGGTGCAGATGGGAGGGATAGGACCCTTTTTATAGTTGAAGAAAGGGCTCAAATTCGTCATTGGGCTTTAGTGACCGCTGCAAGCATCACTAAAGGCCCCTGCAGCTGTCGCTAAAGATGCATCCCCATCGCTCACGTCTCATTAGCGTGTGCCTCATGCACCTTGTCGCGCACGTGTGCTGGCACTGAGCTTATGCGCCGTGCCTTGCTGCCCTGCACACTCTGCTTCACTACATGTGTGAGTACACTGCTGCGCTACGTTGCTCCCCGCACGCACGTGCGTGCTTGCTTGCACTATTGCTGCTCCTGCTGTGTCGTGCCTCACTTGCGAAATTCTGGTGCAGCAGGATTCGAACTTGCAATTGATGGTAGTGGGCTAGTGTCGTAACCAATGTGCCAAGGCCACTCATTGGTTCATCTTTGCGTAAGCACCTGTGGCTCTTTAGCCGTCTAATCTTAGATTGGATGGATTATATTGCTTGATGAAGTGCTAGAGAGAGAGGGGTGCTGAGGCTTTCATGGTCGTCGTTGGGAGGCCTAGTTGGCACCACGTGCGCCATCTAGGTCGTCCATCTTCTTTCTGATGTAGAAGATGCCACGGTTCTCGGATCGCGATGATTTCCGCACTACCAGATTGCGATCGTCATTCCGAATCCATTCGTATGGTCAAATTTTTCATCCAAATCCTCTAAGGATGTCACATTGCCCCCTAGCCATTGATCTTTCTTGGGCTTGATGTAGGAGCTACGAAGATCGGATCGAGGTGATTTTGAGACCGTTGGACTCCATTCGTCGATTCGGATCCATCTGTACGATCCGATCACTCATCTGAGACTTGTTTAAATATGGACTTGTGTACATGGTCATTAAACATTGATTCTAACTGATCTTTAACATGAAATAATGCAGAAAGCATACAATGCTCCCGAACCCGCTATAATCTGACATTATCTCACAAGTACCCTCGAAATTGACCATAATTGATAATATTAACACTGAACATTGTAGAGTCCTCATACCCCCATGTCCATCCCTTGCTAGTCCCTTACCAAGGTTTAATCTAAATGCTATGTACAACTGAAATTAGGAATTGATCGCTTAGGTAGAAGTTGCTTGTCGGTTGGAGGAAATTTCTAGGAAGAACCTAGATCGCAAAGACTCAATAGTGCCCAGGTTCCCTGCTAAAATGACGACCACCTGAGTCCTCACCTTATTCTATATAGAAGCAAATACATTTTTTTAATTTTTCATCTTTTCTAATTTTTTTGGATTTTTGGTGTTGAGGATTTTGGGGTAACTTTATACGGCTACCCAATCCATCCAAGACTCGAAAGGATTCTCAGTACTAAGCATCTTCTTGTGAAAGTGATAGGCTCACTCAACGGCATTTAAAATGGACTCCGGGTTTCTACGCCCCTAGGTGACTAGAAAGAAAAAAATGTTTCCTAAGGGTGTATCTATCTGACTGGTAGCTTTCTCTCTACTTTTTATTTTTGCAGGGTCAACACAAGGGCAAACCTAGTATATATCTCCCCGAATTATGCTACTTCGTCGCTTCTTCCTAGAGTGTTTTGGAATTCTTGTGCATTTTATGAGCCGAGATCTGGACAACCTGCCAATGGGCTATTACCCATGACAACTTGCCAGCCATACTTGTGCGGTGAAGTGTGGCTTATTTCTTTTTTTTTATTTTCTTCTTTTCTATTTTCCTATTTCTGTCTCTTTTTTTTTAAGTAGGTGGCTTTCCTGATATAAGATTTACCTAAAGGCAATAGTGAAAGAGAATGGTTCTGTGGCTAGGCTTTGAACAACCAGCCAATGGGCTGTTACCTATGACAAATTACTAGCCATACCACCCTAGAAGGTTCATTAGCTACCCAATTTTTGTTAGGACCACCAATAAGTGAGTCAGTGCAAAACATGTGTAGATGCTTAGACTAAAAATCCTCCGAAATCAGAGGGTGGGTTCATAAGTCGTTTACTTATCACCCTACTTTATTGACTAGATTAATATGAATTCTAGTGGTGAGGACTCGAGAACAAGTCCACATTTTAGTGGACACCCAGACTGATTAAGTCCGAAGACTTGAAGAATCTACGCGATTAGGTCCATAACGTATCATTTCCTAAAGTCAATAAACTCCTAATACCTAAGTTTTCTCTTCTATTTTTCTCTCTGTTTTTTTTTTTTTTTAATTCAATTTGACAAAATGTACTCAGAACATACAAATTACCAGCCCCCCATGCCTATGTTGGACAATGTCCTCATTGGAAAATAAAAGTATGCAATGGAGTAAGGAAAGAAATTACCTGGGTTTCAATAGTTAATCCGGTCAGCTTGAATCCTTGGGGTTGCCTCCCAGGAAGCTCTGAGTTTAGTGCCTTTAGCTGGGCATAGTGCACAAACAATAGGGAATAAATCACTTGAATGGTCTAGGTCAAGAAAGGGAAGACATAATCAGCCAGACCCAAAATTAGAAGTCCGCAGATGTAGACTAGGTTGTGGTGGAGTTCCATCCCTAAGGGATGGGAACTCTGCAACTGGTGTAACATGCATGCCCGTGTCTGTTCCTCTCTTAGTCTGCGGGCATACAGAGAAGTTGATTTGGATGAGCACAACCCGAATCTAAAATGTCGGACACTAAAGGCAAAGGTTTTGTAATCAGCTTGTGTCCCTTTAAAGTTGTAATCCCCCAGAGGTATAACAATTCCAGTGCATTTGGGTTGCGGGATTTCAATTCTGATAGGTCACATAACAAAATCAAGAGTTTCACAATAGGCCCTAAGCATGAGGTTGCTCTCCAAAGAAAAATCCATCCCTTCTTCAATTAGAGTTTCATTGCTTATTCCCTCCA
Organism: Thalassia testudinum; assembly: GCA_037157565.1. NCBI lineage: Eukaryota > Viridiplantae > Streptophyta > Magnoliopsida > Alismatales > Hydrocharitaceae > Thalassia > Thalassia testudinum. Next base: position 16,928,542 of record JAZHRO010000035.1, read on the forward strand.
ATTCTATGACTCCAAGAATATTATCTTCAACCTCTTTCATATCAAACTTAATTTTCAAGGTTGTATTAGAGGTAGGGCTAATTTCATCCTCTAGCTCAAATTCTTTCCCTTGGCCCTCTAAACTTGTGATGGAGGTTTCAAATGATTCGAAATCGATTATTTTAGCATTGTAATCCCACTCCCCATCTTCAATTTTGGATGTCTCTTCCACCAAATCACTTTCCTTAGAAAGATTAGATTTGGATTCAAAGACATCATCCCCCAAATTCTTAGTTTCCTCCTGATGTTTGTTCTCAATTCTCCCCAAATCATGTTTTGAGGAATCCTTAATGGCATTTTCTATTGAGTTGTCCAACTCCTGGGGAGTATCAATGGTGGATTGAACCAATTTTGGGTAAATAGGTGTAGTCCAATCGATCATTGTAGGGCCTTGCTCCATGAATTCCGTAAATGGAGTTATTTTCAACAGTTTTCTTTGGCCCTCTTCCTCTAGTTGTTGGAACATATCAATCATGGCTTCTTACCCTTCAATCAATTCTTGATTTTGTTTATGTAACTCCAACTGAAGGATATCAAGAACTGATTGGGTGTCGTTAGGTTTCCCTTGGATTTCCTCCTTGGTATTTAAATCAGAGTTGGGAGGGTATGGTTGAGGATGTGTGTTAGAGTCCGTACTGGGGTTTAAGTTCTTGGGTGGGTCCTCTATTCTATCATTTTCAGGGTCCAATTCTTCAAAAGGAACCATTTTCTGTCTAGTCCTACTCCAGAATAATTGAGGTTCTAAGTCCTCCTCCTAGTCGGATTCTTCATCAGGGATCCAAAGCAGGGTTTGATCATTCTTGATTTTTCCAGGTTTATGATCATCCTTCAATTTCCACTTTTCTAAAATCCCTTCCAATCCATAGGTCAAGTAGGAGAGATCCTTGAATTTAGATGACCTATCTTGGTTATGGTCCTTGGAAGGGTAGGGTCTTGTTGAACGTACGAGTTGCTACACTAACGTGTTTGGTTTTGAAAAACTTGTCGTTGTAGTTTGAAAGAGAAGAACTCGTGTTCAACAAATAAAAATTATACCGAAATTGAAATTCCAGGTCGAACATAGGGAGGCGGACGTTTGATTTAAAAACTACGCGTTTGATTTTATTTGTCACGAAGTAATTCAATTGATTGAAACTATCTAACTATTTAAAATAAATAGAAGAGAGAGAGAGAGTAAGAGAGAGAGAGAATATTACAAATAGAAATCAAAACGAGATGTAGAATGAATAGGGAATTCATCATTAAAGAGATTGTTTGTTTCACTAAACATTACAACTAGAAAACAATTACACTAGAAAGTAGTAAATTTACTCTAGAAAGCATTAAAAGAATGGAGAGAGAAATATCCTCCTCGATGGTCACTTGGAGGACGAGCCGAACTACTCTAGAAAGCAGTAATTCTATTCTAGAAAGTAGTAAAAAGAATGAAGAGAGAAATATCCTCCTCAACGGTCGCTTGGAGGATGAGCAGGACGAGACGACGCCTGGACGAAGGAGGACGAAGCAGGATGAAGGAGGACGAACTAGAAGAACGGGAACGGGGTAGCACGTCGCCGTCATCGCGGGATCCACTTCCGAAGGGGGACGAAAATTTGACTTTATCTCGTGAGAAGCATCTCGGGTGTGGGACAACCTTCCTTGAGCTTTGGAGAGGGAGAGAAGAGAAGGGATGAGAATTTCGTGTGGAGGGAGTCTCCTTTTATAGTTGCAAGGAGTGAGGGCAATTTGGTCATTTAAATCTCAAAACATTAAATAAGGGGTCTTTAATGACAGATAAAACCGTCGCTAAAGCCCCATCGTGGGCGTAGTGGGTGCTGCCTACGTGGCTGCTTGCTTTCTTGCGCACTCAACGCATGCTCACGTTCACTGAATCTTAGCCATTCGATCGTGAGATCGGACGGCTTAAGTTGCGCCTTCCCTGCTCCTCAACACGCGTCCGCCCCCGTACGATCCTACGTGAGGCGCAGGCGCGCGATAGTGTATGGGAGCTATCGAGCGCCCGTAGCTGCTCGATCGAGATCTGACGCTCGCCCACACCGGCTCGTCCACGCCGCTCGCCCGCTCACGCGATTCGATCGCGCATCGCCTGCTCGCGATAAAACTCTCGTCCGCTGTGCTGCGGAGCATGGATGGGCACGAGGATGTTTTAAGGTGCTCGTATCCATAGCCGTTGGATTGAGATCCAACGACCCAGATCGCGTGCCAAATCTTCTTTGAAAAAGCAGCGGCGGTCTTGAGGGCCAGTTGGACGGCTAAGATGGCACCATGTGGCACCATCTTGGTCGTCCATCTTCTGGATGTTGTAGATGGTGCCACGGGTGTCGGATTGAGTCGATTTTCGCGTTGCTAGGCTGCGATCGTCGATCCGAATCCATCCGTGTGGTCGGATTTGTCATTTGAAGTGTGGATTTACACCATCTTAGCCCTTGATCTTCTAGGGTTCCCCGATCACTATCTGTTGCTACAGATGCTTAATTATGGCGATCTTGGAGTCGTTGAACTCCAATCATCGCCCTGATCACATCTGTATGGTTGGATCGTTTAGCCAAGGCCCCAATAAAAAGTTTTCCCTATCCAAGCACATAAAAGGAGACAATTAACCTCCATTTTATTCAAACTACTCTAAATGCAAGATGATGCATGTTATGCAATATTTATAGCATGCAATGCAATCCTATGCTTAAGAACATGCATAAATAGACATCTTAAGTAGTGTAGATGTGTTTACATCAGGTCCTTGATGTTCTCCTAGTGTAGGTCCTATCAGATTGATTAGTGGGTGGGCAGGACCTAAAAGAAGAGTCATCATAAGGAGAATCAAGATAAGGATCCCCAAGGTTTGGATCGTAGTTCTGGGTTGTTGGGTTGGATGTATCCCAATAGGACGTTGGTGTGGGTTGAGTGAAATTGGGATAGTTGGGATAAGAAGGGTCTTCAAGATAATCAGATCTTGGATTGTATCCCCAACTAGGTGGCTGGTTATCCTAAGTAAACTATTGATACAATCTACTTGGGTTAGAATACAAATCATGTTGGGGATAATTTGGGTAGGATGGATAAGAATTAAAATCCATGGATGGATCAGGAAAAAATAGATGAGAGAATTATGTGCACAATCAAGCAAACAAATCTAGGCTCTACAGTGTAGACCTAGGTGACCTAGAAGTCCTAAAGAGAGTGATCAAATATGCAAGCACTTAAACCTCTTTTCCCAAAGTTAATTTAGTGAGGTTGATTACAAGGGGATTGAAGGGAAGGTTCTTCCTTTGGGTTGCGCCACTTGTTCCTTTGTACGCCACAACCGCAGTCGTTTGACACTTCCCCGCAGCCTAGACACTGGATTCCATAATGGAAATTAAGGCTAAGCACTTACAAGCCCAATCACACTTCCGTGACTTAGATTGGTCCTATCTTGGTCATGTCCGTGCATAATTGGGTGCAAGGACCCAATGCCAAAACAAGTGTTCCTTAGCAAGTAAGATTGAGATGTGTGATTTTTAGGGTTTGAATCTTCCTTTAATGGCTTTTAAAGTTTTCACTTGTTTACACCTTCAAACATGGCACAAATATATAGGTACATGGTTGGTGAATATTAATTTTCTTTAAGGCCTTTTGTGTGTCTATAAAATCAAAAACTCCTTAGTGTGGAAGATCCTAGGTTGTATAGCTTCTATTAAATGAATCATTTTTAAGATTTTTTTGTCAAGAAGGGTCCAATCAAAACAAGAAATGACCCATCCTGACCAAAATTGAATAAGCTTTTCAACAAAATTAATTTCAATTTTTTTTAGGGACGATAGGCCACCCAAATTCATGTTTTTCCAAGAGGGGGTCAATCTGTCTAGAACCTCTAGATTAGTGCGCAAGTTTAATATCTTGATCCGAACATGCACTAATCGATTTCAAATGCAAAAGTGTTCTTGAGATGAAGTGTAGAGAATTTCAAGATATTTCTAGAAATATAAATCTCTCATAAATCTGAGCTATGTGGAGTTCGTAGTAGTAAGAACAACCTATAGATCTCCAGGACCTTGGACAACCTTGCGCACTTCCAGTAGCAAATTTCTCATGGCCAAACTACAGAGTTTGGCTCTAAAATTTAAAGGGGAGTTCGCTACTAGAAGAAACACCTATGATATTTTTTCCAAAATTTTTAGAGGTGATAAGGGTCCTTTAATCATTTCCTCAACCCAAATCTAGAAAGAGATCTTGCGAAATTAACAGGTTGAAAACTTAGTGGTGGTGTTTTTCTTTGACAAACAAAAGAGGTTTTTCTTTTTTATAACACCACCATTTTTCTTGGTCCAAGGATGGGTAGTTACCTTTAGATAATGGGAAGACAAGATCAAGCTTTCGGGTTGATGGCAGTCTTCTTCTTGCGCTTCCTTTTGATCCAACCTAACTCGTTCTCCTCTCATTGCCGATGCACAAGGTTCCTGCAACCGCAAGAAGAGAGAGAAGAGCAAGTTAGATAACACAAGTATAAATAATGACCAAGAAAATGAAAGAGAATAAGAGATTCGTTGCCTCCTCGACAACGACGCCAAAAACTGACATTCACTGATGCGTTTGCGTAAAAACGTTCATTGTAGCGCATTTACGACGTCAATTTTAAATAAAGAATCGAATGTGAGTCCGAGTGTCGAACACAAGGAGGCAATAATATCAATCGCTTAGTCACTTTCGTGTCACAAAAATGTCACTTGTTCACTTGCAAGAAAAAGGAGAGAACGAGAAAGAGAGAGATAGGGAGAGAGAGAGAGGAAGAGAGAGGGAGTGGGGGGGAAATAGGGTTAGAGAATCATGATGCGAATAATATATCAAAGATGTATTCTATTAATTATCAAATGTTATGATGAACAAAATATAGATGAATGCTTCAAATGAAAAACATGTACTACACTATCACATAAAATAAAACTAAGACAAGGAAGAAGATGGCGTCGAGGCAACCACGGTGGTGGAGTTTCCGTCAGTGGCTAGGTGGCTTCAAGACCTTGCTTGGAGATCTAAGGAGTGGTGGAAATTCGTGGGGGCAAGCTTGGTGCAAGTGGAAGGGGTAGGACCCTTTTTATAGTTGAAGAAATGGCTTAAATTCGTCATTACATTTTAGTGATAGCTTCAAGAGTCACTAAAGACCCCTACAATTGTTGCTAAAGATGTGCCCCCACCGCTCACGCCCCATTGGCGTGCACCTCACGCTCCTTGTCGCGTGCGCGTGCGCTGGCACTGAGCTTGTGCGCCACGCCTTACTGCCCCGTGCACGCTGCTTCACGCACTGCTATATGCACACTACGTTGCACTGCTCCCCGCTTGCGTGTGCACTTGCTTGTGCTGCCACTGCTCCTACTGCACCATGCCTCAATTGCAAAATTGGGGTGCGGAGAGATTTGAACCTGCATCCGATGGTGACGAGCTGGCATCGTAACCAATGTGCTAAGGCCTCGCATTGGTTCATCTTTACGCAAGCTCCTGCAGCTCTTTAGTCGTTCGATCTTAAATCGGATGGCTTGTATTGCTTGATGAAGTGCCGAAGAGAGAGAGGTGTTGAGGCATTCATGGCCATCGTTGGGCGGCCTAGATGGCACCACGTGGTGCCATCTAGGCCATCCATCTTCTTTCTATTGTAGAATATGCCACGGTGCTCGAATTGAGATAACTCTCACGCTGTCGAATTGCGATCGTCATTCCGAATCCATCCATATGGTCAGATTTTTCATCCAAAGCCCATAAGGATGTTGCATTGCCCCCTGGCCATTGATCTTTCTTGGGCTTGATGTAAGAGCTACAGAGGTCAGATCAAGGTGATTTTGAGTTCGTTGGACTCTATTCGTTGATCCAGATCCATCCGTACGATCCGATGCTCATCTAAGACCTGTTTCAATATGGACTTTTGGACATGGTCTTTAAACATTTATTCTAAGCGATCTTTAACATGAAATAATGCAGAAAGCATGCAATGCTCCCGAACCCACTATAATCAAACATTATCGCACAAGTACCATCAAAATTGACTCTAATTGATAATATTAACACTGAACATTGTAGAGTCATCACGTGATGATGGATATTATGCATTATTTACAATGCCAAATGCAATAACTCAACTTCGGAACACACATAAGAGGCATTTTCTCATGAAATAATATGTATCTATCACCTATCATAAGCCTTTATATCTAGATCCCATGGTCCTAAATTAATTGCCATTTCTATAAAAGGACCCCTACACCTACCACCTATAATTAATTCTTCCTCCACCATTCCTCACTCACACATTCTTCCACCACCTCCAACCCTTCTTAAGTAGAATAATTAGTTTATTCACCCCCTTAAGTTCTTCCTTAGGACCTCGGTTAGAGTAGAACTCCCCCGTCACCAAGCGTTCCTCTACCTCTAGTCCTCCTCCGGATCTCCACATCCACTTTACTCTAGCATCGTCAACGGGATTCTCCACCACCGTGACTTCACACTAGACTTCCTGCATCTCTACTCCTCTCTTTTCATTTATGCTCTAATATTCATGCTAGTTTTCTATTTTCATATTAGTAGCAAGAACTTACTTATAATCATTCCTTTATTAGAAATAAAATTATTCTTTTCTCTATCCCATACTATCTATCTATCACTCTTTGTTTTTATCTTATAATTAGATTAGTTCATATTTTCTTTATCCTCTCTAGAAATATATAAAAAAATCTACATATTCAAAAAATTTAAAAAAAAAACTCACAAGCGAATCCTTCATACTTGTCTCCCTGTTTCGACTCGAACTCCCAAATCTAGTTATATTTTAATGGATTAGTGATTTTTGCGCACTGCAACGAATGACTTTTGAAACTCGTGTAAATCCAACATCAACCCTCCAGCAGTGGCACGCGTGGTCCTCCACCCTCGTGCATGCCTTGCAGGACACCAGTAGCCACCTCCACACTCTCGTGTGTGGTACTCCAATTCCTGTGTGCACACCAACCATGTTTAGTAGTCTCTGCATGCACTCTCGTAGTAGCTCTGTACGTAAGGAATCCCACGCCATCAGCCACCCATGTGGTCATGTCCACGCTATGTGTGTTGCCATACTGGTTCTTGAGTTCTTGAGTCTTTCATTTCTATTTTCCTTAGTTATTTCAGTTTGATCCCATCTTTCTTATTTTGCTAGTTGACTAGTTAGAAATAACTCATGTACATATTTCCAATCTAACTATTTTAGTTTAGTTAAAGAGTAGCTAGTTTTGAATAATTAGTTATAGCCTGGTTGTCTCTGAGTTAATTGGGTTTGCTTAATGATTGTTGGAAAAATCACAAGAAGAATTAGGGTTTTGAAACCTTGTCATCGTAGTCATGAATTTATGAGATCAAACAAAAATAACCGAGATGGCAAGTCCCGAGTCAAACACGGGGATGCTACATTTGATTAAAAACCACATTGGTTTATTTAGTTTTGGTATTTTGCGGCTTTGTAATTTTTTTTCTTTTTAGATGAGCAGGATAGCAGGCAGAGATTTATGTAACTAATCTATTCTACAACTAATAAGAGAGAGAGAGAGAGAGAGAGAGAATAATTCTGCTTAAGGCAAATAAAATGTTTATTACAAATAATATCTGAGAAAAATTAAACCTACACTAGAAAGTGAATAAAAAGAGATAGAGAAAGAGAATCCCCCTCGACGGCTGCTTGGGGGATATGGTATGCCCGGAAGAAAGTGGTGAGGAGTTGGTTGAAGGAGGACGGAGCCGGACGAAAAGGGGATGAGGCAGGGTGGATCCGCTTCCCTGAATGGGAATGAGAGGATAGTTGGTAGGAGCTCCACGAAAGGGATGAGGAGAAGGAATTATAAAAGTTATTTTTGTTATCTAGGGGAGTATCTCGGTGCTTGGGACACTCAAGAGTGATTCTTGAGTTCTAGAGAGGGAGAAAATGGAGAAGGAATAGGCAGTTTGCAAATGGTGGGTGTATGGGGTATTTATAGGATGGAGAAAGGACAACAAGTGGTCATGGCCACACATGGAAAATGATTTGCTCATGCTTAACACATGTCACTCAGCACCCATGCACGCGCTTGCGCAGCTTTGTGTAAATAACTAACACTAGAAAGGAGCATCCACCGTTATTCATCCTTCATCCGACGGCCCATGCTCACGCTCAGTGTGCGTTGGATCGCACTCTTCCTGCATATGATAGCGTGTGATCGCAGTTGAGCTCATTCATGCGGCCACATGGAGCAACCTTTACTGCTCGATGACGATCGTGCGACTCTAATCGCACAAAGGTGCATGTTGGAAAGTCATAGATCGCATTTTTGATAAAAGCGTCATAGTATAGTTGCGAAATACGATCCAACAAAGATATTGTTTTGTAAAAATAACGAGACTTTGAGTCACGGTCGTTTGTCTCTGGGAGGCATTGTTTTTGCTTTTGAAATCGATCTTAAAGCCACTCTACTTTATTTAAATGGCATGCTGGTGCGTAATATATAGGCAATTAAAGAACAGGCACTTAAATCACGCAAACATGATAATCATTTAGCTCAAGGTGATTTCAAACACATAAGTGATATATATATATAAAATGAAATTTCGTTCATCGTGGGAGAGTTGTTGCACAAGGAAATCTAGAGGAAAGCTTATACATGAATGCTTAAAATTAAATCTAACTACCAAAAAACGATTGCATACAAGAATCATCGGGGGGATTTCGCATGCATCATTGGGGGAGAAGTAAGACTACTCTACTAAGCAGTAAATGAAAGCAATAAAAATTATGAAGAGCATGATCTAGAGCTAGAAGAATAGAGGGCATTCAGGGGTGGTCCCTGATGGCCTTGGAGTGGTCGAGAAGAGAATGAGGGGCAGCCAATGTAGCTTAGGCCGACCCTTGGAGAGAAGTAGGGTTGATCCAGCATCCCGGCATCGTGTCCTCCATGGTGGTGGTAGTGAGCTCGTGGAGGTGGAGTGAGTGGCTAAGTGGAGGTGGCGTGAATGGCACCAATGGAAAGCAATTGCCAAGGGAGTGAATGGGTGCCAATGGCCACCCAAGGGATCTTTTTATAGACCAAAGGGAATCTCTCTAGAGAATTATGGAATTCTCTAGAATGCCTATGGTGGGAGCTCGTGGGAGAGTGAGAGAGAGAGGGTGGATGGTGGTTTTTAGATCCGCCAAATGTGGATCTAAAAATTGAATGGCTCTTGGTTGCTATTTTTGGCAACCAAGGCAACCACACATGGTAGAGAGTTCTAGAGAACTCTAGGCTAGATATTTTTGTGTGGATGGTGTGTGTGGATCGAAACTTAGGTGGCTAGGTTGATTAGGTTGGGTTCTAGTGGGTTTAGGTCAAGGTAGGTCTCAAATTAGGGTTATAAACCCTAATTCACTAAGGTAAAGTGCAATTAAACTTAACACAAGTTTAATTAGGTGTGTGGAAACTTAATTGAGAGTAAAACAACTCAATTAAGTCAGGTCTAGGTTAATTGGACTCTCACTGAGTCCAATTGGACAGTGTGTGCTGAGATCAGGGCTCAATTGGACTCAATGAGTCCAATTGAATAGGCTGATGGAATTGACTAAGATCCAAGTCAATTAGGTTTAGTGAGGACCTAATTAAGTCCTTATGGAGGTCTATAGGTGGTGTACTAGGGTTAGGGCACCTTAATTTAGGTTCCTATGGGGTTGGAATTGGGTTTAGGGACCTAGAGATCCAAGATCAAGGCTTAAATCTCAAAACAGAAATTGGAGAGTAGTATCAGACGCCTAATTATAGAATCAGACGTCTTATACTCAAAAATCAGAAGTCCAGACTTGTTGTCTGGACGTCCAATCAGAGTCAGGAAGGATTTCGGGTTCTGTTTTGGGTATTCTGCAGAAATTAGACATCTGACAAAGTGTCTGGACGTCCAATAACACTGTAGAAGTGGGTTTGAAGTGTGCGAGAGTTGGCTAAGGGTCCTCGATGTCTTAAAAATTATCTGGACGTCCAGAGAAGGGTTGGAACTAGGGTTTTAGGGCTTCCTAGGGTGTTGTGACCTAATCTAAGGGTGGCTAAGGCTTGGGGAAGTCTCTAGGCTATCCTAGGGCTAGGATGGACCTAAGCTCTTCACATTTTACTGCTTTATTTATACTTAATAGAATAGAAAACCTTTAAACCCTTTACATTATTATTCCTACATCTAAACTAGGCCTTCTGCTCCAGCTCTGCTACAACTCCTGTTATTCCTAATCCAGCTTTAGATCCAGCTCCTGATCAGCTTATTCCCTGCAATCGACATAATGCACTTAATCAGCACATTATAACATTATTTTATGCATAGCTAAAGGAAAGCAGTAAAGATGCAGATAATGCGTATGCATGCATGAATAACCCTTACTTATGCTAAGTCCTAGCCTAATTTAGGTCAATTAAGACCTATGATTGCTGCGCAATCAGTGCACTTCAGCTGAGTGATGCGGTAATGTGGCTTGATCAGGCACCTCCGCTCACGATTGAAGGATTGTGATAACTCGCGCCTGCATTGAGGAGGCTCAGTGAATTGAGGTTCAAACACACACTTGCGTGTGAGAGAGGCTCCACCCTACCAATGTACTGCGACTGACAGGGCTCTTTCTTGGTTGTTGGATCTCCATCCAACTACTAAGATCGAGCCATGACCTCACCCCAAGTTTGTAAAGGTGAAGAGGAGTAGGTGTTTACACCATTGAATGTTGATCTAACGGTTGTCTTCTGGAGCCGACGTGGCATGCATGCCATCATTGGATTTTCATTCAACGATGGAGATATTGTGGTGTTGATCCTTTAGAGGGTGGGGCTAAGTGAGAGGCAGCCGTGGGTGGCTCAGATGATGCCACGTGTGATGGGAATACCATCATGAGCCATAACTAACTCAATTTGGTCTGATAAAGTCAATAGAAGCTCCTAGATAACCTTCAGAGGGTCCTAAGTGCTTAATATTCTATTTTAAGAAGAAAAGATGAAAATAGAGTTATTTATGCAATTTACCATCTTGTCATAGATATAAAATAACCACGGTGTACTTTAGGGGTTTATTAAAGGTCATATACTCATTAATGTCTAATAAGTGGGTTCATGCAAACAGAAATGAGTTTTCACGCATTTCAAGAATTAATGGATATATGAAACCCTAAAAATAGACCCGCTTAATTAACTGAGGTTCTGATCAGGATAAAATTCATCTAAACCCTCCAAAAATCATATAAAAATATTCTTTAGGATTTGGCATACTTGATTTGACTATCCGAACCCATTTTGACCTAAATAGAGTCTCAAGCAGATAGTTACCCTAATTTGCATTTCTACATAATTTACCCAGTCAAACTTGGTAAAAACATAAATTAGACTTCTCCATCAGATTCCTTGGGTCCAAATTATGTTTGTATCAAAATTTTGGCCCAATCAAAGATCATCTTGACCTAGTTTGCATTTTAATCCTGTTCTGACTCTTTTTCTTACAAAGAACCCCTCAGCTTTTGAAAACCTTGCAGGGACCCACCTAAATTCCTCATCTTCTTAACATCCAAGTCCCTACCCTCATTAGGAATAGCTGTAGCATCTCCAGCGAGATTCGACGCTGATTTTCTCACTTGTTTCTTAATCAATCAATCCCAGATTTGAACTAAAGATTTTTTGAGGAATACTCTTTCAATCAAGCCTGTCCATGGCTCCAATTCTTTCCCAATCTCCCATGCGAATGAATGGGAGATGCGAGTCTCCTTGTCGTGCAAGCACCACGTGCTTCCAAGCTTGGTTTCCAAGCTTGGAATGCCATTCTAAGCCCTATTTAAGGACCCAGGTCGCAAGGCCAATCTCCTTAGCAAATTTTGGTGAGTCAAAACACTCTAATCTACCCTCTCTGGCCACCAAACATCCTTGCTCCGGTGACCTCTTTGGATCCCCCTCCTCCGACAGTCCAACCATCAAATTGGACGGCCCAAGTTCTTCCTCTCTTCCTCGCGATCCTCTCCGGCCAAAGAGAGGACGTCTCCTTGCCCCACTTGTCATCGCCGTCCTCTCGCTCCATCATCTTCTCTGACTTTGGTCAGCCGCAACCGGAGCCTATTGGCCTCAAGTCTCTCTCCTAAGACTCTCTACATCTTTCCCTTTCCCTCTACTCCTCTTTCTCACACTCACAACACACGCATGACCGCCAATCACTTGTCTCCCCCTCCGTCTTCTCCTCCTCCGGCAATACTTCGACGAGTTCACCCGCACTCCATAGATCACCATCCGCCTTGCCACAACTCCCAAAAGCTCCACCATTCCACCATGACCAAAACCCCTCTCCTATTTCGCCAATCCACACACTGAATCGCCCCATTGAACTCACCCACCACCGTTCACCTTGCCCGACTTCGTCCGAGCACTTCACACACTCCCACACCCCACGGACACTGCTATCATCTTCCTCGTTCTTCGACAATCCTATTGAACCATTTGACGAGGGATTTCAAGCCCGTATTTGTGTTTCAGGTATCTGCCAGACATTCACCGCTGCCTATGAGTTTGCCGACCACATTCTCAGTCCTCCGACTACAATTGCCCTAGGTTCTATGCCTAGGGCACGCGGAGTAGCTCCAGGAAAGTCTCCAAGTTTGTGATTGAGCATCATGACCTCAGCTACTACTTCAATCAATCAAGCTCTTCACCTTCAGTCGCATGCGCCAAACCTCTGTGAGATAGTCCCACATCAGATAGAGCAAACCCTATTAATCGAGCGAGATCGAGGTTTTAAAAGATGTGTTCGTTGTAGTAGTAAATCCTCAAAAATAGCTCTAAAAATAGATAAAATTTATACCCGAATGAAAGTTTGAGGTCATTCGCTGGGAGAAAATATGGAATTCAATCTCTAATCTCTATTTATAGGAAAATGAGCTTAAGAATTAAATCAAATAATGGCAAGCAATGAGAGATATACACTCAAAATGGATTATCAATGTATACCATGAGCATAATAAGAGATTAATGTGGCAAAAAGAAAGTTAAGGAAAAGGAATGGTGATTTGAATCACCAATTATTAGCCTCAATTAAGCATTTATCAACCAATCAAATGTTTGAACAGTACTGATCAATCAAAAATGCCACGTAGCCACAGTGCCAAATCAGATGTCAAGTATACACTCAGACGTCTTAAATGTTGCTACAGTGCCTTAGGGAGGCCTTCTCTTCTCAACCTCTTCTTCTCTACTCTTCTTCACTTGGCCTTTGTTCTTCACGCACATAGGGAGGCAATCCCTCTATCGGCTAAGTGTTTAGCTAACTCTCAAGAGAGCAAAACCCCCCAACCCCCATGTTCTCTCTCTCTTTCTCTCTCTAAGTTCCACTCTCCTAGAGCCTTCCACAGTAATGGGTAATCGGGTGAATGGGGATCCGCATACTCACGACCAGGGCTGCCGGCTGCGAATGGTAGCCGAGGTGTGAGAGTAGGCTTAGGCGGGTAATCGAGTGAGTGCCAGACTTGCGTGCGTAGTGTCACGGGTGAGACAGGTGAAGGGGTGGTGGGGGACCTCACCCCCCTGTATGTCGAGGCGAATAGCCCTATGAAGAAAAACAATTTAAGTCACCACGAGCGCTCTTCACGTTACGAGGTGGGACTAAATCCCACACTTCCTCTTCGCGTACAGCTGCAGGGTTCCTTCCTTCAATTGCTACAGCTCACGAGGTTTAGGCATCCAATTGACCTCTTGGGGTAGTGCCTGAGGCAATTCCGCACAGCCTAAGACTTCCACCTGGGGCTATCGAGACCTGGAGCGAGCTTGAAGCTTCCTTGAAGCTCTTCAGTAACGGTAGCTATAGATCCTATTCCTGAAAATATAAACATTGCCTCGCGGCCCAATTCAATAAGCTCAAGAGTTTCGCCATAGGGCGTGGAGTGCGTTGGTGGTGGTTGTGTGGTGGATGGACATGTGTGGTGGCCATACAGAGTTAGGAATGGAGGCGGGAAGGTGGGTTGGTCGACAGAGGGTTCGGGTGGACATGAAGGGGAATAGAGATAGGGGTTTTGTGCGTGGAGGGATGGCGGTGCTTTTGGGTGCATTGGCGAGGTGGATGAAGTGGTGTAGTGGTGGAAACACCTCACCGGAGTGGTTGCCGGACGCGAAGAAGACAAGGGTGGTTGCGTGAGTCGAGGGATATTTTTGGGGTTTTTGGGGTGTAAAACTAACCTAAGGATCTAAACTAACTAAAATAACCCTAATCTAATAGACGAAGGGGGGAGAATAGCACTGGAGTTGGTAGGCCAACGCTGAGGAAGAAAACACTCTGGTAGAGGGGGATGGCAACAACAATAGAGGTAGAGCGATGGTGGCTGGTATTGCATGACGCGGAGGAAGGTGAGGAAGAAGAATTCACCGTTGGTATTGTAGTCGGACGATGAGGATAGGTAGAGGGAGTCGTTGGAGCTTGCGGAGCCTTTCGGCTGGAATAGGTGGGATGAAGTAGAGGGTTTTCCATGCCGAAATCAAGCTTGAGGGACTCGGTGAGGTCTGGGGGTCCTTTTATAGGGATCTAGAGGGTGAAAAGAGCTTGGAAGCTAAGCTTCCAAGCTTGGAAGGTTCACCGGAATAAGATACTCAATTCTTTCACATGTTTGCATTAGGATTTGGGCAAGATCTAGAGCTTTAGATTTGGCTGAAAAAGAAGACAATTACTTGACGAGTTTCCCTTTCAATTTTGAGAGGGATTCATCAAGTAATCGCAGAGATTTTGCCAAATTAGGGTCGTTGGAGCTTTAAGATTAGGAGTTGAGGGTGGCAGGGACCTATTTGTGAAGAAGATGACAAAGCTGGGGGGCAATTTGTAGGAAATTCAAAAGTTAAGGGCATGAGTGTGAGATAAAAGAGTTAGACAGGACCAAATTGCTAGGTCAAGATGATCTCAGATTGGGCTCAAATTTTGGTACAAATCTAATTTGGACCCAAGGAATTCAATGGTAAAGTTAGATTTAGGTTTTGACAACATCTTACTAGAGAAATTGCATAATTACCTAAATTAGGGCAAAAGTCTATTTATGGCTCTGTTTTGGGTCAAACTGGGTTCCAATGGTCAAATCAAGCATTAGAAACTCTAGAGAATATTTTTCTATGAATTTTAGAAGGCTTAGGTGAATTTTTTCCTGACCAGAACCTCAGATAATTAAGCGGGTCTATTTTTAGGGTTTCAGATGTCATTTAATTCTCGAAACTTGTGAAAACCCTTTTCTATCTGTACTAACCCACTTGTTAGACTCTTAAGATTATTTGACCCTTAGTTAACCCCTGAGAAAACCTGTGATTGTACTACAATTAAGATATGCTGTTAAAATTGCAGTTTTACCGCTATTTTGTTATCTTTTTCTCAGAATGATTATGCAATGAATTAGGGCTCTCTAGCTGTTATGTAGGAGCATTTAATCCGTGATTATGACTAATTAAAGCTAGATGTGGTTGATGATGATGTTATCATCATAACCCCATGCCTATCTTTTGATAGTCCCTTAGCAAAATCTCATGGAATTAACTCAAATTCTAGACCATGCATTCAGATCTTTGATATGTGCTTTTTTTTGTAGATTAGGTTAGAATGCCAATAGTAGGCCTAGAGGTACTCAAGTACCAACCAAGATTTGGACCTGACCAGCTTTAGCCTCAGTCCACCGCGAAGGTTTTTAAGGCCCACATGAACTAACATAAGGTTCGTTGAACTCCACAGTTAAAGCACCAGTGCTTAAAACAATTTTAGTCTAGATTTAGTTTGCAGTGCATTTCTGTAAGAGAGAGATAAAGGAATTTTTTGCATTTTTGGAGAGTTTACACTCTTTTTTTCTTCTTTTATTTCTAGCTTTGGATTGGTTTTACAACACATCTGTATCGGATTCCTAGCTCCCACCATCAATCCTCACAGAGTCCCTAGCTTTCGATGCTTCGAGATAGCACCGCCCATGGCAACCCCCAGAACCTTGGCTTTCGACACTTCGAGATAGTGTCGTCCATGGCATTTTGTAACTAAATTCAGACCCTAGCAATCAACATTTCGGGATAATCCTGCCCATGGCACCTAAATCAGCACAAGGTACTTACATGCCCCTGGTAGGATATTTAGATATCCTAGGAGACACACACTGAGGAGATGATATGTCATTACACATCTTCGAGGGGAATTTCTCACCTCTTCGACCTGGGAACTCATCCAAATCAACTTGTGTTGATAAGCCACTCTTAATCTAGGTAGCTTTTCAGAATAAAATTAAGTGCACTGAACCAGACTGTGTGTGGATTACGGTGCTTAGGTTACCAAGTCCCGTAAACTAGAGGTCAGTTAACGAGGCTAAATAATCCCTAAGCCTTAGACCTAATACTTAAGCTTCGTATTTTCCTCAACCCCTTGAGGACTATCCAGATCTTAATGGATACTTGAATTTTTAAGCCTAAAATAAGCCAAAGAGGCCTAAGATCAACGTTCATACTAATCTCTTTTGACTCTTAGCACTTTGTCTTTTAGTTTCTTTTCTTTTGGTTTAGTCTAGAACTTAAGTAGATTCCTTAATCTTTTACTAATGACTATCACTTTTTCTTTCAAATTGTTGCTCCTTTTTGACATTTAAATAACTTCCTCTCTTCCTCCTCAAGAATGATATGCAATTAATTCACTCAAAATTTTCTCCCTTCTCCATTTTTTTTTGCTCTTTTTCAATTTTTTTCTTCTGGTTTTTTGGAATATGCATATTTTTTTTCTGAAAACCCTTCAGAACTTTGAATTTTTGTATGTTTGCACTTTTAACACCTCCCCATGTCTAAGTTTTGCAATGTCCTCATTGTAAACGGAGGGTATGAAATAGTTAGGGTTCAGGAATTAAAACAAGATTATCAGGTGGGTGAACGGGTCGAGAATGACTGTTGCGGACGATTTCAAGCTCTGATACGGTACCAAAGGTGGAGTTGACTGTTTTAACACCGAACTCAGAGTGCAATAGATGTGAAGTACAAAAGGATAATTAGAAGGATCTTGACTTTTTTGGAATGATGGGTTGCCTGCCGTTAAGCGGTAAATTCAATGCCTTCAGCCGAGTAGAAAATGGTATGGAGGAGTGGTCAAATGAGATGAGTTTTGTAGAACAAGCACCTTAATCAATAGCCTGGTTGGTCCAACCAGATGCTTGTTCAGGTCAACAGTTTGATGATGCAGCCTAAACACAATCAATCTGGTGGGTTGATAGATGTGGATCAAAAGATGTGGCACCCACCGGATGTGTGGTGCTCAAAAGGATGCGGAAGTGTATAGCTAGGGTTTGGCTGAGTCGAATTAGCCTGATCAGAGTAGGGATCCTCAAATGAAAAAGAATCAGTGGAGGATGTAACATCCCTACGAGGGTGACCATAGAAGGATGGGGCGTGATTTGTAGTCTGATCGATGTTCGAAACCCAATTGAAATGTGGAGGAGAATCATGTGCAACCGGCTCATTGAGAGGAGAATCAGAGTAGAAATTGAGTCCGGTTGCGTGTCAGGGTTGAAAATGGATTTTGGAAGACTCTGTATGTGTAGAAGAGGTGGCATCAATAAGAATTGTGTGTGAGGGCTACTCTAGGAAGGATTCAAAGGTGGGTTCATCTAGAGAGTCCTCATAATAGCCATCAAAATCAAAGGTAAATGCCTGAAGAGTGTTTATAGGATCAAGGAAATATGAGTCAAGAAAAGATTCGAACTCTAGGTTGCAGACACTCTCGACAATTTCTGCTTCTGATTCCTAAGGATAGAAAATAAATGATTCCATCTCAATGGAACCTGATTTTGAATCAATGATCTCAGGATCAGGGACCTCAGAGTTAGAGTCGAAGAATGGATTATGTATGTTGAGGTCGTAGATTGGCTTTTAGTCATCTGGAAACAATAGTTCTCCAAAATCAGAGTAAGATTCAAAATCGTCGGAGAACTTGCGAGAATCATGTTCTGAATCTGATTCGGGATCAAAGGTTCCACCACAGAATAAATCAAAAGATGTAGAATCAACAACCTGACTTGGATCTAACCTAGTTTCAGATTTCGAGCTCAAAAAGGTGTCCCTATTAGGTATGGGTTTGGGTTCTTGGCTCATAGGGAAGACCCAATCGAATCCCAACTCTTCCAACTACTCGATTTTTATATCATAGATTAGCATGACTTCCAGAAAATTGATCTGTGTTTCTGGGGAAGTTGGAGAGATGAACTCATCAAATACAGGCCCAGAATCATAATCCAAATTCAAAATCTGATTTCCATCACATTAGGCCTTGTAATCATCCGAATAAGGCTCAGATCTAGATTTTAGGTTAAGGGTGTGGGTTGGATCACTAGAATCTAGGTTGGGCTCTACAGGGATGTCAGAATTGCTCTCGAGAGTCACCTTATCAAAATAAGGGATGGAATTTACACCCTCGAGAGGTTCTGATTCAATCTTAGTATCACAGGTGTCTGGGAAATCTAGGCTCGGTGAACCAGGCTCTTGATTTTCTAGGGCTTGCTCAAAATCGTGGTCACCTGCAATCGGATCCTCCCAACCCATCTCAAGATCAGCTGTATCAATTTGTTCATAATTGGAATTAGATTCCTTTTGGGTTGGGAGTCCACAACAATGTTGATTCTTGTCCCTGGGATTTGGAAGATTTTGCTCGTCAATGTTACTCCAAGATGTCTCATCGTCTTCCGAAGGAATATATGGGTATAAATAATTGTCTTTTGTAGTGTATTTAACATGTCCCCACGTTTTTCTATGAGTCTTTGATATGTTTCCCAAAATTGTAGATTCGAACATTGTAGACACTCAATACTGTGCAATTCCCATAATTCACTGAATTCTGATAAAAGATCCTCCCGGGTTGAACCATGTAAGACTTGTGTATAAAGTATTTCAACACAGTTCACAATGTGGGTTGTTGTTTCTGCAAATTTATCCTAAATGTCCCCATCTAAGGCTCTATAGTATTCTTCATGGTATCAATAAGCAGCCTCAATCATTTTATCTTTGATGGTCATTTGGGACACAGGTTTCCTAATCAGTTTTCCTAACATGTTAGGTTGCATTTTTTTGAATCAAATGGTGGAATCAAGATGTAGAATCAAAACTCAGGTTAGATTGAAGTTGATTAGATCTGAAAGAGATTCCCAAGAAGACCTAGTGAGTCTTCTTAGGTTAAAAACCTAATAGCCTTTCTGTGTATGTGCTCTAATAGAAGGGATGAGGGTCTGGATGTGAGATTTGACCCAATCAAGGCACCCAAAGATTTTTGTATGAATAAGGCAATTTTGAGGCAGATGATACCTCTGAATCAAAAATTTGCACACCCGAGAAGTACCAAAGTAGCCAGCAAGGGAGAGCCCCTCAAAGACCTCTGCACGGTAGAGCGTCCCCACGTGTTACAGGGTTTCCCCCGCTTGACCTTCCTTGTCACTGAGGTTCCAAGTAGATCGGAATGTATGAACTTAAGACCTTAAGTCTACCAATTTTATGTCCTAATTTGTACCTTTGATTTCACTTGATTAGAGGTTAATTCAACTTGTGACCTAATTTGGAGGTTGGTTGGCCTACTAGGTAGACTAACTTCACTTGACCTGCCCTAAAGATGGCAAAATGAAATCTAGGTCAAGACCTAGAAATCACCCTGATTGTACTCCCAAGTTATTAGGTCTATGATTTTAGGATTCAAGTGAAATTAAAGCCTGATTTTTAGGGTTTTTGTTGATTAGATCTTTTCTTGGTTTGGATAGCACATAAAATGCGGGTGGGTTTGTTTCCTTTTAAGCAGGTAAGTATGAACTAGCACTCCAAAACCCTAAAATTGAAACCTTAATTGGCTCTATTCTGCATCCAATTTGATCTCAACATGTACATCTTGGACTCAAACAAGAAGGTGAGTAGTCCAAGATGATCAGAAATTAAGCGTGATCCCTAAAAGTCATAAGAAATTTTGGGTAGGGAATTCTAAATAAAATTGCCTCAATCTTCAATCAGATTTAAAAAAAAAGAAAGAATTCGCAAATCAGGAAACTTGCCCTTTAAATGATAATTACTATGAGAAATAAGGCAAATGATTCCTAATTGATTGTTTCCTTTTTGTCATCCCAAGATTAGGCGATTGATTAGGGAAGAATAGAGAAGTTACCTACCCTGAAGTGGTTGATTTGCACGGAAGATCTGTTCGTGAAGTACCTCGCAAAATCACAATAAAGCAAACAGGGTAAGTTAGTGCTCAAATATAATCAAAATATAATGAGAATAGAAGTGAATTACGCATTGCTCCCAGGCCACGACGCTAAAATGTTAATCGAGTGAGATCGAGGTTTTAAAAGATGTGTTCGTTGTAGTAGTAAATCCTCAAAAATAGCTCTAAAAATAGATAAAATTTATACCCGAATGAAAGTTTGAGGTCATTCGCTGGGAGAAAATATGGAATTCAATCTCTAATCTCTATTTATAGGAAAATGAGCTTAAGAATTAAATCAAATAATGGCAAGCAATGAGAGATATACACTCAAAATGGATTATCAATGTATACCATGAGCATAATAAGAGATTAATGTGGCAAAAAGAAAGTTAAGGAAAAGGAATGGTGATTTGAATCACCAATTATTAGCCTCAATTAAGCATTTATCAACCAATCAAATGTTTGAACAGTATTGATCAATCAAAAATGCCACGTAGCCACAGTGCCAAATCAGACGTCAAGTATACACTCAGACGTCTTAAATGTTGCTACAGTGCCTTAGGGAGGCCTTCTCTTCCCAACCTCTTCTTCTCTACTCTTCTTCACTTGGCCTTTGTTCTTCACGCACATACGGAGGCAATCCCTCTATCGGCTAAGTGTTTAGCCAACTCTCAAGAGAGCAAAACCCCCCAACCCCCATGTTCTCTCTCTCTTTCTCTCTCTAAGTTCCACTCTCCTAGAGCCTTCCACAGTAATGGGTAATCGGGTGAATGGGGATCCACATACTCACGACCAGGGCTGCCGGCTGCAAATGGTAGCCGAGGTGTGAGACTAGGCTTAGGCGGGTAATCGAGTGAGTGCCAAACCCACGTGCGTAGTGTCACGGGTGAGGCAGGTGAAAGGGTGGCGGGGGACCTCACCACCCTATGTGTCGAGGCGAATAGGCCTATGCAGAAAAACAATTTAAGTCACCGCGGGCCCTCTTCACGTTACAAGGTGGGACTAAATCCCACACTTCCTCTTTGCATACAGCTGTAGGGTTCCTTCCTTCAATTGTTGTAGCTCACGAGGTCCAGGCATCCAATTGACCTCCTGGGGCAGTGCCTGAGGCAATTCCGCACAACCTGGGACTTCCACCTGGGGCTATCGAGACCTGGAGCGAGCTTGAAGCTTCCTTGAAGCTCTTCAATAATGGCGGCTGCAAGTCCTATTCCTGAAAATATAAACACGGCCTCACGACCAAATTAAACAATCTCAGGAGTTTTGCCGTATGGCATGGAGTGCATTGGTGGTGGTTGTGTGGTGGATGGACGTGCGTGTTGGCCGGACGGAGTTGGGAACGAAGATGGGAAGGTGGGTTGGTCAACGGTGGGTTCAGGTGGATGGGAAGGCAAATAGAGATAGGGGTTTTGTGCGGGAAGGGATGACAGTGCTTGTGGGTGCGTCGGTGAGGCAGATGAAGTTATGTAGTGGTGGAAATGCCTCGCTGGAGTGGTTGCCAGAAGCGGAGAAGATGAGGGTGGTCGCGTGAGTCAAGGGGATATTTTTGGGGTTTTTGGGGTGTAAAACTAACCTAAGGATCTAGACTAACTAAACTAACCCTAATCTAATAGACGAAGAGGGGAGAATGGCACCGGTGTTGGTAGGTTGGAGCCGGGGAAGGAAACACTTTGGTAGAAGGGGACGGCAACGACGATAGAGGCAGAGCGACGATGGCTGGTTTTGCACGACACGGAGGAAGGTGAGGAAGAATCTGCCATCGGTATTGTGGTCGGACGACGAGGATAGGCAGAGGGAGTCATCGGAGCTTGCGGAGCCTTTCGACTAGAATAGTAGGGATGAAATAGAGGGTTTTCTAGGCCGAAATCAAGCTTGAGGGACTTGGCAAGGTCTAGGGGTCCTTTTATAGGGGTCTAGAGGGTGAAAAGAGCTTGGAAGCCAAGCTTTCAAGCTTGGAAGGTTAACAGGAATAGGATACCCAATTCTTTCACATGTTTACATTAGGATTTGGGCGAGCTCTAGAGCTTCAGATCTAGCTGAAAAGGAAGACAATTACTTGACGAGTTTCCCTTTCAATTTGAGAGAAATTCGTCAAGTAAACACTGAGATTTTGCGAAATTAGCGTTGTCGAAGCTTTAAGATTAGGAGTTGAGGGCGGCAGGGACCTATTTGTGAAGAATATGACAAAGCTAGGGGTTATTTGTAATAAATTCAAAATTAAGGGCATGAGTGTGAGATAAAAGAGTCAAACAGGATCAAATTGTAAACTAGGTTAACATGATCTCATATTGGACCCAAATTTTGATACAAACCTAATTTGGACCCATGGAATCCAATGGTAAAGTTAGATTTAGATATTGACCAAGTTTGACTAGAGAAATAGCACAATTACCCAAATTAGGGCAAAAGTCTATCCATGGCTCTATTTTGGGTCAAACTGGGTTCCAATGGTCAAATCAAGCATTCCAAACCCTAGAGAATATTTTTCTATGAATTTTAGAGGGTTTAGGTGAATTTTATCCTAACTAGAACATCAATTAATTAAGAAGTTTGTTTTTAGGGTTTCAGATGTCATGTAATTCTCGAAACGTGCCAAAATTCTTTTCTGTCTGTACTAACCCACTTGTTAGACTCTTAAGATCATTTGACCCTTAATTAACCCCTGAGAAAACCTGTGATTGTACTGCAATTGAGATATGCTGTTAAAACTACAATTTTACCCTTGTTTTACTATCTTTCTCTCAAAATGATTATGCAATGAATTAGGGCTCACTAGCTGTTATGTAGGAGCATTTAATCCTTGATTATGACTAATTAATGCTACATTGGCTGATGATGACGTTATCATCAGACCCCTTTGCAGCATACAAATTGAATTTGTGTTTACGACTACTCGCCTTAGCACGCATAGGGGGTGAGGTCCCCGCCCACACACGTGCATACTTTTGCCCTCGCCCACGGTTCACGCCACGTGGGTCTAGGCCTTGGTCCTTTTACCAGGTTACCCAGGTCTAGTCTGGTTCACCTGATTCTGAAAGAGAAAGAAGAGAAGGAAAGAGAGAGAGGGGGGTTTTTTTCCCTGTGTTGCTTTCTACATTCAGAGAATTTGCGAGGCCTTCGCCTCTATTGGTGCTGTGCTGTGCTTGTGCCTCTCCTATGAGGCCTGAAGGAAAAGAGAGGCCTTTGCCTCTGCTTCTGGTTCTGAGTCACTGTTGCATTAGAGAAATACTTAAGTTGACGTGGAATATTTGGTTGGATTCACTGTTCATTTATTTGAGATACTTAAGCTTAATTAAAAAAAGAGTTAATTGATGATTTAAATCACCATTTTAACCCATCATTTTTTGCACATTGATATTTGATTCTTGATATATCGTTGTTGAATCAATTCTAATTGTAATTGTTTATATCTTTTACTTAGAATTGTGATCTTGAGATTGATTGATTGATTGCCTCCTACGTTCGACCTCGGACTTTTCTAAGTTATAAATTTAAGTGTTTAATGCGATTTTGTCCTATACACTTAAATTTAAGTTATCCATTCTAGTCTACCTGGACCCTCAGTGACCAGGAAGGTCAGGTCAGGGAAACCCTATAACCCGTGGGGACGCTCTACCATATAGGGGTCTTTGCGAGACTCCCCCTTCCTGGCTACCCAAGTAATTCTCAGGTGGAAGATTTTTTGATCTAGGGGTATCATCCGTCCCGAATTTCTATAGTCATCCAAAGATATTTGGGTGTCTTGATTGGGTCCACACCTTCTATCCCTTGTCTTCTCCATTAGTGTATGTTTGGGAGGAGGTCCCTAAAACCACACTTGAGGCCTCCATTAGTTATTCACTCTCGTCGAGGCCAAGCCTCGACTTCCTTGTTTGTGCAACCACCCGACCATATTGGCATATCTTGTGATTCATCTGAGCCTAGATTTCCTTCATCCATACTCATGGAACAACCAGCAGAAGAAGGAAAAAATCTCCAGAATCAGCTTCAACGCCTCAACGATCTATTCCAAGCCTTTATGAATCCACCGCAGCATCCTATGATGCGAGATCATTACAATCCCGCTGCGGTGGTGATCGAACCTCGAGTCGAAATCCCAATTGGAGGTCGTAATAATGAACTCAAGCCCAACATGATTCATGCTATTCCTAAATTTCATGGCTTAATTCTGAATATACCTTCTAGCATATTAAGCAACTCAAGCATCTGGCCCAGACCTTCGGGTCAGAAGCTCAAAATCGGGATATCATGTTCATGAAAATGTTCTTCTCTCTCATGGACAAGGTCACTCACTGGTAAACTCGTCCAATCAACATGTGGGCTGAACTGCATTCGAGTTTCTGAAAAAGTTCTTCCCTATTGGTCGGACAAATGCTCTACAGCACCAGATCACACATTTCATGCAGCAAGCAGGAGAACCATTTCATGATGCATGGGATCGCTTTTTGGATCTCATGCGAAAGTGCCCCCACCACAAAGTTCCTAAATGGGAACAAGTCCAGTCTTTTTACCAGGGAGTCCGTGAGGATATTCGATGTTCGTCAATGTGACCTATGGGGGAAACATCATGAGTCAACATGAAGACATCGTGTGGGAGATTCCCAAGAACATGTGCGAGAACTCCATCAATAATGAATCCATGGGCATGTTCGACCGGACGAATGCCTGTGCGTTGACAAATCCACAAGGAGCACATGAGATGCAGGGACTGTCCTCTTCCGTCGACTTGGAGTTAATGGCTAGTTGCCTGGACAAGGTCTCAATCATTGAGAAGAAAATGGATGAGCTGACTCGACATCTACAACGAGCCACATCTATGCAAAACCCGTTCACACAACCACCCTCTGGGAGGGAGGTTGTGCATAACATCTACCACTGATCTTCTCAAGGGATGGATCCATACCCACCCCCATCTAATCTAGGGTTTGGAGGAAACTCCAGATCTGCTTACTCTAGTTGGGGGAACTCTGAACCTTCATCTTCTGATTTCTCCGAGATTCCTCAAACCAGCGAGGACCTCACCGCCATCCAGAATGATCCTTTCTCAAACACCTACAAACCTAGGTGGCATAATCATCCTAATTTCACATGGTTAGGGAACAATCATAATCAGAGACCTCAATATTTGCTCCGACCATAAGTTTCTCGTCCATATCAGCCTCCTCAGCCTCGGCCAAACCTGACTTACCAAACCGGGCCAACTCGAGAAGATCAAATGACTCTTATCCTTCAGACTATGGTTGACATTTAGAAGACGAATGCGACTATGCAAAAATATCATAAAGATGAGATCACAGAGGTTTGCAATCAACTCGCCCAGATGGCAAATCCCCGCCAACCCAATGCACTCCCTTCACAACCTCTGCCCAATCCAAATAACGTGCCGAACCAGAGGCACGTTATGAACCAGACTCAGGGCTAGGCTCACTATGTCTATCAGACCTCTTTTGTTCCATCACTCGACGAGATGGAGGCTTCGACATCATACGCGGGTTATCAGCAACAACCACTTCTTTTGCCTACCCCAACCTAGAACCAGGCAGGACTGAATTCTGTTACCACCCGTAGTGGCAAAATAACTCAGGACCCACCTTACCCGAGCCACTCTCAGCCTGATAGTTCAAACCCAAACCTTAGGTTGGTCATCCAGGATACCCCTGTCCTAGATCAAGAACCTGGACCAATTCTAGAGGAACCTGGAGAGGTTCCATTTCCTGATGACTTAACCAAAGGAAATAGGAAACCCAAATCCGTGGCTCTTGAGGAGGACCTGGTCAAGCTCTTTGAGCAGGTCCAAATAAACATCCCATTGATGGATGCAAATCACCACGTACTGGCTTATGCGAGATTTCTGAAGAACATATGTACACCTAAGCATAAGCCGCGAACCAAAGGCAGGAATCCAATCGTACTATCAGAGCAATCCAACTCCATCATTTTGAGCAGACTCCCTCTTAAGGAAAAAGGCCCTAGTAACCCTCTAATTTCATGCAAAATTGGTGATTTAGAATTCGACAGAGCCCTTTTAGACTTACGAGCTTCCATCAATTTAACCCCTATATCCTTACTAGATCATTTCGAGGAGATTGAGCTAAAATCGACTGAGGTGACTTTACAGTTAGCTGATCGATTAATCAAGTCACCTAGAGGAGTTCTCGAGGATGTTTTGGTTTGGATCCATGATTTCTAGTTTCCTGTGGACTTCATCGTGTTTGATATGGAGACTCCTGAGAATCTGAAGAATACACCGATTATATTAGGAAGACCTTACTTAGCGACAACTAGGATGAACATTAATTACGAGGAGGGCCAGATTGAATTAAAATTCAGGAATAAGATGGTAAAAATTGATATATTTAAGGCCCAGAAGGGAATTAACTACGGGGCAATGGAACAAGTATGCGACATCAATTCTGTGGTTGAGGACACATTTCTTGAGGACAACCCGATTATCCCTGATCCTCAGCCCTAAGCAGATCATACCCCACAGATAGAGGAGCCTAGCACTGATTTAGACCCATACACAGCTCCCACCTTTTCTTCTGAGGCCCATCTTGACCCTCCTGTTGCTGCTGATAATCCCATTATGGAACTAAAGCCTCTTCTTGATCATTTGAAGTACGTCATTTTAGGTTCTGATCAGACAATTCCTATGATTATCAATTCCCGCCTCACCTTTGATCAGGAAACACATCTAATTTCTGTCCACCAGCAGCATCGAAGAGCTATTGGTTTGACTCTCGATGATCTGACTGGCATTAGCCCTTCATATTGCACACACCGCATTTATACCGAAGAGGGCGCACGACCATCTCGTGAAATGCAGAGACGTTTGAATCCTAATATGTAGGAGGTCGTGAAAAAGGAGATCATCAAGTGGTTAGATGCAGGGATCATCTACCTGATCTCCGACAGTTGGTGGGTGAGTCCAATCTAGGTTGTGCCTAAGAAAGCAGGACTCACCGTGATCACGATTGAAATCGGAGAAACCTTACCGACCCGTATAGCGAACTCGTGGAGAGTCTGCATTGATTACAGAAGGTTGAATTCCTCCATGAAGAAGGATCATTTCCCACTTCTGTTCATTGATCAGATACTCGAGAAACTAGCAGGAAATCGATTCTTTTACTTTTTGGACAAGTACTCCGATTATAATCAGGTGGCAATCCATCCTGAGGACCAAGAGAAGACCACCTTCACCTGCCCCTACGAGACTACACAATCCGTAGGATGCCTTTCAGTCTTCGCAATGCACCTGCTACCTTCTAGTGGTGCACGCTTGCCATATTCTCAGATATGGTAGGTAAATACCTTGAAGTCTTAATGGACATCTTCTCGGTATTTGGGGAATCTTTTGATGATTGCCTCCTGCGCTTGGTCCAAATCCTCAGGCGTTGCATCGACGTGAATTTGGTTCTTTCTTAGGAAAAGAGCCATTTCATGGTTCCTAAGGGAATTTTCTTGGTTCACCTTGTTTCTGAGAACGGCATACAGGTTGATTGAGCTAAGGTTAATTTGATTTCTAAACTACCCATGCCTAGCTCGGTCAATGGCACCCGATCTTTTCTGGGGCACGTTGATTTTTACTGTCATTTCATTCTAGATTTCTCGAAAATCATACGCCCCCTGACTAATCTTCTCTTGAAGGATGTCCCTTTCGAGATCACCAATAAGTGCACTTACGCATCTGAGAGCCTACATGATTGAGTTACTCAAGCACCAATCCTACAATCCCTGACTGGTCTCCACCCTTTGAGATCATGTGCAATGTGTTTGACTATGCAGTTGGGGCGATGCTTGGGCAGAAAGTTGACGGGAAACTCATGGTCATCTACTACGCCAGCAAGATGCTAGATGAGGCTCAGCTCAACTACACAGTTACTAAGAAAGAGCTATTGGCAGTAGTATTTGGCCTGGAGAAATTCAGATCTTATCTTCTGGGTTCCCATGTCATCATTTACTCAGATCACATCGCTGTAAGGCACTTACTCATGAAGGACACGAAACCTCGATTAATCCATTGGATCTTCCTGTTGCAAGAATTTGATCTCAAGATTCACGACAAGGCGGGAAAATAGAACGTGGTAGCTGACCATTTGTCCCATCTTCCTTCTTCAGTCATCGACTTGTCTGGTCCGATCATCGAGCATTTTCCGGATGAACATTTACTATCCCTTCACGATCTCCCCTGGTTTGCTGATTGTTGATATAATAAACTACTTGGTTACGTGGAAAGTGTAAATCCCTACTTGGAGGGGGTGATATCAACGTGACGTAAAAATGTAGAATTAAAATATAGAACAATCTCACAAAATAGCAATCACACAAAGTACACAATGATTTTTAGGTGGAAACCCAACCCTGGTGAAAACCACCACCTAACCCTCTCGAGTTAGGATTTTAAGATCAACCAAGTTGATCAAATCCACTAACGTACTACTTAAATGAGGGTAGTACAACCTCAATTACAACCACGCTACTTAATACAAGGGTAGCGTACCTCAAACCCCTTCTCTTCACGAGAAGGTTTTTGTCTCATGAAGGAGACGGGAATTCGCAAAGCGAATACCCAACCAAATAACAAAGTAAATTACAAATAGTCCTATAGAGCCAACAAAGATAATCTTAACCTAAACTTCTATAGGAATTAGGATGCTTCCCTTTGGTGGTAGTGAGTCGACGACGCGGATGCATGAATTATGCGACAGCGCAACGGTGCTCTCGTGAACTGCGGCGGGAGAGCGGGTGCACAAGTGATTGATGCTCTCTAGATGTAGAACCTAAGCTTGGAGAGCTAGAGCTTCAACTTCTTCTCTTGGACACAAAAGATGTGGAAAGAGGTTTGCTTAGTGTGTCTTGGTGTGTTTTTGAGTGGCAAAGGTTCTTCTCTATTTATAGAGGCCCTAGGAAGGCTTTGGAAGGCCTTGGAAGGCTTCCATAGAGTTTGGGTGCAAGTTCCAAGAGAATCAGGCCGAAATCAGGGTTAATCATTACACTGACAGGGTTATCAGACGTCTGATTTTAGGTGGGTTTCTTTCCTGACTTCACTCAGATCGAAACATGGTTCTAGTGAAAGTCCATTAGATGACACACACGACGTCTGGCACTATGTTTGGATGTCTAAAAACCTACTTTTCTACGGGAATGGATTTCCAAGAGAGTGCAACAGCTACAAGATCTCTGAGAAGAGATTTTGGGTCAGCCGAGGCAAAAAGGTCATGTATCAGATGTCTGGGGTCCTCTACGGACGTCTGATATGAGGCAACGGTCATATCCTTCATTGTTTGCTAAGCCAGCCAACTGTCCACTAATTGGACGTCTAGCAAAATCATCAGACGTCTGCTAAGATGTCTGGAGTAAGGTCTGGACGTCTGATTTCATCAGACAGAACTAAGTCTAGCCTAAACATAATCGGATGTCTGAGTCAACAGTCAGATGTCTTAAAAGTATTTATCTGACGTCTGAAAAGGCTGTTTGAACCCTATTTTGATTTTCTAAGTTCTCTACAGAAAACCTAAGTATCCTAGGGTTGTGCAAGTGTTCCTAGGACTACTGTTAGGGTACTTTGAGGCTCTTTAACATGAATCTAAGTAACAAAATAAAGAGCAACAAAAGAAACAAAATTACAACGATTACAAGGAAAGGAAATCTATCCTATTCTTCATCTCCTTCCTTCTTCAAGCCATCACTCCTCGCGAAGCTCCTTTTTCTCTGTCAAGCTCCTCCAATCCGCCATGGATGCGAGCTCGAACTCCATCTAACCATATCTCTATTTGCAATTAACCTGAAATCTAAAACTTCAAGTGCAAATGTTAAATGACACGTGTTTTGTTATCATCAAAATAAATGATCGTGGTGCTCTAGCACCAACAGAAAGTCCCGCTAGATTGGGCGACTTCCAAGCAAGACAAGCTAATTTTTGAGGCCAAGTACTATATTTGGAAGGAACCGTATCTCTTCCACACTGGCAATGATCAGGTGATCCAGAGATGCATTCCTGACGACGAGGTCAATGACACGATCTCATTCTGTCATGACCAGGCCTGTGGTGGCCATTTCTATGGGAGTAAAATCATAGCAAAAATTCCCCAGTGTGGGTTCTTCTGGCACATGATGTTCAAAGATGCACAAACATATTGTAGGGCATGCACTCGTTGTCAGACCCTTGGAAACATGGGCCCGTG
Source organism: Thalassia testudinum (assembly GCA_037157565.1). Taxonomy (NCBI): domain Eukaryota; kingdom Viridiplantae; phylum Streptophyta; class Magnoliopsida; order Alismatales; family Hydrocharitaceae; genus Thalassia; species Thalassia testudinum. The sequence continues at coordinate 16,958,928 of JAZHRO010000035.1, forward strand.
GGATATGATGCCCTTGAACCCAATAATTATGTGCAAAATCTTTGACATATGGGAATCAATTTCATGGGACCCTTTCCCAAATCTAACTTTTTTGAATACATCTTGCTTGCTATTGATTATGTCTCTAAATGGATCAAAGCTGTCCCCACAAGAACTAGCAATCATAAAGTTGTTCTCTGATTCATCTAGGAGAACATCTTTTCCAGATTTGGGGTTCCTAATGCCATCATCAGTGATGGCAGGTCTCATTTCAACAATGTGCACTTCTAGTCCCTGATGAAAAAGTATAGGGTGTCACATTGTATCTCGACTTCTTACCACCCCTAGACTAATGGACTGGCAGAACTGTCGAATCGAGGGATCAAGAAGATCATTCATGTCACTGTTCGATCAAATAGGAAGGACACCAGCAGTCTGTTCAAGGTTCCATTCCAAATAGCAACTAAACACGAGGGTTGCGCTCGTTGTGGGACTTAACCCAACACCTTACGGCATGAGCTGACGATAGCCATGCACCACCTGTGTCCTGGTCTACTCACCTTCCAGAAACTTTGTGGGCCTATAGGACTACTCACAAGACCTAATTAGGCATGTCTCCCTTTAGATTAGTGCATGGAAAGGCATGTCACCTTCCCATAGAGATGGAGCATAAGGCTTATTGGGCAGTACAAAAGTGCAATTTGGATCTGATGAAGGCTGGAATACACCGTCGGTTGTAAATAAGTGAGATCGAGGAACTACACAATGATGCGTACGAGAACTCACGTATCTACAAAGAGCAGGTCAAAGCCTTCCATGACAGGCACATTATGTGAAAATTTTTCCACCTTGGTCAAAAAGTCCTACTCTTTGATGCCAAGCTCAAACTCTTCCCAGGAAAACTCAGATCTAAGTGGATTGGACCTTTCTTGGTAAGAAAAATCTTTAGAAATGGAGCCGTTGAAATTAGTGAACTCAGCCATGATTCTAAACCTTTTGTTGTGAACGGTCAAAGACTCAAACCGTTCGTCGAACTGACTGACCTGAACGTGGCTGAGTTATCTTTTGATCTCCATTCTCCCTGAGCTTATTGTGCCCAGCTGATAGTGTTAAACTTAGCACTTCATGGGAGGCAACCCATCATCTCTTTGAAAAACCCAAAATCCTTTTGACATATCTAGATCACATTGCACTTTAGGGTTCATCCATTAGAACAGCTGACTCCACCTTTGGTACACGTACTAGAGCTTGAAATCTTTCATAATAGTCACCCCGACCCATCCACCCACCCTTTTGAACATGTTCTAATGTACAATCTAAGCTGAATTTGAACCCACCTAATTTACAATGAGGACATTGCAAATCGTAGGAATGGGTATGTTGTCGAGCCCAGATAGGATGTTAATATCATGATTTTATCGTTGAAGTGTGTATAGTGGTTAACATAAATCAGACCTAACCATCTCTTTACAAAAAATTTTTACCTGGCCTACTTGGTTTTTATCTTGTCACTTTTAGGCCCAGGGTCGAACTCAAGGAAGTGGGGTTACAAGTTGAGTTTCTACGCCTTTCCTACAATGAGTCTCTTCCGTTCGTTTATTGTATTTTTGGTGTTTTTTCTTATTTAGATTTTTTTCTAGTAATCTTTGTCCTTGAGGCACACCCTTAAAATTGGGTTCTTGGCTTTGAGCAAAAACAGAGTTCCAAAATGAGTCTTGCTATTATCAAGACGGAGTACCTGCAAGTCAAGGATTATCTTTTCTCTTTTATATATATTTTTTATCTTTTTACTAACAGGAAAGCGAAATAGAAATAAAGTAAATATAGTGTATATATATATGTATATTTTATATATGTATAAAGGGGTGGGGGTGGAGGCGGAGATGGAGTGTAGCATGGTGTCGAGTCGGTCGTCGTCTAGAACGACGCAACCAACGGAATGAAGTGCTGCGTGTAAGGTGTAGGATGGATGGTGGAAGATGAATGAGAACATGATTTTTTTGTACGCGTTTATCGAGGAAATATCAGCAACTGGTGCAAATGTTCCCACGATACAGCGTATGGTAAATAATGTGAAAATATATATATGTATATATGTAAATATATCTATATGTATATATAAGTGTATATGTATATATATATGTGTGTGTATATATATATAACTATATAGAGGTATATATATATGTATGTATAAGTATATAGTAATATATGTATATATAGATATATGTAGCTAAGTATACATATATATATATATATATATATATATATATATACATATGTATGTATGTATATATAGTTATAGATATATATATATGTATATATGTATGTATATTTATATAAGTATATGTATATATATATATATATATAAGTCTATATATAAGTATATGTATATATGTATATAGATATATATAAGTATAAATATAAGTATATGTATATATGTATATATATATATATAAGTATATATATAAGTATATATATATATATGTATGTATGTATGTATGTATACTAATACATAAGTATATAGATACTACTATATGTATAAATATAAGTATATATATATATATATATGTATGTATATATATATATGTATATAAATATATGGATATATATATGTATATATATATCAATATATAAGTATACGTATATATATATATATATATGTATACAATAAAGTATAGGTGTGTGTGTTTGTGTGGAAGTGTGAGTGTAGGTGTGTGTGAGCGTCGGTGTAGAGAGTGTTGTGAGTGTTGTGAGAGAGAGTGAGAGAGAGAGAGGGAGAGAGAGCGGGAGAGAGAATGCAACCGCACTGCTGGGGAGTTAAGTTAGGTCGTCTGCAGCTAGCGGGCGTCGTCTGGAGGTCCAAGCGTGCACGTGTAGGCACGTCTGCGTAGAGAGGAGCGCGTGGGAGTGGGGAGCGGAGAGGAACCCGCAGCGCACAGCGCTGCGCGAAGGCTGGAGCGGGCAAAGGCAGGCGCGCGTGAAGGGAGCATGCGATGCAGGCGCTGGGAGAGGGCTGGCAGATGCGCGGGCGTGTGCAGGCGACGCGGGCAGAGATGCGCGGGCAGGTGCTTGCATGGGCGAACGGCGGTCGCGGTGCGCCGGGTGACCGGTAAAGTGAGAAGCTCACCGGTCACCCCACTGTAGCCACAGTGTCTCGCAGACTCATGTGAACAGTGGCTACAGTGGTCGTCCGTGCCACACAACCTGGTACGGGCGGTTGTGTGAGTGCGGACAGCTCGGCGTGCGCGGAGGAGTGGCTTCGGCTGCTGGCTTGTGGGTGGAAGGGTGCGATAGAGCGCGTGCTGGTGTGCGCGGTGGAGGGTGAGGGCGACGTGGGCGCTGCTGGGGTGCGTGGTGAGGGTTGGCCAGCCACTGCAGTGACGCGCAGTGGTCGGCTGTGGTCAGTTGCGAGCGTGGAGAGCTCACGATAGAGCAGAGAAAGCGGAAGGCGGAGAGGGCCTGCAGGCGTGCGCAGAGGGCAACGGCGCCTGCAGGGGCACTCGGAAGCTGCATCTGCTAGGCGAGCGAAGCTTTTGAGCTTCGGATCTTGAAGCTGCTCCAATGGCAGAAGGTGCTAGAATGAGAAAAAAAGCTGGAAAAGAGCCACCACGCCCACCGACTCTTTGAAGAGCTGGATAGTGGTGGTCTCACTGTGGTGGTGTGCACCACAGTGAGGGCTACTGCCCACTGGATGTCTCCTCGGAGGAGGACCGGTGTATGGAGGGAGAGGGAGGATGGCCTGGAAGGAGAAGGTTGTGCTGCAGGTTCTTTTCGTGGCTGGGACCAGGCATGCTGTTGAAGGAGAAGCCGTGGCCTTTAAATTGAAGAGGAAGGCATGGCCGTGCATGGCTCATGCATGGCCATGACAGGGAATGGCAGCTGTAGGCAAGGGCTGGCAAGGAGAGGGCGCGAGGAGAAGTTGCAGCCGCGGGAAGAGATTTAAAAGTCAAGGGAAATAAAGATTAAAAAGATGGTGAATTAGCAGAGATGCACTTGAGGAAAAAAGTAATTGCAAGGCCACTTATTTATTCTCCTCTCCTCTTAATTAAATGCATGCATGCATGTATTTTTACAATGCAACTATGGAGACCTAATATGCATAGGTAGTGCTAGGAAATAGCATAAGAAGGCACTATTGCAGGTGTATTTTTGCGGTGCAATCATACCCCCATGCCTATCTTTTGCTAGTCCCTAGCAAAACATTTTTTTTTTTGTAGTATTTCGAAATAATCTTAAGCTGAAGATTTTCTTCTGAGGCGATATAGGTGTGTTTATTGTTGGATATTGTGAGAACCAATTGTAGAGAAGACTACCAGCACTTTAAGTCTCACATGACATAGATCATCTCTCAACTAACCAGGACTCTTAATATTTAAACCTTAAGTACGATTTCCAGGACCCAGGAGGTTTTTGCCATACTCGAGAGCTCAAGAGGTTATGGCTTGTGCATAGTGAAGGATCACGACTGACCAGATGAACATTAAGACTCAAGCCCAGGGTTTCACAAATCTTTTAAGTACAGGTTGGTCCTAGTTTCATCTCGTGTTTTCAGATTGACCCTTAAGATGACGAAAAACTCAACTCCCTTTTTCTGATTTTTGTGGCTTAAAGGGAAACAAGGTATTTGTAACCTGCCCTGAAGAACTTCTTGTAGGGCAAAGACTTTACAGACATTTGTGAGATATACTGACTTATTTGCAACATTTTTTTTTTTGAAACACGTGTCAGTATATCTCTTACAACATTTTTTGAAGGAGCACACTTTTTCTTTTTGGTGGGAGAGTTTCTTTTTGGTAGAAAGAGTTTCTCCTAAACACAAGACTAAAACCTGGGATAAAAAGTCTACCTGCTCGCACAGGTAAGGACTCCACCTTCCCTAATGAATACTAGGGTTGGATCTTATGTTCACCTGGTCTTTCCTGATATGTGTAGTGTGAACCAAGTTTACTTAAGCTCTCAAGTAAAAGCAAACCAACGGATCCTGTACTGGTGTCTCAGGTACAAGAATACGTCCTTAGTTAGGAGAGATTCTGATCTATCTTGTCAATGCTCAAGTGAATTAAGCCGAGCCTGAGCGAATCAAGCTTCTATGGCCTGGAAAGTCTTCAAAATAGAGGTTGAATATCCATACACACTTATTGTATTTTTGTTTCAGCTTTCAGATCATTACTAAATACCATTTTCATTTTCTCTCTTTGCTTTTTTTTTTTATATATATAGAAACTGCATGATAGCCTAAAATACCCAGATCCTAAGGATGCCTATCCACCCCCCCATGCCAAACAATGCTATGTCCTCATATGCATGCAGGGAAGGGTAGAGAAAGGATGAAAGATTGGGTAACGAGAGATGAAGTGCAAAGTATACAGTAGGGTGGTAGGGTGGGTGGATGGTGGGTGGTGAAGTGAAAAGTGAAGTGATCCTGATAGTGAAGTGAAAAGTGATGGAGGACGGTGAGTGTTGTTGGGGTGCCTCCCAACGAGCGCTGAATTTAATGTCCCCAGCTAGACTCAGAATGAGGCAAAGAATTAGTTACCCTCTAGCAAGGCAACAATTTCTCCAACGGGGGTAGGTTCATGAGTCAGATAGGGTTTCAAATGTTGCCCGTTGACCATAAATTTACGCCCAGATTTGGGATCTTCGATCTCGACGACCCCGTTGGGGAATGGTCTTAAGACCAGGAAAGGACCAATCCATTTGGACTTCAATTTCCCAGGAAAGAATTTGAGTCGAGCATTATAGAGCCAAACTTGCTGAGATGGCTCAAATTCTTTCTGCCGAATACGGCTGTCGTGAAAAGCCTTAGTGTGTTGTATGAAGGTTAAAGTAGAATCATAGGCTTCACGACGGAGCTCTTCCAGCTCTTGGAGTTGGAGTTTCCTTTCTCGACCACACAGGTCTGGGTCGAGGTTACATTGGCGAACCGCCCAATAAGTGCGGTGCTCCAACTCCACGGGCAATGACAAGGCTTCTCGTAAACGATTCTATACTGAGACATACCGAGGGGAGCCTTGAAGGCGGTCCGATACGCCCAAAGTGCGTCAATCAGCTTGTCGGACCAATCCTTACGGTCAGGCCGAACCGTTTTCTGGAGAATTTGCTTGATTTGCCGATTCGACACCTCTGCCTGGCCATTCGTCTGAGGATGATACGGGGATGCGATACGATGGTGGACTCCGTATTTCCTCAGAAGTGCTCGAAAAGAAGCATGGGTAAAGTGGCTTCCTCCATTCGAGATAATGACTCGAGGGATCCCAAAGCATGGAAAGATGTGGTCTTTGATAAATCAGGTGGATATAATATGTTCAGCACGGCGCGCGGGAATAGCCTCGATCCATTTCGAAACATAGTTAACGGCCACGAGGATGAATTCGAAGCTGTTGGACGGAGGAAAGGGACCCATGAAGTCAATTCCCCAAATGTTGAAGATTTCCGCAGCTAGGATGGGTTGTAAGGGCATCATGTCATGATGTGACATTGACCCTAATGACTGGCACCTAGTGCAATGCTTGGCATAATTGTGTGCATCCTGGTGAAGGGAGGGCTAAAAGAAACCGCACTGCAGCACCTTGGCTGCAGTTTTCCTCCCAGAGAAATGGCCTCTGTAGGCCTGATCGTGGCAGAAGGATAGCACACTGGGGAACTCACTGTCAGGAATACAGCGACGGATGATTTGATCAGCGCCTATCCAAAAAAGAAGTGGATTATCCCAGAAATAATACTTTGCTTCTGCCATGAGATGCTTGCGCTGGTTTTTAGGCCAGCCACGTGGAAGGGATCCAGAAGCAAGGTAATTGGCAATGTCAGCATACCATGGTCCACTTGCCACATTTATTGCCAGTAGGTGCTCATCAGGAAAAATTTCATTGATCGGCAGAGTAAGTCCAATATGGTCAGGGTCCAGTCTGGAAAGGTGATCAGCCACAACATTCTGGGCTCCGGCCTTATCGTGAATCTCAATGTCAAATTCCTGGAGCAGAAGGATCCAACGAATCAGTCTAAGCTTAGCATCCTTCTTGTGCATGAGATGGCGAATGGCCGCGTGATCAATGAAAACAATAACGTGAGAGCCCAGAAGGTAAGAGCGGAATTTCTCCAGCCCAAAGACAACCGCCAGTAGTTCTTTTTCAGTGGTAGTATAATTACGCTGGGCCTCGTCCAACGTCTTACTGGTGTAGTACACCACGATGGGGTGTCTATCGCGTCTTTGTCCCAGGATGGCTCCGACTGCAAGGCCGAAAGTGTCACACATGAGTTCAAAGTCAAGGGACCAATCAGGCGGCTGGAGAACAGGGGCCTTAGTGACAGCATTACGCAGCTGTGTGAGTGCTTGTATACAGTCGAGGCCCATATCTAAGGGTACGTCGGTTGATAGGAGATGAGTTAAGGGTCGAGAAATTTTGGAGAAGTCTTTGATGAATCTCCTATAGAAACCGACATGTCCCAAGAAGGAGCATATTTGTTTGACAGAGCCAGGCACAGGTAAATTAGCAATGACATCGAGCTTAGCTCTGTCAACCTCGATAACCCTATCGGAGATGATATGTCCGAGATCAATTCCCTCGTGCACCATAAAATGATTTTTTTCCCAGGAAAGCATGAGGTTTACATCAATACATCTCCTAAGGAAACGAGTCAGGTTGGCAAGACATTCGTCGAAAGATGGTCCAAAGATCGAAAAGTCATCCATGAAGACCTCGAGAAAGTCACCCACCTTGTCATGAAATATCGCCAGCATGCATCTCTGGAGAGTTGCTGGCGCGTTGTAAAGTCCAAATGGCATCCTTCTAAATGCGAAGGTGTCGAAAGGGCAAGTAAAAGTGGTTTTCTCTTGGTCTCGGGGGTCAATTGCCACCTGGTTATATCCTGAGAATCCATCCAGGAAACAAAAAAATTTATTTCCCGCTAACCGCTCCAGGATTTGGTCAATGAATGGTAGCGAAAAGTGATCTTTCTTGGTTGTCGCATTAAGTTTCCTATAATCTACACACACTCTCCAAGATGTAGGAGTGCGTGTAGGGATGGATTCGCCCCTGTCATTGACATGGATGGTGAGTCCTGCCTTTTTGGGCACAACATGAATCGGACTCACCCAGGGGCTATCGCTGATTGGGTAGATTATACCCGCATCCAGCCACTTAATGATTTCTTTCTTAATGACCTCCCGCATGTTAGGGTTGAGACGTCACTACATCTTGCGTGAAGGTCGAGCCTCCTCCTCCGTATATATACGGTGAGTGTAGTTGGAGGGGCTAATGCCAGATAAGTCTGATAAAGACCATCCAATAGCTGCCTTGTGTTCTATGAGGACCTTAGTTAGTTTGCACTCCTGCTTCCTGGTCAATTTTGAACTGATGATTACAGGGAGCATTTCATTTGGTCTTAGGAAAACATACTTAAGTGTACTAGGTATCTCTTTCAGCTCGGGAGTGGATGGTGAAAGATCTGGCATTTCTTGGGACGAGAGTGTCCCAGGCGGGTTGGAGAACAAGTCAGGAGGAAGGAATTGGCCCTCAGATTGGCCAAGAAGAGGGGCTTCTTGGATAGATGGATCCAAAAAGGAATAGCCCCAGTGAGAAGTATATGGGCTCAAGGTCCCAGTGTGGATTTGCAAATCCGCCTGATTTGGCTGGGAAGAAAGGGCAATCCGATCTTCGAGAGTGTGGACCGGCGGTGAGTACCCTGGATATGACTCAGACCACAAGGTATGGGAAGCGGATAAAACCTCATCAGAAGTCTGGTCAGGAGAAGGTACGGGATAAGGGCTGGATGGGGGAACGTCACAATATGTGTTGGTTAGGCAGTCATCAGTGTTTATAGGTAATCCGCAGCAGTCCGAATAGGTCCCAATTAGTCCGATACACGTGCTGACGGCCATGTCCTCATCAGACGTGTCATCCTTGATGCAATCGCAATCAAAGTTCTTGGTTGCCTTGAAGATGTTAAGCTTGAGCGTTTCAGATCCAACGGCAATCTCAATACAGCCCGACTCGCAGTCGATATGGGCGCGGGCTGTGGCCAAGAAAGGTAGACCAAGGATGATCGGACAATCAGAAAGTGAGCTAGGAACTTCCATATCTAAAATAAGAAAGTCAACAGGAAAACAGAGACTGTTGACCCTAACCACCACATCTTCCACCACACCCTTCGGAATTTTGACAGAATGATTTGCCAACTGTAACGTGACAGGGATGGGTTTTAGATTTCCCGAGGAAAATTTTTCGAGCATGATGGTCGGTATAAGATTTACGGAAGATCCTAGATCAAGCAGGGCACGGTTAAAACTGCAGCCTTGGATGCTACAAGAAATAAGCGGTGTGCCCAGATCTTTCTGCTTCGATGGTAGGTTTGACAGTATAGCACAACTCGCATGAGGCGAGAGAACCACCGGATTCTTAGTTTTCTTTGACTGTCGCCTGGGTGTTGTGTAGTCTTTGAAAAATCGGGCGACAGTAGGTATGTGGTCGATAGCCTTGAGCATGGGTACCTTGATTTCTACATCCTTGAACAAATTACACAGGTTATCAAAGGCCTGCGTATTTTTCTTTTTGCCTTTTGGCTCCCTCAGTAGAGCCTCAGGGAATGGGACTAATTCTGGCAACAACTTGGGTGTATCGTCCTCTTGCGAATGCTGTACGCATCCAGAATGAGAGGGCGATGAAGAAGAAGAAGACGAGCCAGGATCAGGTCGAGGCGGATCGACGGTCTGCTTACCGCTCCTCATAGTGATAGCATTGGACGATGCGGGTCCAGTGGGATCATATGGCGGAGGAGGGTTCGCAATGGGGACATAGGAGTGCGGTGCTACAGTGGGATTAGCCTGAAATCCTGGTGGAATGCTCAGAGCTTGCAGAATTTGATGAACCTGTCCCTGAGAAGGTCGTACCTGTGGTTGAGGACCATGGGGTACGAAATTTTGCGGGTTTGGAACAGGTTGGTTGGGAAGAGTGCCCTGAGATCCAGTCGCCATGCGTAGTTGACTGATCTCAGCATTTTGCTGCGCCAATTGGTGCTGAAGAGAGGTCATGTTCTCTTCATGGAGCTTTGACATTTCCGTCATCATTCGCATCAATTTGTCAAGAGGACTTGATGCGTGTTCTGTTTGTGGTACACAAGGGCCTGATGGCGGATTCGCCACAAGATTAGACTGGGCCCTTGGGATGACGGGTGCAGACGGTCGCATTGGTCTACCCGCAGGGTTTTGGCACTGCGGGTTGTTGGACCATGCGAAATTCGGATGATTTCGCCACCCCGGGTTATAAGTGGCAGAGAACGGGTTATTCCCCAGGGCGCAAGTGTCTTCTATGCCAGAAGACGCATCCGCATGTAAGTATGCATCCGAGCACACGAAGGCTTGGTCCTCCGTGTCAAAATATTGGCTTGCAGAAGCCAGTTCCACATGACTTACCGAGTCGCTCTACGCGACACTCGGTAAGGAAGGTCTAACGGGGTTTCTCGGGATAAGCTTGGTGTTGGAAGAATTCGAATTGTGATGAAGTGATGAAGTAGGTGTGTTTGCCAGAGATCGGCCGGGGTTGGCCAGAAGCTCGTCCAACTTCTTGTGCACGACGGAGACTTCATCTAGTTTTTGTGCAATAAGGCTTAGATCAGTGGATGAATGGGAGGGTCCCGTGTCAACTTCGTGGGCATTTCGGGGCTGGCTGGTACGATGAAAGGCGACAATGGAAGCATTGTTCATCGAGTTTTCACTCATATTTTCAAACAGTTCAAATGCTCCATTCTCGTCTTTATTCATAAAGTTCCCTTCGCAGGAAGCGTCTGCAATCTGCTTCAAAGTCTCATTTAGCCCGTAGTAGAAAATTTGGGCTATATGCCACTTAGGCAGACCGTGGTGCGGACACTTCCTGAGGAGGTCATTATACCTCTCCCATGCCTCATGAAATTGTTCACCGTTTTGTTGCGTAAATGAAGTGATAACACGGCGAATCGCATTGGTTCGCCCGATTGGGAAGAACTTCTTGAGAAACGCTGTTCGCATCTCTTCCCAAGAGTGGATGGTTCTCCCAAGGGTGCGTAACCACTATGATGCTTTATCCCGCAATGAAAACGGGAACATTTTCATGAGGACTATAGGTAACTCGACATTTCTTGGTTTAAAAGTTTTAGCCAGTCAAGTTAGGTCTTCCAAGTGGAGAAAAGGATCTTCACTTGCAAGACCATGGAAGTGAAAATTTATTAGGCCAATTATGTTTGGTTTTAATTCAAAGTCATCCCTGCCCATGGGGACCCAAATTTGTCCTATGGTCTCTGTAGCAGCGGGATTCTGATAGGAGCTAAGAGACCTAGGCTCCTCCCATTCGGGAGGATTTTGTTGGTGCTAGAGCACCACGATCGTTTGTTTTGATGATAACAAAACACGTGTCATTTAACATTTGTACTTGGAGTCTTAGATTTCAGGTCAATTGCAAATGGAGACGTGATTAGATGGAGTTCGAGCTCGCATCCAGGACAGATTGGAGGAGCTTGATGGAGAATAGAGGAGATTCGCGAGGAGTGATATGAAGAATAGGATAGATTTCCTTCTCTTGTACTCTTTGTATTTTTTGTTTCTTTTGTTGCTCTTTATTTTTTTTACTTAGATTCATGTTAAAGAGCCTCAAAGTACCCTAACAGTAGTCCTAGGAACACTTGCACAACCCTAGGATACTTAGGTTTTCTGTAGAGAACTGAGAAAACCAATATAGGGTTCAAACAGCTTTTCCAGACGTCTAATTCCAAAATCAGACGTTTGATAATGTGTTTTAAGACGTCTGACTGTTGATTCAGACGTCTGATAACTTTTAGGCTGGACTTGTTAGCTCTGTCTGATGAAATCAGACGTCCAGACCTCTGTCCAGACGTCTTAGAAGACGTCTGATGACTTTGCCAGACGTCCAATTAGTGGACCATTGGCTGGCTTAGCAAACACTGAAGGATATGACCGTTAGAGCCTTATCAGACGTCCTTAAGCCTTTCCAGACGTCTGATAAATGACCGTTTTGCCTCAGCTGACCCAAAATCTCTTCTCAGAGATTTTCTAGCCGTTGCAACTCTTGGAAATCCATTCCTGCAGAAAAAGTAGGTTTCCAGATGTCTAGACATAGTGCCAGACGTCCTATATGTCGTCTGATAGACTTGCACTAGAACCCTGTTTAGATCTGATTCAAGTCAGGGTGAAACCCGCCTATAATCAGACATCTGATATTATTTTCAGACGTCTTAAAGTGATCTCCCAGATATCTGATGCCAGGATCAGACGTTTGATAACCCTGCCAGTGCAATCATTGTTCCTGATTTCAGCCTGATTCTCTTGGGTTTTGCACCCAACGGCTATGGAAGCTTTCCTAAGTCTTCCAAAGCCTTCCTAAGGCCTCTATAAATAGAGAGGAACCTCTTGCACACAAACACACACCTAGACACACCTAGACACACCAAGAACAAGCATTTCCACTCTTTTGTGTCCAAAAAGAAGCTCTTGCTCTCCAAGCTCAAGTTCTACATCTTGAGAGCATCAAGCCTTTGCGCATCCGCTCTCCCACCGTAGTTCACGAGAGCGACGTTGCGCCGTCGTGTAGCTCACGCACCCGCATCATCGATTCGACGCACTCCTTGCAAAGGGGAGTTTCTTAATTCCTATAGAAGCTAGGTTTAAATCTTTGTTGGCTCTATAGGACTATATTTGTTATTTTACTTTGTTATTTGGTTGGGTATTCACTTTGCGAATTCCCATCTCCTTCGTGGGACAAAATCCTTCTCGTGAAGACAAGGGGTTGAGGAATGCTACCCTCGCACTTGTAGCGTGGTTGTAATTGAGGTTGAATCACCCCCATTTAAGTGATTCGTTTAGTGGATTTGATCAACTTGGTTGATCGGAAAATCTTAACTCGAGAGGGTTAGGTGGTGGTTTTCACCCGGTTTGGGTTTCCACCTAAAAATAATTGTGCACATTGTGTGATTGATTTTTTGTGAGATTGTTTATATTATATTTCCGCAATTTTATTACGTCACCCCCTCCTGGTAGGGAAACTACAGGTTCTGCATTTCCTCCAATGTTTCCCAAATGGCTTCAATTTGCTCCTTATACATCTCCATTTGGGCTTGGAGGCGGGTAATGGGATCTAAGGCTCCATCACCTGGTGGGTTCTGAGGGCGGTTTCCTCCCTCGGGATTTGGGGGTGGGCATGCAGCCATGTTTGTGGAGGAGGAGGATGATTCGGCTTGTTTTCTAGATTTATCAGTCAATTCAAACAATTCAGGGTTTTGTGACCTCCTCCCAAACATATACTACCGTAGAAAGATTTAGGGAGATGAGAAGGGAAAAAAAGATGAGAGAAATGATGCTGCAAAGGTACACTTGATGAAAAATCAATACAATCAAATTCCAAACCTCTACAGTGTGCCCTTGGACCTAAAGATCTAAGTTACCTACTATCACGAACAACGGAACCGAATGCGAGCATCGTGGAACCACCAGGCCAGATTGAAAGGCCGTTTGCCCCAGTCTTAGACACCCGATAGCACGCGGGAACTCTCACCAGCACGTAGCCGCTACACACAGGTAGTTAGACCTCCAATCCTTAAGAAGGGTCAAGTT